>CM059451.1:85000-190000 GCA_030390025.1 Squalus acanthias | reverse complement strand
TGAGTGCCTTTCCTTTTCCCTTTGTCGTTTCTGCCGCCTCCCCCCCCCCCCCCCCCCCCCCCCCCCCAACAAAGTTTCTATATTTTTCTGCTATCCTGCTTGAAAGCTGGCCAGCTAACAGTAAAGAAAGAACTTGCATTTCTAGAGCGCCTTTCACGATCTCGGGACATCCCAAAGTGCTTTACAGCCAATGAAGTGCAATCACTGTTGTAATGTAGAAAACCACATTAATGTGAAGACCTGAAGTATAGTCACCAAGATTATTTAGCATATTGGCTGAGAGCTTCTTCAGGAGGCAGGAAGAAGTGTGTCAAATGATCAGTCAGAGAAGGAGGCAAAAGAAAGCAACTTGTAGCAGTGAAGCATGAACGGATTGTTTGCTACTTCCCATAGTCCAAGGGCACTTGCTGTGTTGGTGTCTGCCGAATAGTTAAAACAGTAGTTTCTACTTCAACACTCTTGTGGTGAACTTGCATTTATATAACACATTTTAATGTAGAAGATGTCTGTGTTTTACTTCGGGGGAGAAGAAAAAATAGATAAAAGGAATAAAGGAGCAGATGTTGCGTTTTGATGTGCGTTGGGAGAGGTGAGAAAATTGTTGGGTTTTCAGGTTTTTAAAAGGTGGAAAAGCAGTGTGGTTTAGGCAGGGAGTACTGGAGACGAGGGTCCATTCCTGTTTTTCAATTCCTAAAGCCATGTTTGCACAAATTGCCTTGATAGATCAGCCAAAAAAGACACAGCAAATAAACTTCTGGTTAAAAACTTAAAAAAAAATGAGCTTAAAATATTAATATCCTACCACTAGCCCACAGGCTCCTGAAATTGGTCAGTTGTTCCAGAACCTATTTAACTTTATTTTGCTTGCAAAGTAATTGAGACTATAAAATATAACCTTACAAATAAGGGAAAGCTAATTAAAACTGCAGCATTGCTACTGATAAGTGTGTATTCTCCAAGGAATGTGCTGCTTTAATCAGATTTCTGTAAACCCCACATTAAAAACAGCCAGGTGGAAAATATTTGCAGTACAGCCCATTCAGTTGCTAAATTATTAAACCTATTAAAATTACCTGAGTGATTCTTGCTGGCTGCCGATTGCCATGGATGAAATTTGGCGCGTCCATTAAATAACTGTAGGGTGCTAAGTGTTTAAAACCTAAATAATGTGGAAGGTTTTCTGCTTGCAAAAGGGTATTCTATACAACGGGAATGTAAGTGAATACTGCACTGGAACGGTGTACGAATCGTGTCTGGTGCCAACTGCTTGTTCTAGTTAAAGAAACTACAATGTAGTGCCCTGTACCCTCTTTGGATGATGTGTGCATTTCTGAAATGTGAATTCATTCACTGTACATTTGGGGTGGGGGGTTGCAGTACTCTGCTCTACAAAGAAATCTGCAGTACTGATCCCATCTGCCCTCTTTCCAGTGCTGGAAGTGTTAATGGTCGTGTTTAGCAAACAAGCTATTCAATGCTGAAGCAGGGCAGGAATGCAATGTCCATCTTCAGTGAATGTGTTTGCCTGGGAGCAGTTTGCCTCAAGGATATTTACTCCAATTTTTTTATGCCTTTTTAAGACCTAGGTGATGTCTAATTGTTTTGTATAATGCTGTTTGAAAAGTACAAGTAGTAAATTTACATCACTCGAATGTTTGGATCAGAACAATGTTATTGTCTGAATAGAAAATATTGCGAATGGTAGAATCATTCGAACTTGTAACACAGAAGGAAACTATTTTGACATCATGCTTGTGCCACTGCTTGCTCTTCAGTTGAAGCTGTCCATTGTAGCTTGTGACTAAAATGGGAGTGTTTAGTCCATTGGGCCTTATGAACTGTGCGTGCAGACTCCCAGTACACTGTGTACTGGCCAGCTGCACTGGACTCAATGCATTGGGCACATGGTAGGCTTCAAGGCTCCACACCTGCAAAACAGTGCACTAGATGCCAGCCATTATTGGTCCCTGTAAGTCTGCACAGTGCTTAGCTGCAGATTTATTTAAAAAAAAAGGCAAATGCATACATCTGCAGAGGACTAGAACAGATTGAGGTTGGGAAAACTCCGCTGTTCTAGTCACCTAATCATAACATGTCTTTGAAGGTTATAGAGGCAAGCAAGCAACAAAGATGGCTTTTCAGTTTAAGTTATGAGGAGAGGCTATGGAAATTGGGCTTGTTTTCTTTAAAAACTGCATAATGAGGTGAAATAAAAACACAATGCTGGAAATACTCAGCAGGTCAGGCAGCATCTGTGAACAGAGAAACAGAGTTAACGTTTCAGGTCGATGACCTTTCGTCAGAACCTGAGTGACTTGGTTGGAGTTTTCACGACTAAATTGTTTCAAGCAAATTGTTTCTTTTGGAAAGCTTTTTTTTATTTGAAATAAAATCTGAATAACATCTATAGATTTCAACTCTTTCACAGCCAGGCCTGGAGGCAGTGACTGTTGTTTTTCAGCTTCCTCTTTGTCTGTGTGTACAGGTACCTGCTGCACCATACTGTGAAATTTACATAATCCTTAATTTTCAGATCTTTCACCCTTTCTTGCTGTTGGCAAGTAGTCTTTGATTTCTGCAAGGCGTATTTGCGATGATTCTAGCGGTGTGGCTACGAACTAGACTCTTTTTTGGAAAGGTTTGAGTACCAGGGACATGAGATTTTAAAATAAAAAATTGAGAAGTTAAGAGTAACTAGGGAAGTCTGCCAGGAACTTTACCCGAATTGTAATTACCCCGAATGTGGAGTAAATTACCAGTGTAGATTGTTGAAACAGACCCTATAATTGAGCTTGAGACAATTGGGTGTATTTCTCAAGGGAGAAGAATTGAGGGATATGGTCAGCAGGTAGGGTCGATCTCTGGAAAAAGGGATGGGCTTTTTGGACCTAGTGGTCTTTTCCTATTGCATAGGATTATACAGAAACAGGCCATTCGGCCCAACCAGTCCAGGCCGGCGTTTATGCTCCACTCGAGCCTCCTCCCGTCTTTCCTCATCTAACTCTATCAGCGTAACCCTCTATTCCCTTCTCCCTCATGCTTATCTAGCTCCCCTTAAATGCATCTATACTATTCGCTTCAACCACTTCCTGTGGTAGCGAGTTCCACATTCTCACCACTCTTTGGGTAAAGAAGTTTCTCCTGAATTCCCTATTTGATTTCTTGGTGACTATCTTATGTTGATGGCCTCTAGTTATGCTCTTCCCCACAGAGTGGATACAGAGAGAATGTTTCCACTTATCAAAACCTTTCATAATTTTAAAGACCTCTATTAGGTCACCCCTCAGCCGCCTTTTTTCAAGAGAAAAGAGACCCAGCCTGTTCATCCTTTCCTGATATGTGTACCCTCGCATTCCTGGTATCATCCTTGTAAATCTTCTCTGCACCCTCTCCAGTGCCTCTATATCCTTTTTATAATATGGCGACCAGAACTGTACGCAGTATTCCAAGTGTGGTCTAACCAAGGTTTGATACATGTTTAGCATAACTTCCCTACTTTTCAATTCTATCCCTCTAGAAATAAACCCGAGTGCTTGGTTTGTTTTTTTATGACCTTGCTAACCTGCAGCGCAACATTTAGTCATTTGTGTATTTATACTCTGATCCCTTTGTTCCTCCACCCCACTGAGACTCGTGACCTCTCTATTCTTCCTACCAAAATGGAATCTCTCATTTATGTGTTGAACTTTATTTGCCCATTCTGCAAGTTTATTAATGTCCTCCTGTAATTTATTGCAGTCCTCCTCAGTATTGACTACCTTCTCCTCCCCCCCCCCCCCCCCAAATTTGGTAGCATCCACAAATTTAGAAATTGTGTTTTTTGATTCCAAAGTCTAAATCGTTAATGTAAATTATGAACAGCAGTGGTCCCAGCACTGATCCTTGTGGAACACCACTACCCACCTTCTGCCACTGTGAATAACTACCCTTTACTCCTACTCTCTGCTTTCTGTCTTGAAGCCAGCCAGCAATCCATTCTGCTACTTGTCCCCTGACTCCACATTCTCTGGCCTTGTTCATCAGTCTATTATGGGGTACCTTATCGAAGGCCTTTTCAAAATCTAGATAAATTACATCTACTGCATTATCCTTGTCTACTCTCTCTGTTACCTCTTCAAAAAAATTCAGTAAGGTTGGTCAAGCAAGATTTTCCCTTTTGCAATCCATGCTGACTTCATTATTATGCGTTTTGATTCTAGATGTTCTTCTATTCTCTCTAGTAGGGATTCCATTATTTTTCCTACCACCGATGTTAAGCTGACTGGCTACAGTAATCTTCAGTGCCCCAGTGCTGGGGACGGGAAAAATCTGCCAGGTATCGATTTACTAACTCGTGGCCCTTACTGGAAGTGGACACGGGAGGACAAGATTGGGATTGGCTTCCTGCATGCCACAGCAGAGTAGCTTGCTGGCGCTTACCGTCTAGGCTCACACACTTGAAGAATGGCGACTTGAGCTGCAGGTACTCGTGTAACTGCACCCCAGCAAAGGTCAGGGCTTTCGTTTTGAGGGGAGCGGAGAGAAATGAAGAGATGGGGACGAGTGAGAGCACAGATAACATAAAAGTCATACTAATGGAGTTGAATATTGTAGGAATTATTCTACAAATGAGCTGAGAAATAAAGGGCCTACTTAAAAGTGGAAGCTGGGATCAGATTTGAGTCCTCTAATGTTAACATTTTATTTCTGTTCATCAAATAATTTTATTTTGAGCACCCTCTGTCAGCATTGAACACTCCTAGATCAGGGATTGCACTGGTAGGTGCAGAGTGAAGCTTTGTCTGCATTCTCCTACCATGTGCCTTACTCTCCTCCTCCAGAAGATCACCCACCACCTACTGCACCAGCATGACATTCTCCATTTCCCACACCAGCCATTCTGTGGACTGAGACTCATTTGGTACTTGGGGACAGTTTTGTCTCATGCCTACCGAGAACTGCATTGACGACACCATTTTACAACCCAGAAGATTTGGTGCTCATAGTTTTGTTTAAAGAGAACTGTGTTTCTCTGTGTATGTGTGTCTGTTGCTCACCCTCTCAAATAGCTGCTTGTGATGGGGAAGTGTGACACGATTAACACTGAAAATACCCATTACAGTACCATCTACAGGGGTGACTGGTACATCAGATAATTGAGTTTGTGTAACGTGCGCCCCATGTACTGAAAATATATGGCTGTGCGCAGTGTTTATATAACACCCAGCTTAAAAAAAAAAATGATGTTGGTTCTGACTTGCTGTATTTTTTTGTTTCTGTATTTACTGTGAGCCAGGTTTATTACACTCACAACTGAGGTATGTCCAAGCAAATGTGCCTTATTTTGAGGGGAGAAATGTAAGGGTGGTGGGGGGGAGCGTGAAATGCTTCAAAGCTAGCTCAATGTAAATCCATTTGATAAAATACAAGAGAAAAAGATGTCAACACCAGGCCAGTGCTACATGCAGAGAGGGATGAAGCAGGGAAAAGGGAAGCGGGAGATAGTATTTTGAAAAGAAGACTGGTGTCAGAGAATTTGGCTTCAGTTTTGTCTGGTTGCTAGCACAGTGTGCAAACACAACCTGCATGATGGGTTGTAAAGAAAGTTCCCCAATAAATGGAAGCACAAGCTGTCGTCTTCCCAAGGCAGCCATGAAACCAGACAGTCAACTTTTCAAAGTGCAAGAGCCAAAAGAAAATGTTTACTGAGGAGCCACAACTTTTAATTACAATATATACTTGTTCACTCACTGGTACTCAGACTGTAACTACAAACATACAAGGCAAGAAAAGTGGACATATGCTGTTACTGTTGTATGGATTGTAGTTTGTGCAAATCTGTAGGTGGTGTTTCTGCTAGGTTGTGCTAATTTGTGTTTTTTTTTCCAGTGCAATTTGCCTGAAATTGGTCAAACCAGCACAAAAGATTGAGGAATTTCAAGCACAAATCGAGTTTCCGTGCTCTTTTGTGCTAGTTTAAAAAACATCGCGCTCGAAGCTGGCCCAGCCACAACTGTCCACACCCCCCAGATCAAATTAATCACCATTGGGAGTTTCCGCTAATTGCGCCCATTTGCGGGCCTTCGAGGAGGCTCTTAAAATTGAGCTGTTTCTTTTAGGCGCAAGGGCACAAATAGGCCCCCTTTTTTAAAAAGCTTTTCCTTTTTTTTACTTTACTAAGAAACTGATTACTGTACACCAATGAAACTAGTAACTGGTTCTGTGTAGTTTTTTTTAAAGTCATTTTCAGTTATTTAAAATCCGGTTGCACTCAGGTGGTGGATTAGATTAAATTATTAAATGCTTATTTTTGTGATAAACACATTTTCAGCTGTATTAATCAAACGGCACCAGGTTACCAGTCTTAAATATAGCAAGGAATATTTTTTAATGTATATTTTTTTAAATTACGTTCTAAGACGCTGCCCGATTGCACTGGTTCATGGAACATTTTGTGTTTGGCGATATGCAAATAAGTGAGTGGAAACTTGAGCAAAAAACCCCCACTTCAAGCTAGCTTAATTTGTGCCTGGATCACCGATTGCGCCCAAAGTGGAAACTCTTGGCTCTGATGTTTAAATCCATTAAAATAAATAATTTCCATTAAATATGATTGCTGTAATGGTAGGGAAAATATGCTGCCTGTTAAGTGAGTCTTGATATTCAAATATTCGTACTTAATTGTATCTAGGTTCTGTTGGGTTGGGGGGGGGGGGGGGAAATGCATGATTACATATTTTTAATTTCCTAATTCTGTTTTAAATTTAGTGATGTTCTTGCACTGCCAATCTTCAAACAGGAAGAGTCCAATTTGCCTCCAGAGAACGAGAATAAACTACTACCCTTTCAGTATGTCCTGTGTGCTGCTACCTCCCCGGCAGTAAAACTCCACGATGAAACGCTTACGTACCTTAACCAAGGTAAGGCTTAGGATTGCACAACAGCTCCATTTTCTAATTAGGCCAGTGTTGCTAAGCATTTTGAAAACTGTATGGTCTGATGTGCTATAGTGAAGGTGACTGGTGGCCTGAGATGCTTCAAATGCAGCTCACTTCTGGATTCTTGATTGATTTCTTGCTATCTTGCCAATATTCCTTTTTAAGCAAAGGCAACTTTATTTTCTTGATTTATTCAGAAAATAATTTCGTACATGTTCTGGTTTGTTCTGTTTTCAGGGCAGTCTTATGAAATTCGGATGCTTGACAATCGGAAAATTGGGGAGTTGCCTGAAATCAATGGCAAATATGTGAAGGTGAGAAAAGTAGAATATTGATCAAGTGGTGGAGCTGCATTTTGTTGCAAGTTCTACTTGAAAACATCATTTTAATTATATTGGGGAAAATGAGCAAAGTGTGATGCATCATGTCGTCTAGTTTCCTGCGCCTATCGCCATCTTCAGTATATTGGTAGAGATCACTGTAAACCAGCGGCCCTGAAGATAGCAAAGTCTTATTTGTATTTGAAGGTTGAAAAAGTAGCACTGTTTTGCTTGTTGTAATAGGCAACACGATTAGTCACCTTGAACTTTCCCAAAAAACCCACACCTATACATACCTGTGGTAGGCAATCTTTGTGGAAGTTGGATCTGATTTTCATGTACAGATTTAGTTTTGAAAATGGATCTGTGCACCAATATGTAACTCAACCTATTTAACTTGGAGGGTGCAAGCAAGGCAATATCAGCCCAGTGTTAATGAGCGATGCATTTGAATGTTTATTCCCTGTATAAATGCAAGCTCGCTAATTGTAACCCTTTGAATGTCAGTCTGTTGAAGGTGAGGGATCAGGTTGCCTGTTGGAATAAGCAAAATGACACTTTTTAAGTGTATTTATGTAAAATAAAAGTTGCAAGCCTCCATCTACTGAGCTAAATGACTTTTAAAACTCTAAATCAATGCTGGATTTATATTGTATAACTGCTATTTGAAATAGGTCTGGTTTTCTAGGCTCTGGAACCCAAAATCTGTGTCTCTTTTTTAGATGCTGATGAACCTGCGACATGTTTCCAGTATTTTCTCTTTATTTCAGATTTTGTGCATTTAGAAGATTGTTTTTCCGTTTTCCTGTCTGTACTACTGTTGTTTTCTTCTTGGGCAGTCCCTCGGAACTGAGGATGACTTGCTTCCACATTAAAAATGAGTTCAGGTGACTGAGTCCAATGCAGGACCTACAGTCTCTGTCACAGGTGGGGCAGACGGTGGTTGAAGGGCCGGGTGGATGGGGTGCTTGGGTTGACGTGCGCTCGCTGCTTGCGCTTGGCTTCTGCTTGCTCCTGGCGAAGAGACTCGAGGTGTTCGGCGCCTTCCTGGATGCTTCTCCTCCACTTTGTGCTGTTTTGGGCCAGGGATTCCCAGGTGTCAGTGGGGATGTTACACTTTTTCAAGGAGGCTTTGAGGGTTTCCTTGAAGCGTTTCCTCTGCCCACCTGGGGCTCTCTTGCCGTGTCGGAGCTCTGAGTAGAGTGCTTGTTTTGGGAGTCTCTTAGCGGGCATGCGGACGATGTGGCCCGTCCATCGGCGCTGATCGAGCGTGGTCAAAGCCTCGATGCTGGGGATGTTGGCCTGAGTGAGAACACTGACGTCGGTGCGCCTATCCTGCCAATGGATTTGCAGGATCTTGCGGAGGCAGCGTTGGTGGTACCTCTCCAGTGCTTTGAGGTGCCTGCTGTACATGGTCCATGTCTCTGAGGCATACAGCAGGGTGGGTATCACTGCTGCACTGTAGACCATGAGCTTAGTGCCGGGTTTGAGGTCCTGGTCTTCAAACACACTCTTCCTCAGGTTATTTATGGTTGTGGAGTCTTGCAGTACAACTTCACGTAGCAACATAACTAAATAGGAATTTTGCACAAGACCACCACATTAAGTGTCTAAGCATGTTATTGAATGACAGTGTGGTATTCCTGGAAGTAGTGAGATCCCTGCAGATCCCATGAGATTCTTGAGGACTGATGGAATGGTGTTCTGCGGAATATGCTACGTGTGAGATGGGCATTCTAATTCTGTTCAATGTTTAATCTGTACCCCTTTAACAGCAAGCCTTTTTGTGTTCTTTTAGGGGTAGGGGGTGAAAGAGTAGGTGTTTACTCTGGCTTAAAATAAAAATGTTTTGATTTAAAACCAATGCAGGTATTAAAGGAGCTGGTTGAGAGGAGTCACTAACCCTGTAAACCGTACTGAGGCAGACGATTTTAACAGCGGGGAGACCATTTAGCTTCTGCTGTATTGGCTTTTAGAACATTTTTTTGTTTGAAACGTGTTTCCCAAGCATTCTCGTCACTCAAAATAAGTCTCCTTGCCTATTATTCATTGAGATGTTGCTGTTGAAATGCCCTCACTATTCATTTTATTTTTGACATCAATTATATTGACAAATATCAACGTAGAAAAATGTGTGCAATTGAGTTAATAGTTTCTCAAAACTACTGCCTTGTTTTTTATTTTTCCACCCCCCCCAGAGTATTATCCGAGTGGTATTTCATGACCGGCGTCTACAGTACACTGAGCACCAGCAGTTGGAGGGATGGAGGTGGAACCGGCCTGGAGATAGGATCCTAGATTTAGGTACATTGTCCATGATGTGCATGCAGGGATCAGTTGTGCACTTCAGACCAAGTCTCTGTTTAATCTAATGTTTGACTTGATGGATGAAAGCTGAAGTATTGAACAAAACACTCAGCCTGAGCTTATTACAGTCTTGATAAACTGTGGAAGGCTTTTAACACTGAACAAACTATCTCTGAACAAATGTCACTATGCTACAGTGGAAACTCTTGTGGTGATTGTGGCTTGGTGGATTATCATAGTGCGCCAATGTAGTATTGCACAGCATCCGTACCTGCAGTTTCCCCACATACGAGTGGAGTATGTGTTGAACAGAGGCTCGTCTTTGAGGGAATGTTTGAGGTCAAGTTGTCCCAGGCCATGTTCACATTCATCCCAATAGCTGATTATAAAGATGGGTAGGCAATGTCTGAGAACAAGTAGACTGCTTACCTCTGGCCTGCTGAATGGTGTGTGGCATTTAGGACCTAAAATTGGAAAGGGGAAGCAAGAATAGAGATATTTTTTAAAATTCTTTCGTTCTACTTTGCTGTTCTCGATATAAAGGTGTCCTGAATTTCAAGAGTTTGGTTCTTGTCCCTCTCCCATCCACAAATCTGATGGACTTGTGACAGTGGCAGTTTGACCACTTGCGAAGATGTCTTGCATTTTGTTGGAATAGAATTACTGGAGCTACTTTGCATGTTGTGATTGGGTGGTCGTTGATGTGGAATAAGGAATATGCCTTTCTGTAGGGGGGAGTAACTCTTGCGATTTAAAAGCTGTATTTTCCCCAAACTTTGCATATTCAATTTATCGGGATCATCCTGGAGAGCAAGGATAATTCCAAACTCTTCCACTTCCCACTGTCTCATCCTCCCTCCCCTACATTCTCACTTCTAACACCAATTGTGAGGAGCTCTGGATTCAAATTTGAGCCTATCGACTCGGTTGCCCTGCCCCTTTGCCTCCCCAAACCCACATCACTCTGCATCCTCTGTCCTTTCTTGCCTCTGTTTTGCCCTGCTATCATCTGACTTATTTTCATGGCTAGAGCCCACCACTAGCTTCTGTGACCTCCTGACCAAGTTCACAGCCATTCAATTGTCTCTCCTCAGCCCAGTGCTGCTTGATATTGTCAACCTCTCCCTTCAGGGATTGTTCTTTATACTCCTTCAACTACCAGCCACTTCTAACCTTCCTTTCCTCTTCAAAACTTGCCACTGTCATGCTATTGTGTGCCCATCACTTCCCCTAATCCCTTCAGTCTGGTTTCCACCTAACACACAGCATTGAGAATACTTTGTTCAAAGTTTCCTGTAACTGCAACTGCCCCATCCTATCCCTTGTTGTCCTTCACCTCTTTGTGGGTATCCACATAGATGATCACCTTATCTTCCACCATGCAGAATTATCGAATTTTACAGCACATAAGATCATTTGGCCCGTTGTGCCTATGCTGGCTCTCTGCGAGAGCTATCCATTTAGTCCCATTACTCTGCATTTTCCCCTATACACGGTTAAATTTTTCTCTTTAAATATTTATCCACTTCCGAAAGAGCTTCAGTTTCTCTAGTCTCTTTTTATAATTAAATTAAATTATAATCTCTCAATGCTGGTATCGTGTTAGTGAATCCCTCTCCGCCCTCTTTGTGACTTGATATCCTTCCTAAAGAAGGGTGTTCAAAACTAAATATAATCTCACTGTGGCCTAACTAATAATTTGTATAGGTTTAACATTGCTTTTGTACTTGCTGCCCCTATTCATAAAACGCAGAACCCTGTAAGTTTTTTATTTTATTTTACAGCTTTATCAACTTGTGCTTCCACATGTAAATATTTTTATTTAAACCCTTAAATTTCACTGCTCCTCTACTCTTCCTCTGTTCTTTCAAAACTTTTACAATTTATTATATATTTTCTGTCATTTTTCCTTCCCCCTGCCAAAATGTATCATCACATTTCAACTGACCTATATTTGCCCAATCTAGTAACATGTCTATGTACTCCTGAAGTCTCTGCAGTCCTCTTCAGAATTCATCACACTCCCTATTGTCGTCATCCATAAATGTTGATGCGGTGCCCCAATATCCACGTCCAGATCATATTTTGAGAACATTTGGGGTTTGGAGGAATAATGAAGACAAATGGGTTAATGTTGCCCTTTTGATAACTCCCCTCGGGTAATGGTCGTTGTAATGGAATTCTTGAATGTGATTTCATTAGAGCAGTGAATTATCCTTAGTTTGATAATCCTGATTAAATAATCCTGATTATTTACTTCTCGAGCATGTTCCTTATATCTGTTTTGTACCGATTTTATGAGTAGGTAATAGTAGAAATGTCAATAGAGGCAAATTCTTTTAGTGGCCTGTGTTGTCTCAAACCACAGGAAAGCTGAAATGATTTAGGGATTAAGAATACAAGATTCAAAATCTATTTCCAAGTAAGATTTGTAAAGCTGCACGTTACACGGCCGTGCTCTTTATCTTCAACAGTAACTAAGTGGCTGCTGAACTTTTGATAAATGCAACATTTTTTTTCTTTTTTTGACCTGAGTAGTGTGACCAAATGCAATGTTGTACTCCGGGGTAATAGCTCCTTGATTAGCAATTGTTCAATTTGAATTTGTGTTTCTGCAATAATACCTGTTTCTTTTCTTCAGATATCCCTTTGTCAGTAGGGATTGTTGACCCCAGAGCAAATCCAACACAACTAAATACAGTGGAGTTTCTTTGGGACCCTTCAAAGAGAACCTCTGTATTTATCCAGGTATGATGTGTCTTCCATTATTCAAGGTTTCGTACATCCTGATTATTTACTTCTCGAGCATGTTCCTTATATCCGTTTTGTTCCAATTTTATGAGTAGGTAATAGTAGAAATGTAAAAAGCTGGTAAGTGGATTGATCTGTAAATTTATTTTTATTCCTTTACTTCCACACTGATGATTTTGTTTCTGTACTGATATTTCAATCATTTGGTTAAAATGGGAAGAGTTACACTATGACATCCTCGATCAAGAGGTCGCGTGAGAAACCCAATTGAGACCAGACATCTTCGGGGAAAGCTCGTGAACATGCCAGTCCAGGCTGGAATTGAGAGCTCTCCTGATGACCTAATGGGCACTAGGCCACCCAGAACAAAAGGTCCTGAGTTGATTACTGGTATCTGCTGAGTTTGATCTCTGCTTTGGCTGCATCAGTGCCCCTGGACTAGGCAGATGAAAAATCAGCCAGGGTTTCTGCTCCTGAATGGCTATGATCCCTACTGGAAAGTGCACGTGTGGCTGTCTGGTGAGAACCGGGTTTGGCTTGGCTGTGATATCCTATAGTCAAGTAGCCTGCTGCCACACACTGGCTCTTGTATGAAGGATGGCAACTTGGACAAGATCCTGTGTTTCAGCATGAGCCTGTACCTTCAGAAGAGATGGGAGTAAAAAAAAAAATTGAGATTTTTTTGTTTTATATATGTAAACGGTTGAGGTTTGAATCTTGAGTGCGCTAGTCTAGAGTCCAGTGCTCAGTGTTGCTTGAAGAATTGCCTACATAATTTTAAAATAACTTTTTACCCCCCCCCCAGGCATGTTCAGCTAAGTTGTACACTGTTTCCTTTCTTGATGCATTTCAAACTCCAATTAACTGAAGATTTGAAAATGTGTAATTGCATATTCTGTTTAAAAGGAAATGGAGGACCCGAACAATTATCACCATTTTCCCTCTCTTTCTAACCCCCTCCCCACTCGAAATGAGACAAACAAAAAGTGAAAGATGTATTTTTCCTTCGGCAGGATGGAGCGGATAAAGAGAGTGTAAAGGTTTAAATCTAAATTGTATGATCTAGTTCTAATTTTATCCAAAAATTCTCCAGATTTCTTATTTTCAGATACTCATGCACTAATATAATGGGTAGGGGAAATTTCTGCTAATTTATACTGCCACATAGCTACCTTCCCCAACACAGTTCAGTCCAACATTAGATTGATTTACAACATTATGCATCCATGGTGCTTGGATATACTGATTGAGGAAAAAGGGGATGGAATGTCTCCTTGAGGCATTGTCAATCCAATCACATCTCCACGTCAATCCAGTCACTTATGCAGAAACGGGTTTTTCAACAATTCTCAAACATAACTGAATATGCTTTATTATACATGAATGTAATCAATTTTTAACAATTTATTGTCTTATCATTTTCCCCACATTAAAACCCAAATCAGTGTGGTTTTTTTAAGGACCCAAAGAGTTGAACTGCAACAAGTTTAACAGTTTCTATCCCCTACCTCATTTTTTTGGTTTGAAAGAATTGTCATAGTTCCACAGTTTTCCCTCCTCCATGAATTCTCATCAAGGAAAGACAATTTTAGGTTTTGAACTTGAAAGCATTGCTGTCTATGATGCAGTGTATGTCTCCAGTGAAATCCAAATTAGACAGTGCATGCAGAGTGATCATGTTGCTCACAAGGCACGACACTGGCATGTGTGAACTTCGATTGGTATTCCTGGCACATAATGTGGTTTTAGATTTATTGTAACTGATGACTACATTAGCTTTTTCCAGCAGAAATTTGACAGTAATAAACCATTTGATTGTCCCAACATCGCAGTAAGAAAATATTAAATAGATGTTTCCAGAGGAAATTCCTTAGAAAAAGCTGCAATTATTCAGTTCCTTTTTGATGCTTTTTCTCTTGGTCATGTACCTGCTTGTTTCCTTAGGTGCATTGTATTAGTACTGAATTCACAACGAGGAAACATGGAGGAGAAAAAGGAGTGCCTTTCCGAATTCAAATAGATACATTCAAAGAGAATGAAAACGGTGAATATACAGAGCATCTTCATTCAGCTAGCTGCCAAATCAAAGTGTTCAAGGTATGGAGAAAAGGCTGGATTGCTCTGTTGAATGACCATTACTTCAACTCTTGAGTAGAAATTTTGTCTCAAGGCGGAGCAACAAAACGGGCAGTATCTGATCGGCTGTCTGTTGTACGCAGTGCCTGATATTCGGTTGCATTGACTGCAATGGAACTGAAATATCAGGCGCGCTGCGTATAAGGGGCGGCCGATCAGATGCTGCTCGTTTTGCGCGTCTGCCAGAGACGAATTTCTAGGCCAAGGTGTCTGAAATGTGTTTTTGCTTGGTTGATTCCTTAGACGTTCTAAAACTGATATGCTCTCCTTCCTTCTGCGTAAACTTTAGGTGGCCATTATATTTTCTGCATCTTTTGGATAATATATTAAACGGCTTAAAACTGATCTAAATAGGAGGCAGTGTCTTAAATTTCTGTACACTCTTTGAGTAACAAAGATGTACACCTCCTGTAAGAACACTCTGAACTTGGAAATATATCAAATTGTTTGTGGCTAGATTTTAACTTCTGTCCTCCAAATATGGATTTGCTTGTAAATGGGACCCAGAGGGGCAGGCCTATTGGTGGAAACTAGGTTTCTGCTCTCTAGTTTGCAGGGTTATCTTGAACAAAATGTCCTGGCTGGTACGGTTTCCAGTAGTCCTCTAATACGTTGCTTGGTTAGCCATTCTTCGTATTCGGGCATATAGTGAGCATTGGAGGGCATCACAGGTGAGTCCAATCTTGTTCTTACTGTTGAGCAGTCATTGGACAGTGATCAGGGCTGGACATCCTGGCTGATATTCTCTCTGCCTTTTTTCCTTCCCCCTAACCCTAAGAAAATCTGAACACGACCAGTTATAGCCTTCCCATCACTACACAGACGAGAGACCTTCCTGGTCTCTATGGCTCACTACTATATATAACTTGCATTTGCCCATATGAACTATCTGGAGAACCTAAATGGAAATCTTCTAAAGAATATTTCTGCTTTAAAATGTAACTTCAAAAATGGATATTCTCTTAGCACTTGATAGCTGCAAACTCTGACCATTCAACCTTGTCTTCAGAGTGGCATAGCAGGACTGAATGATGTACTGTTGCTTTGGGCTGTATAGCTTTTGTCTGTGGCCAAGTTATATTTTAAAAATTTTATACAGAAACAAGCACATAGTTACATAATGCAACCTGTCTCTGGAACGAGTACAAGATCTAGTTAACATGGACCTTTTTTCTCATTCCTCAGAGCCTGAGCAAACTTTTTTTCTTCAATTCAATTACAGGAGGACATTAATAAACTTGCAGAATGGGCATATAATTGGCAAATGAAGTTCAACACAGATAAATGTGAGGTATTACATTTTGGTAAGGAAAATAGGGAGGTCACTTATCACTTGGAGGGTGCGAGTCTAGGTGGGGTACAAATACACATCACAAAGTTGTGCCACAGGTTAGCAAGGCCATAAAAAAAGCAAACCAAGCACTAGGGTTTATTTCCTAGAGGGATAGAATTGAAAAGTAGGGAAGTTATGCTAAACCTGTATCGAACCTTGGTTAGACAGTTCTGGTCGCCATATTATAAAAAGGATATAGAGGCACTGGAGAGGGTGCAGAGAAGATTTACAAGGATGATACCAGAAATGCGAGGGTATACATATCAGGAAAGGATGAACAGGCTGGGTCTCTTTTCTCATGAAAAAAGGCTAAGGGGTGACCTAATAGAGGTCTTAAAAGTTATGAAAGGTTTTGATAGAGTGGATAGAGAGAGAATGTTTCCACTTGTGGGGAAGAGCATAACTAGAGGCCATCAATATAAGATAGTCACCAAGAAATCCAATAGGGAATTCGGAAGAAACTTCTTTACCCAGAGAGTGGTGAGAATGTGGAACTCTCTCCCACAGGGAGTGGTTGAAGCGAATAGTATCGATGCATTTAAGGGGAGGCTGGACAAGCATATGAGGGAGAAGGGAATAGAGGGTTATGCTGATAGTTAGATGAGGAAAGATGGGAGGAGTCTCGTGTGGAGCATAAACGCCGGCATAGACTGGCTGGGCTGAATGGCCTGTTTCTGTGCCATATATCATATGTAATTGAGCTGATGGTCTCAAGGCCACTAGCAATTTAGCCAAAGGAATTGGGATCTTGATTAGCTACCGACTTCTCCCTGAAAATTAAGACTGATGGTACTTAAAAGATTGGAGATCAAACCCACCAAGTTTTTTGTTTTTAAAGATTTGACTGCAAAATTGATTGTGCATAGTGATTTGGAGACTGGTGCATTTCTTTGAATGCGATAGTGTTCTGGAATCTTGAGGAACCTGTAGGATTTAACGGCCTAGAAATTAGTCTTGGGCGGTGGCACAAAACTGGTGGTATCTGATCGGCCACCCATTATATGCAGCGCCTGATATTCAGTTGCATTGACTGCAATGAAACTGAATATCAGGCGCTGGGTATAACGGGCGGCCGATCCAATTGCGCCACCACTCGAGACGAATTTCTAGGCCAACGTGTCAAAAGCATGAGACATAAATTAGTTACTGGCACCACCTCTCCCATATAAACAAAATTCTGCACTAGGAAGATGCGAGACCTACTTAAAGCGAATTAACTCGCTTCCCAGTGAACATCTGTGCCACTCCTACCTCTCTCTTCCCCTCCCCCAATAATTATTTGCAATAAAAGGGTAAGGTTCTGTGAAGTGTCTAAAGTCAGTGACTATGAACTTGATACGGAAGTATGGTGTTCTGGTGTCCAGGAACCAGTTTCTTAAACATGTTCTTAAACTGAGTGCTTCTAAACAGCGTTAAAGTTGGGACTTTGGAGAGTGGGACTTTGGAACAGAGGGGGAAGGAGGTGATGCTTTTTGCCTCTAGTACTTGTGCTTTGTGCTACAAGTAAATATTTAATTTCATCTACCTTGAACTTAAACTAGATCTAGTAATTAGTTAAAAACGAAACTATAAGCTATGCTAATTAAATACATAACCCTGTTTTAATTATTTAATTAAAATTTATCAAGGGATGGCAGTGCAGGTGGTGTGCCGCAACTGTAGCATGTGGGAGTTTGTGGAGAGCATCGCGATCCCGGTCAACCACGTCTGCAGTAAGTGTCAGCATCTCGAGGAACTTCAGCTCGGAGTTGTTGAGCTGGAGTCCGAAGTTGCGAACGTTGCGGGGCATCAGGGCGGGTGAGAGTTATCTGGACACTTTGATCCAGGAGGCGGTCATAGCCCTTGGGTTATGTAGTGGTACAGATCTGGATAGTGGTCAGGAACAGGAGGGTTTGACTGCAGCTCGGGCAGGTAAGGGGACCCCAGGTGCAGTGCTGGAGGAGCACCGGCCTTTGCCCTTATCCAACAGGTATGAGGTGCCTGTGTGGGTGAGGGCAAAGCCTGCAGGGTGGATGATCAAACTGACCATAGTGCAGGAGGCCATTCAAGTGGGGGGAGCGAAAAGGAATGTTGTAGTGGTAGGGGACAGTATAGTATAATATACATTCCATTGAGAAATAAAAACTTCACGGGGAAAGTGATCCATCCGTGGCTAACTAACGAAGTTAAGGATAGTATTCGATTTAAAAAAAGAGGCTTGGAATGTTACGAAGAATAGTAATAAGCCTGAGGATTGGGAGCGCTTTAGAAACCAGCAAATGATGACCAAAAAATTGATAAGGGAAGAAATAGAATGAGAGTAAACTAGCAAGAAATATAAAAATACATTGTAAGAGCTTTTACAAGTATGTAAAAAGGAAGAGAGTAGCAAAAGTAAGCATTGGTCCCTTAGAGGCTGAGACATGTGAAATTATAATGGGGAATAAGGAAATGGCTGAGACTTTAAACAAATATTTTGTATCCAAGGGACTAAAGAGTGACTAACTTAAAGTAATCAATATCAGCAGAGAAAAAGTACTAGAGAAACTAATGGGACTAAAAGCCGACAAATCCCCTGGACCTGATGGCCTACATCCTAGGGTTGTGAAAGAGGTGGCTGCAGAGATAGTGGATGCACTGGTTGTGATCTTCCAAAATTCCCTAGATTCTAGAATAGTCCCAGTGGATTGGAAGGTCGCAAATGTAACCGCGCTATTCAAGAAAGGAGGGAGAGAGAAAACAGGGAACTACAGGCTAGTTAGCCTGACATCAGTCGTCGTCGGGGGGGGGGATGCTGAAATCCATTATTAAGCAAGTGGTAATAGGGCACTTGGAAAATCATATGATCAGGCAGAGTCAACATGGTTTTCTGAAAGAAAATAGTGTTTAACAAATTTATTGTACATACGCCATTGTAAATCCTCAGAGTGGCCACGCATGTTCCGGGTTTCCGCATGCGCGAAAACCCGGAATTTGCGATCTGTCAAGTTTCTCCTTGACCAGTCGTCCGCATGCGCCCCAAAAACACTTGCTGGCACAGAGTTGGGCTATTAGCCCAACTACTGCCCAGCGAATGCCCATGAAACCCTTACGCCTGTAAAAGCCTGCTTTTACCAGCATAAGGGTTAAAATAAATGTTAAATTAAAATGTTAAAAATGATTAAAACATAAACATTTAAAATTAGTTGAAATAAAATGTTTTTCAAAAAATAATTTTTTTATTTTAAATGCTTTATCAAAGAACATTTAATTAATTTTGAACACGGGAATATTTATTTTTATTAGAATTGTTTTGTTTGGGGATTTCTCATAAGCTTATGGGGCGTTCAGTTTGTAAATGGAATCTCCATAAGCTTATGAGGAAATCCCCCTTTCTAATTGGTTGGCCTGGCCCACCCCACGTGATCCCAGGGACACTGCTGAACCACCTACGTCCTTGGGCCTTTACGCAGCTGTACGCCTGGAGGCCCAGGACCCGAAGACTCCGGAGACACCAGGTACTTTCGAATTTTTTGTGGGGAGGGGGTTAAGGGCGTATTTTTCTGGTATGCCTCTGACCGCAAATTCAGGGCCATTAGTTTCTTGAGGATGTAACTAGCAGGGTAAATAAATGGGAACCGGTGGATGTAGTATATTTTGGATTTCCAAAAGGCATTCGATAAGGTGCCACATAAAGGCTGTTTAAGGGCTATGGGGTTGGGGGTAATATATTCGCATGGATAGAGGATTGGTGAACGGACAGAAAAAAAGAGTAGGGATAAACTGGTCGTTTTCAGGTTGGCAGGCTGTAACTAGTGGGGTGCCGCAAGGATCAGTGCTTCGGCCTCAGCTATTTGCAATCTATATTAATGACATTGATGAAGGGACCGAGAGCAATGTATCCAAGTTTACTGATGATACAAAGCTAGGTGGGAAAGTAAACTCTGAGGAGAGCGCAAAGAGCCTGCAAAGGGATTTGGACGGGTTAAGTGAGTGGGCAATAAGGCGGCAGATGGAGTATAATGTGGGGAAATGAGGTTATTCAATTTGGTAGGAAGAATAGAAAAACAGAATACTTTTTAAATGGTGAGAAACTATTAAATTTTGGTGTTCAGAGAGATTTAGGTGTCCTCGTACAGGAAACGCAAAGTTAGCATGCAGGTACAGCCAGCAATTAGGAAGGCAAATGGAGTGTTGGCCTTTATTGCAAAGGGGTTGGAGTACAAGAGTAAGGAAGTCTTACTACAATTGTACAGAGCTTTGTTGAGACCACACCTGAAGTACTGTGCACAGTTTTGGTCTCCTTATTTGAGAAAGGACATACATGCCTTGGAGGCGGAGCAACGAAGGTTCACTAGATTGATCCCTGGGATGAGAGGGTTGTCCTATGAAGAGAGATTAAATAGACTGGGCCTGTACTCTCTGGAGTTTAGAAGAATGAGAGGTGATCTCCTTGAAACATACAAGATTCTGAGGGGGATTGACAGGGTAGATGCTGAGAGGTTGTTTCCCCTGGCTGGAGTGTCTAGAACTAGGGGGCATAGTCTCAGGATAAGGGGTCGGCCATTTTAGGACTGAGATGAGGAGGAATTTCTTCACTCAGAGGGTTGTGAATCTTTGGAATTCTCTGCCCCAGAGGGCTGTGAATGCTGAGTCTTTAAGTATACTAAGGTTGAGCTAGATAGATTTTTGGACTCTAGGGGATTCAAGTGATACGGGGCTCGGGCGGGAAAGTGGAGTTGAGGTCGATGATCAGCCCTGATCTTATTGAATGACGGAGCAGGCTCAAGGGGCCGTATGGCCTACTACTCCTCCTCATTCTTATGTTCTTCTGCAGCATTTTCAAAATGGACACTGCTGAATAAAAATCTGTATGTCTAATTGTTGACTTGTTACCTTAACAGATAAGGTACCGACTTTAAAAGGGCACACTTTTAAAATGGTTGCTAATCTTGTTTCAGGAGTAGTTGCCAATTCTGATGTGCAAAACCATATCCGCGAAACAAAATCCTGTTTTCTAATGCTAGATTGTTGTCTGTGGGTGTATGGGGGATTGCAATCGGGCATCATTACTACGTTTTTTTAAAAAGGCCCAGTCCGACATGAATTATTACTGTGGTGCAGTATGGTCATACTGAATTAAACTGTGCTGGAAACCAATATGCAAATTTGTTGGTTGAGGTGCACCAGTTTGAGGGGGGGGGGGGAGGCACATGCATGTTTGTTTTGCTCATTCCCGCCTCTTTCAAACCCCCCCCCCCAAATACCCCACAAACTCTGCCTGCTCAAGCCATCCTTTCACTTTACATTACAAAGTATTTACAGAAACAGGCCACTTGGCCCAGCAGGTCCATGCTGGTATTTGTGCTCCACACAAACCACTTTACTGGAGAGGTGTGCCTGGGGGCGTCGCTCCCCCCCCGGCCCCCTTTAGGGACTGCTTGCTCTTTGGTCAATGCTATTCTCCCTTCTCTTCACCCCTTCCGCCCCACCTCGTTCAATACTAGCTCTCGTCTGTCTTCTCCTGCCCCCCAAGTGTACATTGCCCAGATCGATGCACCTGGCTTCTTGCCACGTGCTGCTGGAAATTCTGAAGTGTGCAGTTCTCGGGACCGATGTAATGGAAATATATGTATTTGCACATAATGAAATGAGGGATCCAAAAAAAGGAAAACTGCAACTGTTATCCTGGTCTTTAGTTTTTCTTGTTGCCTTTCAGCAAAATTGCTGAGCCAACAATTTTAATTGGTATGCATTGCACTTTTTTTTTTATATGTGGCTTAGATCCAAAGACAACCATTGAACTATTAATTCTTGACAATAGTGATCTTGTCTTTTTAAGGTTCAAGCCAGACTGTCAAGGTACACTGGTTTTATAGCTTGCAATCACATTAGTCACATTTACACCCTGTAATGGGGTTTAAAATTGGATTAAAATGTTTCCCTGATGAGGTAGCTGCTTTACTTTGTCAAGACTTTGAACTTGGTGCTCTGCACCAAATGTTGAAGTATTTTAAGATTCATCCTGCAGTGTTGCTCAAAGCAGAGGAAATTGTATCTCTTTTAGCTGTGTTTGTTGTAAGAGGCTGAGAGGGGTTACAGTGCCACCTGTGGAGCAAGCAAGGGTAACGGGAGTTCTTGTAGTAATATTTTGAGGTAGCAACACTGTCCTATGGAGGAACGGGATATTGCCATCTCAAGGGATTTATATAAGTAAATCTCCCGTAGTGTTTCCCACAGTACTTGAAGTAGGGCCCAGGTGAAGATTGGAGTTCCAGTTAAAAATGAAAAGGGGAAAGTTGAAGGAGGCAAATGTAAATATATTTAAAAAAAATATATATATCAGTCACAACGTTCAAAAAATGGTTCCAAAAATTGAAAACTTGCAGGAACTTCAAAAGCAGAGGCTGGAGCAGAACGGAGGAACTTCCTAGGTGTCGGTACTAAAACCTATTCTGCTGGGAGACGGACAGAGGAGCTGCCACAGTGCCACCTACTAGATGGAAGCAGAGTCGTGACAACCCATTGTTGACTGAGGTAGATAGGGATTTTCCATTATAAATGTTGACACAAAACCATTAATCAACAATCCTGACAGGAAGTCAAGTTTTTGGGACAGGAAATGCGCACATATGCAAGAATTTTAGTATAGACTAGTTGATCTCCCCAGATGTTGCACAGTCAGTCAAAACCAAGTGTAATCTGCAGGTGAAGCAAAGTTAGAGGGCGAGGGATAATTTGACCAGGGCATGCAGATGTAACTCGGTCCACATTTTGAAGTCCTACATTCTATCCGTTAATTTTTATCTTTTCAGTATAAATTCCTATGTTTGCAGTTTTAATGGAAACTCCAATGTAAACTTGTCATACTGTAATTACACCCTCCCACCAGTAAGGTTTTTAATAAGATATACAGATGGGTTTTGCTGAGATTGATCTAATACTATGGTATTGCTCCATGAGTTGGAGGATATATGTTTTACAATGTGGGTCCAGAAAGTCCCATCAAAAAGTCCCATGAGCTGCCAGCACATGTCCCAGAGATGCTACCTTCTACCCTCCTCCCATATAGTCCACTGTCTTGCTTTCCACTTCACTCCCACAACAGGGTAATGTGAGCCATGATCTGCCACATTTCATCAGCCAGCCCCACATGCTGCATGAGCTGAACATGTTGGTAATTGAGAGATGTTTTAGCTTTGATCTTCCTTCCACCAGCCCCTGTTCCTTTTGCTAACTGCTTCTGCTCCTCTGGAATTAAATTTGTGCTCTCTACAAAAGGTACTGTTGGTCTCCACATAAGTTTGTGGTGCTGGGGAAGATCTTAATGTTAGTATTTTGCAGCTGCTTTATCATTAAGGAGAGAAGTCTGCTCTGCTACCACCTTTGTGATTGGTGGCAACAGAAGGAGCCTGCCCTAATGGATTTATTGTCCCGTTCCTCTCCAGAGATACTACCTTCTACCCTCCTCCCAGTGCTCAGCAGTTGTCCCTTTCATTGGGTAAATGCCCACCACCTGAGCTGCCTGTTGCTCCACAGCCACCTGTACATATTCTGCAGCATCTGGCAGTGGTGGCTTGGAGATCATTTCAGAACCAGTGTGCTGCTACCAACAAGTCTTGCTAATTGATTTGTACCATTGTTGCTTCTGGTAACAGCCCTTCTGCTGGCATGTTACACTCATTTGCCATGTTGCTGTCTGTTTTTAGGTGGTAGGAGTTGGAAATAGTGAGGTTTCACTTGGAAGGTGGCACTGAGATTAAGATGCAACAAAATAATTTAATTAATGTTTAAAAAAAAAACTTGAACAGTGCAGTGAACCTGTTGTCGTATGTCATGGCAGGTATCCGGAGTGCAGATGTCATCAGGATTTAAAAAAAAAAATCAATCTCTATGAATGACGGGTTTGTGAAAGCAAGCGGCACTTGGGCTGCCTGCTGGACCCAAGCTGGTATGTCATCTCTGGTAGAAGTATACATATTGTGTACTTCCTGTTGATCCAAAATACCAATATTTCATTTTCATAAAGTTTTATTGTTTTAAATGGACGTTTGAAAACCGTGTCAACCAAAAGATATTTGGTACATTCAAAAACAAAGTCGATTGATAATTCCCAGCCATTGCAGGTTGCACTGGTTTTTAAGTGAAGAAAGCAGCTTGTTCTCACTCAAGTGTTTGAACCCTAGTGTTGGTGGTTCCTTAGAATTGACGTCGTCTAGGGAGGCGTCTGCCGAAAGATCTCTGAACATGGAGAGTCAACTGACTGTGTGTACCTGGAGTCAAGGGTGTTCACCCCCAGTGGGGTGCGTTGGCCTGTTTCTGGTACAAGAGGGGAGGGGATTTATTTTTAGGACATGTATAATGGTGTGAGTGAGGAACATACATGGCAGCTGTCTCAATTTTTCTTATTGCTGGAACATGATTGGAGAAGGTTCGCATAATATGGTGACTAAAGAAACTAGAAAATAACCAATTTGGAGCAAAACAGACATGAATGCTTAACCCGTGAAGTAGCAGAAAATTGGCGACATTACGACTGACTGAAGGGGCTGACTTTCTGCTGCACTGTTACACAGGAGCTAACAGCCCTACAGTATCTCTCTCAAGTGGCTGTTCGGGATGGGGTCAACGCAGCTGAGCCTGATCATGCCATCACTTGAGGTTTATAATCGCGTAATGCACAATGTTGTTGGGGGCGCCACTGATTTGCAGTGACTAGATGAGTCAAATTTTGCTCCATGGCATTCTGGAGTTTTTATTGGTGTTTTGGGGATTGAATTCCACATCTGTTCACTTTTCTATGAAAGCTGTAAATCAGCCAATTCTCTTATTAATGTGTGCCTTTATTTTGTATACTAGCACATTTCCTGTACTGTTACTCATGAGTGAAATGATACTTTGTTCCTTATTGTTCTACAAATGTATGGTGGTCGAGTTACAGGAAGTATATGACTGATACAGGAACGCATAGGGAAGGCTGGTAGAATTGATTTTGAGGGCAAGGTGGGCAGAAAAAATGGAAAGTTCTAAATTTGGGTGATCAGCTAGTGTGTGGAATGGTAGCACGGCTATTTCTGGCTGGATGACCGTGAGGGAAAACACGCATTTTGAAAGATATGAACAATTAAATCTAGGGGAAAGTCACTTTTTTAATAAGGCTGACAAGTAAAATCTAAGTGAGGACTATTGCTAAAGGCAGGTATGAATTGTAAATCAGTGAGCACCGAGGAGTTAAAAAATCTGGAAATAAAAAAGCCATCAGTGTTATTTAGAAAGAAAAAGTGACCAAGAAGCTAATCTGATTGTCGTAAAAACCCAGCTGGTGCATTAATGCTCTATTGGGTCTGGCCTATATGTGACTCCAGTTCCATACCAATGTGGTTTACTCTTAACTGCCCTCTATGATTAAACTCAGGACACCTAGGGATGGATAATAAATGCTGACCTTGCCAGCTGCACCCACACCCTGAGAATTAATATATTTTTGAATTACCTTGCGTAGATTTTGGTGTTTTCCACACGACAGCAAATAATAGGAATTTTACTCTCTGCTATATAATCAAATTTTGTGCAAACAATACAGTGGGACATCTGCTACTGATGAATCCTGGGAAATTGCGCTCCCTGCCCATGCTTTGACTGCAGGAACTGCCTGTCACCGCTCTGGACAAAAATATCAAGTCCAAGCGCAGGCTTTATGGAGAGGATGAAGATACTTGGGCACAATTATGTTGTCGTGAAATATGAAATTTTAAATGTGTTATGCTACAAGCCTTATTTTGGAGAACAGAAACTTCAGTCTCTGAGGTAAAGAAAAAAATGGGTGCAATTTATAAAAAAAAAAGCATTTTGTACTTCAGTTGTGTTTTTAATCAATTTTTTTATTGGTAAGTTTTCCTAATTGGTCATTCAGGGTTGGTTGTTTTCATAATTTCTTAATGGTTTATTGTTGGCAGTTATCTAATCACTTTCTTCACTTGATTTTTATGTTTCCTGCATCTTGAACTGTGATTTTGCTGCTGTTTTACTTTGAGCCAATCAACAAAAATGTGACAAGGTAGTAAGTGTAACAAACAGTGTGTGCAAGATATAAAACATTTAATATCCATCAACCAGCAGGGTTCTAGATATGTATTAAATGATTTATATCTTGCGCACACACTGAGTAGTGATCTGAAACTGGCATTTATTATTGTGCCCTCTAATAATAGCCCAACTGCTGAAATTGGTTACCTCCACATAGATCGAGGATTAATTACAACTTATCTAGTCTGTATGGCAGAGTGCTACATCAAGTGGTGCTTTTGTCAACTAGACCATTGTCAGAACTGGGCTAATGAGTTTCTTTACATTCTAAAGCTGTTCTCTTGCTGTTGGCTGCACCATAAAATATAAGAGCAGTAATTCTGTTGTTCTGGTGACAATTGGCCATGGGTCCTGTTAGATGGAGGAAGGCACTGAGCGGGCCACGAGCTCCTTTGAGCATGACCTTTTTGTCCGTGGGCAAATTTTACAACAACAGCGACCACTTAAACATATATACAGTAATGCCATATTGCCAGCCCACCATCTCCTATCATGAGAGAATCAGACAAGGTTCGATACAAGTTTAACATAACTTCTCTGCTTTTGAATTCTATTCCTCTAGAAATGAACCCCAGTGCTTTATTTGCACTTTTATGGCTTTTTTTTAAACATGCATTGCTACTTTTAATGATTTGTGAATCTACACCCTTGGATTCCTTTGCACCTCTACCCCATTTAGACTCTTTTCCAAGGAGTAGGTAGTCTCCTTATTCCTCCTACCAAAATGCACCACCTCGCACTTATCTATATTGAAATTAATTTGTCATTTACATGCCCATTCTGCAAGTTTGTTTACGGTAGAATTAATTAAAAGCTTTCAGTTTGTCATGTACAAACTCTATTTTAAAAAATAAATAAATAAATAAATTACTTGTCAGAAATGACTGGGATATAAAAGAACTGCATAATAATGCATTAACACTTCAGAAACGTCACTCGTTTACGCGGTTATGCATCGACAAACAATCCAAAAGCCCAAGGTGAGCTGAAAAGTATATCTATTCGTGCAATTTGTATTAATTTTAAAGTTTTCAAAGTAATAGCCCATCCCTCATGTCACTATAGCAAAGGCTGCACAAGCAGCAGGAGCAGCGGCTTTCTTACGGTGCTAACGTCAGAAATGCAGCACGTATTCACAAGTGCAGAAAAACACATGCACAATTTGTGTCACTGAATTAAAAACCAAATGCAGGAAAAGCTATGATTTAACAGAAATAAACATTCATCTTTCTTGCTGGACAGGAGAACCAATCAGACTGACTTGTTTACTAATATGTTGACGTAAAGATGTTAATTTACAAATTTTGCTTCTAATGTTTTTCTCAAACATTCGCCACAACATTAATCCCTGCTCTTATCACAAAGTGTTGAATTATTTTAGGTACTTCGCAATTAAATAGCAGGAAACAAACTTCATTGTACTGTCAACTTTTAATCTCCCATTTCAAAGATTTATACCAAATCGAAATTGTGCATTCAGTTTAATCGAAGTATTTTCTGTCTTTCTCAATAAACAAAGGTTCCTTCTAAAGTAGCTTCCTACAATTTTTATACATCATTACATAACTCTTGTTTCTATTAACACTCCACTAAATGTTTAACAGGAGATCTATATTTACATTATTCCTGAGACTTGTTCGGACTATAGAACGACAGACAAAATAAAATGGTTTGTGTTTTTTCCCCCCTTTTTCGGTTCTCTTCCTAAACGTCTTACTTTTTATTGACTTTAAAAAAAATTATATATATTATGTAACTCCTACAAATCCTCCCCTGCCCTCCCCCTCCTCAATAGCATGGTTGCATGCTTGTGAAATTTCAATTTTAAAACATTTTAAGCAATTCAGAGCCTCTTTAAAAGCGTTTGGACTTCAAGACCTGGTTGCAACTTGTTTCGATGAAGGGAAAATTGATTTTTGCTTGTTTCTTCCAAAATCATATTTGAAATTATGGGTGGGGGTTGGTAGGTAAAATGTTTTTAACATTTTGGGGAAAAGTTCATTAAAAATTCTTTTCAAGTCTCATTGCAGCTTTGACAGAAGAAGTTGCTCCAAGTTTCTCTCTCCCTCTTCAATGCTGTCGTTAAACATACAACAACAAAAACCTCTAATTCCAAACAAAGCTGAAATAAGAAGTGAATAAAGTGGTTAAACATCCTAAGGCGGCGGTGAGGTTATCTATCCCCAGCCTTGGCGATGAGTTGGGATCAGTTTTGGAGAAGTTGTTTCCTCTTTGCTGCCGTTCTCTCCGTCTCTCACACTCTGAGGTACAAACGGGGGCACAAACTTTCCCCCTCTCATAACATGATTTAAATAACCCTGAAACTCTTACCTGGCAAAATTTAACTGCAACTTACCGACTGACATTATCATTTTCCAACTTTTTTTCCAGTTTTAAACAATTTTCCAAATATTGTCTTTTTTAAATTTTCACCGCGGGCCTAAATATTGTTTGCTTTAGCCTCCTTCCAGTGGCCATTGTACATGTGCTGCGCCTCCACCTGTGTTGTTCCAAAGTGCAGCCGTCTTTCAGTCCCCGGGAATGGACTGCACGTGCCTGGACCCCCTCTCGCCGTTACCCCCCCCCCCCCCCCCCCCCCCCCCCACAGCAGATTCCAGTGCGCAGTCCATCTTTATAAGTGCATCGCCATTCGCCACGACTCCCAGCACAGATTCGACAGCCGTTCACATTCTCTGGCTCGGGCCTGTAGCGGCTTCCAGCACGCAGGCGCCGAAGCCCGCTCCTTCGGGCCTGAAGAACAAACCTGTGGGACGCGATTGAAAAGAGTGCCTGCACGCTGGAGCCCACTCCAGTGGGACTGCGCAGCCTGCAACGCCTGGTTGTGCGACAGCCTCAAGTTAACTGCGCGGGCGCGCAGCTTAGAGGGAACAGAGGTACTGAGTAGGAATGAAGATGAAACTAAATTTCATACCACTAGACTTTTAATTTTGCAAACTCCTTGTTGAAACATTAGAGCATTCAACTTTCAATTTGGAGACTTTGGTTGTAATTTGGTATCTTGTGCACTTCGCCTTCTGCTGTTCTTGGCTGGTTATCCAGGAGGAAGAGAGAACTGGCTTCGAAGGATCTCCTTTTCTTTCACCTGTTGTACACCCATGAGTAGGATAGAGGCACAGGCAGCATCCATGGATCTATTCCCTTTTTTTCCTCTATTTATCCTGTCCCACTCTGGCTGTCTCTAGCTCTCTCTAATTGAAGGTGCACACTGCTTCCTTGGAGGAAGTGCTGGTGCCAAATGCTTGCTTACAGTATACAGAGGAGAGAGCGCGAGCTGTTCTGTCTTCAGTGAGTTTGGGGCATTCATAAATTATTCTATTGTGGGAGATAGTTTTTTTTTCTTGCTCTGCACTGACCTTTCTTCTCTTTGAATCCACTCTGTTCACTTTGTACTCCCAACTGTGGATGACCCCTAACTTATTTTGGTCAATTCTCTATCTTAAGGGAACTGGACATGAAAAAAGATATATAATGGTAATGGGGCAGTGATTGTAATGTTAGGAAATAAAACCTGTAGTACTTCCCAGCTCTCTCTCCTTAAGTGGGAAAGCAGTATTTTTCTTAGTCTCTCCAACTGTAGGGTTGAATCCTCATGCATGTGATAATAGGCTGTGAGTGATGGCAGTGTGTATGTTGTCCCATGCTGGGTTTTTCATTGTTGCATATGACTTTGTTTGCAGCCCAAAGGTGCTGATAGAAAACAGAAAACGGATAGGGAAAAGATGGAAAAACGAACTCCTCAAGAGAAGGAAAAGTATCAGCCTTCTTATGATACAACCATTCTCACAGAGGTAAGACTGCACTCTCTGACAAATGTTTGAGATCTGGCATTTGTTTTCTTGAGTCTGCTAGATCTGTTTTTTGGTAAGTAAGCATGTGTAATGTTTTGATGTAAACTATTAAACTGGAGTGGTGGGGAAGAGGAAGGAGACGTGATTGGCTTATTAATGCTTCATTTTGGTTTCTGTTCTGGTTCATTATGGGGGGAAAATATTCCTCTGATTATTCTTGGTCATTTGAAGTATTCAGCATAGACTGCAATGAATTAACTAAGGGAACCAATGTGGTTAAAAGATGATGTGTAAACTTCAGTGCAGAATAGACTGTGGAAAGCTGTGTTGCAACCAGAAGGGATCTCTACTAATACTTCAGATGAATGTAATATATAGTTATGCTTAATTTGTAGAAGTTGTCGTCACATTCTGATTTGTAAGTGTCTAATTGGCTTTTCCTCATCCAGTGTTCTCCCTGGCCAGACATCTCCTATGTTAACAATACGGCATCTCCTGGATTTACCAGTTCGCATAGCAGTTTTACCATTGCTGAAGGGTAGGTCTCATCAATGCTATATTCTTATCCCCATAACTTACAGCATTTAAGAGCTTATTGTTAATAGAAATTATTGGTCTAATTTCAGAAATGGATCCCCTCATCATCAGCCAGACCCAGTTCCTGCAACCACTGATGTAAGTGGCTTTTTCCAGTATTATTCAAACTTCTGATCAGTGCAGTAGCATGAGAATATTGTATCATTTAGTGTTCCATGCCGGGTTTGCATTGTTATCCCAGTGATTTCCGTTTGAGGGTAAACTGCTCCAAACTCTGGGATGGGGGTGGGGGGGTGGAGAGGGGGTCTAAATGCACCCAGTTCTACCTCTGACTTTGTTTGGAGTCCTAGAGTAGTTTGAACTTCTAGGTACTGCACATTTAACACTAGCATGACCAAAAGGCATCTGCCGCCGCTGCCCTCTTGTAGTTGTAGCAAGCTTTACCTCCTGGGCAGCTGTCTCTTTCTTTCTTTTTGCTTTCTCTTTCTTTTGTCGTCCTCTTCCCGCCTGTCCAAAATGACCAATGAATAGTTTGTCTGGACACCAGCAGATGACTTTCTTTTGAAGCTGCATTATGGTGGAGCTGAAGTGTTAACCAGTATTGCCAACTCTCGCGATTCCATCACGAGACACGCGATTTCCAAGTGAAATAAAGCTTCGCTCGCGATGGAACGCCTAAATCTCGCGATTTTTTTTTTTTTGTGGAAAAAAAAAATACGTGATTTGCGCATGCGCAAAAGGCCCCACCTGGTTCAGGGGGCTTTCCATAACGTCCATTGGGTTCCTCCTCACTCTGCCGCATCTGAGTTCACCGGGCTCAGTACAGCCCGGCCGCTCTCCCATATAAACACGCACAGGCAAGGGTCAGGATTAACCAGGATGAACAATTGACCGAGCGAGCCACCTCCTCCCTTTGAGTGGAGGGAGCCGTGCTCCGCTTCCTCCCCTCCGGCCCCGGCTAACATCAGTGCCGTGGTCCCTGTTGCGTCGATTTGCTCCATGACCTTGGACCCCTTCCTCCACCTCAAATTCCAAGAGATCTCTCGATATCTTGGGCCTCCTGCAGGGATGCCGTGGTAACTGAGAGGCAGCGTGAAACAGCCGGAGGATGAGGTGGGGGAGCAACAGGTAAGCTAAAAATAAAGCCACAGAGAATTGGAACTTTTTAAGCCAAACAATCCTTGATTTGAAGTAAAGAAATCCAAGCCAGCACAAGGAATTTGTTATCCCACTTACATCCCACACATCTGAGGAAGTAAAATGAAAATTTCCTAGCATCCTGGGGTAATACAATAATCCCAATCTTCTTGTGAAACCACATTAATGCTGAGTCTTAACAGAGGCCCTTTGAGAAATGTGACTGGTGGCTTTCCCAGGCGAGAGCAGAGTTCATATCAGTTGACATTGGGTACAGTAGCATAGTGGTTATGTTACTGGACTAATGACTTGGACTAATGATCCGGAAACATGAGTTCAAATCCCACCACAGCAGCTGGGGAATTTAAATTCAGTAAATTAAATCATTCTGCAATGAAAAGGCATCAGTAATGATGACCATGAAACTACTGGATTGTTGTAAAAACCCATCTGATTCACTAATGTCCTTTCGGGAAGGAAATCTGCCATCCTCGCGTGGTCTGGCCTATATGTGACTCCAGACCCACAGCAATGTGACTGACTCTTAACTGCCCTCTGATGGCCTAGCAAGCCACTCAGTTAGGCAATTGGGGATAGGCAATAAATGCTGGCCTTGACAGCGACTCCCACATCCTGTGGAAGAATTAAAGAAAAGCCATAATAAAGTATAAGTGGAGGTAACCTGACGGAGCACAGCTAAATCTTCTTAGTATGCAACACTGCAGAGTGTTGCAGGGATATCCAGTTGGGTCAAAGATTTCTCCTCCTTTGTTTTTGTTGCCATTTTTCCGCAGTAGTTTCTCTCGCAGTATTTGAGCAACAAAGTATGCCAACCCATCATGTTTCCTCAATTATACATTTTATTGTTCTGTGTACCACCATGCATTTGGGCCAGACATGTTGTTGAGCTTAGAGAGATGTTAGCACTCCAATTTTTAAAACTTATTTCATCACAAAAAATCTTCAGTGCAGATATTAATAATCCCAATGTGCAAATCGGCGTTTAAAAAGAGGTTTAGGTGTTGCATCGCGAGAGGGGTTTTATTTCACTCTGAAATCGTGAATTAGCAATACTGCTATCATTTCTATGGTTTAATTGATTTTTATAGTTCAAATTAAAGTTAGGTGGATGGGCTAGGATTCTAGAGGGATGAGCTTTTACAGGCTTTGGTTGGCAGCTGCAGGGACTGCATTGTGTGGTTGTTGTATTGGGCACCAGGTGAGGGGTAACAGGTAGGATTTTAAAGTTTTTTGTAAAGCATTTTGAGCTGCAGCAATATAGTTTTTGTAAAGAGCTGTGACCGGTTCGAGATTAAATAAAGCCACTAATGAGGTTTATAAACCAACTGTCAATCTATATTGGTTTATGTTTGGGGGAAAATAGCAACTCATGATTTCTTACCAAATCTCATGATTTTTAAGAGTTTGTCTCCTGATTTATGAGACGGTGGGGTTGGTATTACTGGTTAATGGGCATTATTATTGAAATTCAATTCCCCCCCCCTCCTTGTCCCAAGCACACTACTTCTGGCTGTTAGGGTGTAGCTCCACAGGCACTTCCTACACTCAGCCATTTGGCAATTCTTCATGTATGAGCCTCGATGTTTGACTGTGGGGTGGGCGTGGGCCCAATCGTAGGCAAGCCTGCGCGCTCAATTTTGATAGCCGCTCTAGCTTTTTTCCCCCCTGATCCAGGGCCACTGTACCAATTATAACATCAAAAGAGAGAGTTTTGTATGTGTTCACTTGTCTTCAAAAACGCACCTATGAAAAGAGGGTTTTGAAATTTGTAGTTTTAGTTTGGGTTGGGGAGGGGTATTTTACTGAGTGCATTTTCTTTTTGGGGTGTGTCGTCACCATAGAGCTGAGAATATATCTGTGGATGGGGAAACTGGGCTGAAACCTGCAAAAACTTCAGTTGGCTAAGTTTATTTCAAAACCGTGTTTGGCAGGAGGAAGAAAAGAATTTAAGAAATCTAGTTAAAGCAAAGTAGGGTTTCATTTTCATAAGGGATGAGAGGGAGATGGACTTGGAGTTCTAGCATAATGCAGGTTTGTGCCCCTGATTCTTTGACAAGTTCTGAATCCCATTACACAAATGGACAGATTTCAGCAATGCAGCGTGGAGACCCAACTGCTGTGTCTCATAGGGACACACAAGAAGGCGAGCAACTCTCTCCTAGACTTCTGAGTGTTGTACAAGAGCCTGAGACGAGGTCTGGGTGCAGGTCACTTGCTCAACCTCGAACGTGGGACTGATGTAGGAAAGGCTTTTTAAAAATAGAAAATGAAATCTCAAACATTACTTTGTTGTTAAGGGGACAAATATTTGTAAAAGATACCAACAAAGTTGAATGCATAATTCTTTTTGTACAAAACAGGGATGGGAGTGAGAGAGAGCCTTTTTAAGCCATATAATCACAGATGGGCAAAGAAAGAAGTGGGCAGACCAGTTGTGTAAAACAATAGAAAGATTGGTTTTCTGATTTTTACCCATTCAGCAAAGTAAATCCAGTCACTGAAGTAAAATGATTGAGTCTTTTGTATCTAATGCAGAGCCAGCCAACTTGAACCAGTTGACCAATAGATAACTAGATCAAAATCTTTGAACCCTGATTGGCACTAATTTTAAGTTTACAGTGGAGATTTGTGAATGAAAATCAAAATCTGAACAGATGATTGTTTAACATCACAAATTGATCTATTTAAAAATAACTCTGCCCACCCACCCCATTTTATTGGTTTGTCTCCCAACTGCATCAAAGAGCACGTATTACTCTAGATTCATCTTGATGTGATTTCAGTATGTTGATATGTAGAGGTTGGTACTGAAGTGTGCTGTTCGCACCTTCCATGTTGTACTTATTCTCAGCTCTGGCCTCTTGACTGATTTATTTCTACGTGCGTATATAATGCACTTCAGTATTTAACTGTTGAGTTTAAAAGGTCTTCAGATGGTGGTGAAGTCCTTTTGGAATGGGGAAAGGGAGGAAGGGATGTGCAACAGGCTTAGTCAGTTGTACAAAGTCAGCTGGTGCAGACCTGTGGCTGTGGAGTAACCTTCAACCCAGACTGGAACTCTTTCCTGTTGAAATAAGGGAGAGGCTGAAAGTAAAGATGCATTTGGGAAGAGAACGAGGGCTGCTATTGCCCCCATCCCAAACTTTTCAGATAGGAGCCTCTTCCCTGAGGGGAATACAGCACAGGAATCCAGAATAACCGTGGAAATTGAGCTAAACCAATTAAATACAAGCTTTTAAAGCACTCTTCACAGATTTGAGAATGTGGAATGCACTGCTGCAGAAAGCCATAGAAGCAAAATGTTCCTAATTTTCCTTTTTATACCATAGTTTCATCCTCTGGAGACAATTAGTAATACATCATACTTCTACTACTTACTAGTTAAGTGTAAGTGAGGTCTCTGGGATCAAGGTGGTTTCAAAATGACATGCCTGGCGATGGAAGATTGGTGCCAAGTCAACCCGCTGCAGTCAGCTCAATAATCTGATATCTGAGCCAGCAGGTCTGCAGTACTACAGGGCATCTTTGTTCATTGACCAACCAGCCTGGTTTATTAATGGAACCTGGAATGGGAACCCTGCCACTGGAGCTGGGATAACTCTGAAAACCAGTGCTGTTACTGGTAGGGTAATCCTGGTTGGACAAGCAGTGGGAAGCCGACTAGTGCTCTGCGCTGGTAAGCTGCGTGGTTTTAGCATGTTTAACTCTAGCAGTATGCGTGCTCACACTTTGGGATCCTTAAGCCTGCGCTTTTGCCAACCTGTGCTTTAGTTTGGACTTATGTAAGTGGATGTGGCCCTTTGTGGAAAGAAACTGTACCTGTGGTAATTTCTCAGTGGCTTGGTTTGGAAACTTGAAGCATGTTGATGGTTTCCATGTGTCAGAAAGCTATCTAATCTGGTCTGCTCATTCACAGTGTTACTCAAGTCCCATGGAATGTTCTTTAAACACAGTACAGTGGGGTAGGATTAGTATTTTCAGATTTATACTTGAGTCCTGGACTTCCATTTCACTATTGTGATGAGAACTCCGTTGTTAGTCACCGTAAGATGAAAGGTTGAGGCATAATGTCCGCTTTACTGCTCTGAATCAGTAGGTTATGGGTTTAAGCCTCACTTTAGGACTTGAGCACGTAATCTAGGCTGGTAGTCCAGGGCAATACTGAGGGGCTGCAACAATGTCAGATGAGCTGTTAAACCAAGCCCTTGTCTGCCTGTTCAGGTGGATTTGAAGAGCCTATGGTACTGTTCGAAGACGAATGTGGAGCTGTCCTAGTTCATTCATTTGCTGTTTGTGAGCTCTTGTGTGCAAAATGGCTGTAACCTTCGCCTACAGAACGGTCATTGTGCTTCAGAGTAATTCATTGTACGTGAAGCACTTTGAGATTTAATAAGGTTCTGCACAAATGCAAGTTTTTTTTTTCTTTTAGTATAAAGTGTACATCTCCTGATTGCTTTAATGACCCAGAAAGCAATGATGAGTACCAGTAGTTTTTTAATTCGCTTGGGAATAGTGGCATAGAACCGTATTATAGGTATCTTTTACTCTCTGCTACAGTTATCAGGTTCGCACAGTGGTAGCACTCTTGCCTCTGAATCTGTAGTTTGTGGGTTGAAGCCCCATTCCAGGACTTGGGAGCACATAATATAGACTGACACTTCAGTGCAATAGTGTCGGTAGTGTGGTCTTTTAGTTGAGAGATTAAACTGAGGCCTTATCTCCCTGTGCAAGTGGACGTAAAAGATCCCATGACACACTTTGACGAAGAGCAGGAAGCTCCCCCGGTGTCCTGGCTAACCATTTATCCCTCAACCAACGTGGAAGGAGGGAGGATTATTGAACTGGTTATCCATCCATTCGTCTGGACTTTTATTGCATTTTGCTGCTTGTGAAATCTTGCTGAGCGCAAATTGGCTGCTGCATTCGCCTATCTAACTACACTTCAAAAGTAATTCATTGGCTGTGAAGCGCTTTCAAACGTCCCAAGGACGTGCAAGGCGCCATATAAATGCAAATTCATGTTTTCTTTCTATCCCTAACCTGTTTGTAATATAGTCCTAATCCAGAGGCTCTAATTCCTGCAGTGTTCCCTTTGTATGGGTACTGTAGAAAATCTGCACTTAACCAATAATTATTGGTATCCTGTTCATGGGAGGAGGGAGGATTATTGAACTGGTTATCCATCCATTCGTCCACTAGCATTTAATTTCAAACAATTGAAATCTAAATTTGCATAAACATAATCGACTACTTCTCGATGGATATTGGATTCTTTCTGAAAATTCACATTTGACCTCTTCATGCTTCTGTACAATTTCAGCTCAATAATTCTATTGGATTTTCACTAGATTTGGTAAGTGATTTTTGTCTCGTCAGATTTTTGGTTTCTTTCAAAATGTATACGATGGAAACTGTACGTGCATGTGTACATGCATCCAAAGTGAGAAACACTTTTTTAGATTTTTACCGACCTTCACGAGTAACTTTTTCTCATCAGACATTGGGATCCTTTCGAAAGTGGGCTTGTCGGGAACTGTCCGTGTCTCCCGTCTCAGAAAATCAGGTAGGGGCTTTCGTTGTTGAAAGGTGCCAACACTCTGATGTCTTGAGAGGCATGTTTTTTGTTAAAAGCCCACAAGGACTGCTATGAAATTAGAACAAAACCCTTTTATTTCCCATAATTTTGAGCAATTTAACAAAAACTGAGTGACCAGAAAAAAACTTCACGAACAGAAATAGCTATCAATCGGTGTGTTAAGGCATTTTCAGTTACATTTAAACACAAACTTTATCACTTTATCCCATTATATCATTGTGGCCAAGAATTCTAGTCCTTTTCCTTGTCTGAATGTCATATTATTTGGGGTGAAATAGTTAATGTGGTGGTGGTGGTATTTTATACTTGCCATGGATATAGACAGTCAGTTTTCCCTGGTGGGATAGTCCACCAAATGGCTCAGCTTAGGACTGGGGATAGTCACTGATACCTATTGGTACGTGGGATTGAGTGATTGACTCCAGTGGACTTTATGCTCATCTTAGCCAGCTCCTAATGTACTCTTGGGTCATTGTATCTGTGTGTACATTTCAGGGCTAATGTCTAAGAATTGTCTTGCTACTTTATTTTTGCAGAATCTGTTGCCAACAGCCACACCTCAGGACGCTCAGCAGTGGTTGCACAGAAATCGATTTTCTCCATACTGCAGGCTCTTCGCAAACTTCTCTGGTACCTTTTGATTATTAACTTATTTGGATGAAAATATTTGTCACAATTACCTGGAATGGGTTGCAACATATTCCTTCCCTCTCCAGGACCTAGGTTTAGATTCACTTTGGCCAGAAGGATCAAGTCTCTGCACACTGTAGTGATCCTAGGTTCCTAGTAGCAGGATGTCCACAACACGAACCTACCTGCTTGTAATTTGGCATTAAATTGGAAGTCTTAGTGAGATTTCAAGAGTGGCTGGTGTGGGAAATGGACATTTTGCACTTTAGTAGGGGTGTTCTTCTGAGACAGAGGTAAAGATTGTATGGAAAAAGCACACTGTTGGCCTGCCTTAGCAGCACTTGGTGAGTTTTTTTTAAAGAGAGAAACCCAAGTGAAGGGCCAAGGCTCCGTAGTGCGCACCACCAAGATTGAAAAGCGCAGAAGAGAAAACTAACTGGCTTGAGAAATAGTTAATAACTAATACCAAACTTTAAAAAAAAAACTATTGATTTTAGTAGGGAGGGAAGGAATCTCTGTTTTAAAGTGATCCTTGTTAAAAAAAAAAGAGTTGGAGTAGGAGATACGTGATGAGTCTTGATTCCAAGATAGTAACGCAGAGAGGAGGCAGCACAAGGAGCGCAGCATATTTGGAGCCGAGAGGGACAAGAGGAATGTTTAGAACGGTACTGACCATCATAGCATTATGCGAGAGACCAGAAAGGTTAAGACGGGGATAGGGAAGTGAGAGGCTTGATATGTGAAGAATTACTTTATAAGATGACCAGGGAAAGGGGATTACATCATTCTTTGGTGGAGGGGGTGGGGGAATGAAGCTTCATTTGGACTGCAGAGTTATTTCTTTGGGGAAAGATAATGTAGCAAAAATACATAAACGCAAAACATAAGTTAAACAAATTGAAATATACAAAGTGAACAGAGAAAAGGCCAAATAGTCAAAGTATCGAACCTTTGTTAGACCACACTTGTATTCCTATGCACAGTTCTGGTCTCCATATTATAAAAAGGAGAGAGGCACTAGAAAAGGTGCAAAAAAGATTTACGAGGATGATAACAGAACTGAGAGGTTATATCTGTCGGGAAAGACTGAACAAACTGGGCTCTTTACTATAGAAAAGAGAAGACTGAGGGGTGATCTGATGGACGTCATCAAAATTATGAAGGGGCTTGATAGGGTCGACGTAGAGATGATTCTGCTTGTGTGGAGTTCAAAACCAGGGGCCATAAATATAAGTCACTAATAAATCCAATAGGAAATTCAGGGGAGTAGGACTAATTAGATGACTCTTCCAATGCATGAGCTAAATGGCCTCCTTCTGTGCTGTATCATTATATGATTCTAGGAGAAGCTTCTTTTCCCAGAGAGTGGTTAGAATGTGGAATATGGAGTGGTTGAGGTGAATAGCGTGGATGCATTAAAGGGGAAGCTATATATAAACATGAGGGAGAAAGGAATGGGTTATGCTGATAGGGTTAGATGAAATGGGGTGGGAGGAGGCTTGTGTGGAGCATAAACTCTGGTATTGACCAGTTGGGCTGAATGGCCTGTTTATGTGCTGTAAAACTATGTAAAGCATTGTAAATATATGAGAGAACCTGTAATAAAACCAGTAGCAAGAATCTGCTATGAACTCATCTGGCCACCAGGCCATCTTAACTGTCAGCTTGGCTGAGTTTGTCATGCACTTGCCTCTGAATCTGCAGGTTGTGGGTTCAGACCGGCTATCAACTTGAGCGCATAACTTCGGTTGACACTTTAGTGCAGCACTGAGGGGATGTTGCATTGTCTGGAGGCACTCTTTCAGAAGAGACGTTGAGACAAGGCCTCGTCTGCCTGCTCAGGTGAACAGTAACGCTGCCATGGTAGTAATGAAAGACGAGCAGGCAGTTGTCCAGTATCCTAGCCAAGATTCCTCCCTCAACCAACACTGTCAAAAACAGATTATTTGCTCATTCATTCATTAATTTTGTTGTTTTTGTGGCACCTTGCTATGCGCAAATGTGCGCAAATTGGCTGTTTAAGTTTACCTACATAACGGTGACTGCACTTCAAAGGTACTTTGTTGGAGCTACTGAGTATGTGATTTAGGTGCTATACAAATTCCAGTTCTTCTTTCGATCTGCGCCAAGGAACTCAAGTTTCCAATGTTTTGGCAAAGCTCTCTGGTGCTGCCAGGGATGCTCAGAAAGCTGCTCTCTGCAGATAAACCTCTCTGCATGTGCTGCCCAGGTGCTCTACCTTTTTTAAATACAAGATCCTACGGAGCTCGTTCAAGCATTTTTGGTCAGTTTCAATGTTCCCTTTTTTTGGGGGCGGGGGGCTGTGTGGCCCCTTTAAGGGGTTCCGCAGCCCATTCACAGTTTCGTGCACGCACAAAACTTAACATTTGAAAAAGCCGGTCCCGGGCTGCTCCGGACCGGCAGAGAGCTGCGCGGCCACACAGCTCCTAGGAAACGTTGGTCAGCTTGGCCCTGTTGTAAGCACTTTTGCCTAAGTCAGCGAATTGTCGGTTCAAACCCCAATCAAGGACTTGAGCACATAACCTAGACTGACACTTCAGTGCAGTATTAAAGGGGTATGCTATGTTGTGCTGCCTTTCGGATGAGCTGTTTGAGGCCTTGATTGCCAGCTCACGTGGGCATAAAAGATCCCATGGCATTATTTGAAGAAGAGCAGCGAGTTCTCCCAGTGTCCTGGTTAATATTCATCAGTCAACCAGCACCACCATAAAATGATTATCTGGCAGTTTGCTTAATTGCTGTTTTTGGGACTTTGCTATGCGCAAATTGGCCGCTGCATTTGCTTATATAATTGCACTTCAAAAGTACTCTTGTTGGTTGTAACGCACTTTAGGCTGCCCTGAGGATGTGACGAGGTGCTATTTTAATGCAAGTTCATTCACTCTTCTTTCCATCCTCTGGACCAAGAAACACTCAGTTTTGCAGTGTCATGACATAGAACTCAGCTGAACTGACGGGGATTGCGGTACGATTCAGAAACCGCTATTTGACAGTGATTCTCTTTGCATGCATGTGATGCACCATTTTTTGTAATAAGTTGCTATTAGAACTAAATCAAGCAATTTGGGTCCACTTGACCCCATTAGTGTCGCTCCCCGACAGTTGTGGGTTTAAGCCCCGCTCTGCGACATGAACGCATAATCTAGATTGACGTTTTGGTCCCGTTCTGAAAGACTGCAGCACTCACCCAGATGAGATGCTAGACCAAGGCTCGCTCTGTCTGTTCAGGTGGGTGTAAAATATACTGTGGCACTATTGGAAGAAGAACAGGGAACTCTCCCTCAATGTACCCTTGAATTTTTTTTGAGTGTGCAGCCCCTTTTAAGGGACTGCACGGCCCATTCAAAATACCCCGCATGCGTGGGCTTTCCTATTTAAAAGCCGGTGAACCAGCTGCGTGGGAGCTGCAGAACGATGCAGCTTAAAGGGAACATTGCTCTCCGTGTCCTGGCAACATACTTAGCTCAACCAACACCACCAGAAACAGATTAGTCATTCTTTAATTCACTTGCTGTGTGACTTTGCTGTGCGCAAATTGACTGCTTCATTTGCCTGAATAGCAACATTGACTGCGCTTCAAAATTAATTAATTGGTTTTGAAATGCTTTGCGATGTCCTGAGAATGTGATTTCTGTATTTTATTTGTCAGTCTGAACATATGACTTGAAGTTACAGGTTTTCAGCCTTTACTTTTCTCTCACTTCCCCTTTGCTCAATTAGATGAGTGCAATATGAACAGCTCTTGAACCTTTTTCTTATCCTTTGTCTTCTGAGCTGCTAAATAAACTTGAGTAGTGTGTAAGGTGGTGGTTGTTTATCTTCAGAATTTTGTTCAACTAGAAAGGAGTTGCAGAAAATGGAAATTTAAACTCGTTCTTTGTATCCAAGTTTGGACACAATTGAAGTGGAATTCGGTCTCCGTTCCAGCTTGGAGTGTAGAATTTGAGTTCTAAATTGTGACATCGTAATCACTCAAATAGTACTATATTGGATGTTGGGTAACGTACCTTGTGGTCACTCTTATTTCTTGGAACTTGTTTTTGATCACCTTCAGGGATCGGAGAGGAATATTTCAGATTTACTTTCCCCCTAAATTGTTTCGTTTTTTTTAGCCTCCTAGGAGGTTACATGGCTGCTGGTGGGTGGGTGGGGAGGTATTGGGGGTCGTATTGCTTAGTTGCAACATGGCTGACTAGTTTACAGTCGATGGACCCGCCAGTCTTTTTCTATCCATCTTTTCAAATGTTTGTATAAGGAAATTCCATAATAATGGGCAAGTATAGCCTCAAACTGGTATTAAAGTATCAAGGATCTATGTGGACTTTTGAGGAATAGAATTTCTATATTTAGATGCGAATGTTAGTTTTTTTTTTAAATATAAAAAAGAATGTGTTACTGGCAGAGTTTTTTTTATATTAAGCATTTGATTGAAGGAAAGATCCTGCAAGCTTGAACTGGATGAGCAGAAAGCTAATCCTAAATATGCTGCTCCATGAGATAACCAAGCATGCTAATTCCGTATCTTGACTATTAAATAATCCTTCCACACCTTCAGTTGATGTCAAAACTATGACATTAATGTCCCACTGGAGCTTCATGGGACCAAGGGTTCTGTGCAAATTTCCTCAATTTTGCTACACCACCAGGAAGTTTTGAACTTCTATTACCTCCATCCACAGGTGGGGATCTGTTAAAGCTGACCAGGGATGACGTTATCCAGATCTGTGGCCCTGCAGATGGAATCCGACTCTTCAACGCTCTAAAAGGAAGGTAAGTTAATTCAGTGTGCCTTGCGGTTCAGCTTCAACTGTTATACTAAACATTCGAAGGTTAGTCGGATTTATATTCTCAAACAACTTCAACCTTCACATACAGCTAGGAGTTTTTAATCTACGGGGGGAGGAGGGAGGAATGATGTATGCTGTCTTCCCCTATCTGTACAAGGTTTTGGTCTGAACTACAGCTTCAGCTCTTTGGAAAAGACAGCACAGTCGCTGTGTCAGAAGAACATTAAGAAATAGGAGCAGGAGTAGGCCAATTGGCCCCTCGAGCCTGCTCCGCCATTCAATAAGATCATGGCTGATCTGATCCTAACCGCCAATCTACTATCACAGAACCATCTCCTGAACCTAACAGAATTGGACACACGAAATAGGAGCAGGATCAGGCTACACGGCCCCTGGGCCCGCTACGCTACCCACAGGGCCATGACCGATCCGAACCTAGACTCATGTCCAAATTCCTGCCCGCTCACCGTAACCCTTAATTCCCTTTACTTCTAGGAAACTGTCTCTTTCTGTTTTAAATTTATGTAATGATGTAGCTTCTACAGCTTTTTGGGGCAGCATAGTCCATGGACCTACCACCCTCTGAGTGAAGTAGTTCCTCCTCATCTCAGTTTTGAAAGAGCAGCCCCTTATTCTAAGACTATGCCCCCTAGTTCTAGTTTCACCCATCATCGGGAACATCCTCCCCGCATCCACCCGATCCAACCCCTTCACAATCTTATGTTTCAATAAGATCGCCTCTCATTCTTCTGAACTCCAATGAGTATAGGCCCAATCTACCCAACCTCTCCTCATATGTCCATCCCCTCATCCCCGGGATTAACCGAGTGAACCTTCTTTGCACTGACTCGAGAGCAAGTATGTCTTTTCTTAACACAATGTAAATACTTGGCTATAACAACACCAGATCAGAGAGAATCATGGGACCGGTTGGGCAGGAAATTTAGCCTCCACATTTTTCAGATAATGAGGATATTTATCAATATTTTTCCACATTTGTTCAACCTTCACATGCAACAAGTAAACAAAGTACTGCAGAGACTGGCATCGGCAATCTGAATGCCTACATGTTAGGTTCAGCTCGGAGCACTGATTCCAACTGCTAGATGAAGGCATTAATGTGTGTTCAAAGTATGAAAGTTGCTCCAGGTAGTTGTCATGATGCTGAGATCTGTTGGCCTGAGACATTGCTTTAGAGAGAGAAAAAAATGCTGCAAATCAGAAATGAAAAATATAAGAAATGCACAGCAGGTTGATAAACACTTGAAAAGAAAGGTGACCATTTTGGATTTACCTTTTTTGGAGTTTTGATGAACAGTCACACCCAAAACTCTCCTTTCTCTTTCAGAGCTGATTGATCTGTGCATTTCCAGAATGTTGTGTTTAATTGGGAGTGTGAGTAGGATAAACGTAAACTTCCCTGACTGAGCATAACTGGGGCAGAGGAACTGTATTGCCTAAAGTGCCAATTTGTTCAGTGATCGGTTCCTCTAAGATTTTGTCCCATAGGAATAGTTGCTGGCTTTAGTTCCAAGCGCAAAAGTGATAATTTCTTTCAATAGCAGAAAGTATGGTGAATAGAACTTTTTGGTGCCACAATTTCTTGAGCCAAGTGAAACTCTGAACAATTTCTTGATTTAAAGAAAATGGTGGCTGTAGACCTACTGCCTTAACTTTGTACAAAATGAGGAAGAGAAAAATAACACCAAGAAGCTGAAGATCATAAAATGATGTGGGTCCAAATAGTTGATTCATGTACTGGAGAGATCAAGGAAAGTGGAAAACTCCTCCAGGATCTGCACCACCTCAAGCTGCCCAAAATAAAAAGATTGAACTAGATTTTATTTGGTGTTGTGTGTTTAATTATCTTCAGTTTGTGTTTTAAACACTTAACTGTTCAAACTTTGTTTTTGTGACTGAAGGCTGCTTCCAGTGGGGTTCCGCAGGTCTCAGTACTAGGCCCCTTGCTTTTTGTGGTATATATCAATGATTTAGACTTCAATGTAGGGGGTATAGTTAAGAAGTTTGCAGATGATGCAAAAATGGCCGTGTGGTTGATAATGAAGAAGAAAGCTGTAGACTGCAAGAAGATATCAATGAACTGGTCAGGTGGGCAGAAAAGTGGCAAATGGAATTCATTCTGGAGAAGTGTGAGGTAATGCATTTGGGGAGAGCCTACAAGGCAAGGGAATACACTATAAATGGCAGGGTACTAAAGTGTAGAGGAACAGAGGGACCTTGAGTGCATGTCCACAGATCCCTGAAGGTAACCAGGACAGGTAGGTACAGTGGTTAAGAAGGCATACAGGGTACTTTCCTTTATTAGCCGAGGCATAGAATACAAGAGCAGGGAGGTTATGCTTGAACTGTATAAAACACTAGTTAGGCCACAGTTGGAGTACTGCGTACAGTTCTGATCACATTACAGGAAGGATGTGATTGCACTAGGGAGGGTACAGAGGAGATTTACGCGGATGTTACTTGGGCTGGGGAATTTTAGCTATGAGGAAAGATTGGATAGGCTGGGGTTGTTTTCTTTGGAACAGAGGAGGCTGAGGGGAGACCGAATTGAGGTGTATAAAATTGAGGGCCTAGATATAGTGGATAGGAAAGACTTATTTCCCTTCGCAGAGAGGTCAATAGCCAGGGGGCATAGATTTAAAGTAATTGGTAGAAGGATTAGAGGGGAAGTTCAGAACTTTTCACCCAGAGGGTGGTGGGGGTCTGGAACTCACCGCCTGAAAGGGTGGTAGAGGCAGAAACCTTCATCACATTTAAAAAGTACTTTGAAATGCACTTGAAGTGCTGTAACCTACAGGGTTATGGACCAGGAGCTGGAAAGTGGAATTAGGCTGGATAGCTCTTTCGGCCGGCTGACACAATGGGCCGAAAGGCCTCCTTCTGTGCTGTAAATTTCTTTGATTCTATAAACTTTGCTACAAACCCGTGTTGTAAATTGATGCTAAGTTGAGTCCTTTTTTGAAGCTTAGTCTGTAATTTTAGGTGGTGAAAATATACCTTGCATATCTAATAATACCTTTAGCTTGTGTGGTTGACCCCTCTTGTACCCTTGAGGCAGTTGGCTAATACCATATCACTCAAATGTTGTTAGTGCATTAAAACTGAGAAACTGCAGTTAGACCTAAGCAATAGTAACTGATGGGTGCAACAGCCAGTTTAAGGATTGATCTTAAGGACTGTTGTAGCATTACTGCATGAAAATAAGTTTGCAATTTTTAGGTGAATTATGATTTGAGTTCTTAGGGTTGTAATATTTTCTCACTGTTCCAAGCCTGATGTGAATTATGAAGTTGTACATGCCCCAAACCCCTGTCTCCATGCTTGATTACAGTTGTGGCTTGCCTCCATGATCCTCTGCTGAATTGCGTGGCAGTGATTCGGTCAACAAGAATAATGAAGCGGTGTTTAAAAGGAGCACAAAGAATGGGGCCATCTCTTGCTTTTTCCTGGGGGAGGGAAACCACCTGGTTTAATCTGTCGGTTAGGGCAGATAAAAGTACAGCATGAAAACAGGTTTGCATGTGGAAGGACCGATTTGGAAAGGAGAAAAAAAAGCGAGAACTTGCATTTATGTAGCATCATATCATCTATTTCCAAGTGTAAATTAATTTGTATTAAATTAACTGCTTTGAACGGCAGCCACTGTTATGTACACTAATGCAGCAACCATTTTGTATACAGCAAGATTCCACTAAATCAATCAGATCAGTGACCAGTAATCTGTTTTGGTGGTGATGGCGAAGGGCAAACTGTTAGCCGGGACACTGGAGGCACTTGCTGCTCTTGCAAAAGATCCTACAGGAACTATTTAATGAGGCTGATCCCTAGTCTCAAAAGGATTGTGAGGAAAGACTAGAGAAACGGAACCTCTTTAGCCTTGAAAGGAGGGGATTGGGGGGACCTTCTAGAGTGTACAAGATCTTGTACACTTCTAGAAGAGGACCAGGGCAACAGGTGCATGGGAACACCATCACCTCCAAGTTCCCCTCCAAGTTGCACACCATCCTGACTTGGAAATATATCGCTGTTCCAGGATTTTGACCCAGCGACAATGAAGGAACTCCCTCCCTAACAGCACTGTGGGAGCACCTTCACCACACGGACTGCAGCGGTTCAAGAAGGCGGCTCACCACCACCTTCTCGAGGACAACTGGGGATGGGCAATAAATGCTGGCCTTGCCAGCGATGGCCACATCCCAGGAACGAATAAAAAATGTTAAACTGTTTAAGGTATGCCAGGCTAGTAAACCAAGGAGACAAAGAAAGAACTTGCATTTATATAGCGTCTTTCATGCCCTCGGGACGTTCCCAAGTGCTTCACAATCAATGAATTACTTTTGAAGTGCAGTCACTTTTATTTTGTAGGCCAATTTGCGTACAACAAGGTCCCACAAACAGCAGTGAGATAAATGATTTGGTGGTGTTGGTTGAGGGAATTATAAGCAATGACAATCTGATCTCCCCTTCTATATAGTTGCTGGAAATTTAATTGAAGTAAATATAGACAGTTTCCAATTTTGTTGCGTCCCTATTCTTTGCAAATCTTTAATGACTTAAAGCTGTCCTTCCATCTATGCTTTAAGGGAGACAGGCATGTGCTTGTTGAGGAAGCTGCTTTGCCAGAAAACTGGGTGCTTGGCAATGCCAAAATAATTTGAATTACAATAGATCAACTGCATCAATTTTTATTTGCTCCTTTTTCTTCTCAGGAAGTGGAGGGGGTACAGTGCAGATTCACCAGAATGATACTGGGGCTTAAAGGGTTAAATTAGGACAAGTGGCATAGACTGAGCTTGTTTTCCCTTGAATATAGAAGATTAAGGGATGATCTAATTGAGGTGTTTAAGATGATTTAAAGGATTTGATAAGGTCGATAGAGAAACTATTTCCTCTGGTAGGGGAGCCAGAACAAGGGAGCATAACCTTAAAATTAGAGCTAGGCCGTTCAGGGGTGATGTCAGGAGGCACTACTTATGCACACGGGGGTGGAAATCTGGCGCACACTTTCTTTCCCCCTTTCTCTTCGCCCCCCCCCCCCTAAAAAAAAAAACCTGTTGAGGCTGGGTGTCAATTGAAAATCTCAAAACTGAGATTGATAACTTTTTGTTAGGTAAGACTATTATGGGTTACAGAACCAAGGCAGGTAGATGGAGTTAAGATACAGATCAGCCTTGAACTAATTGAATGGGGGAAACAGGCTCGAGGGGCTGAATGGCCCACTCCTGTTCCTATTTTATTAATGTTTGCTTTTTGATTTGGGTTTCGATCTTGTGATGAGTAACTTGGGAATCCATATGCTCAATTGAACAAGTCCTATACCAAGCTTTTCACGGTTTCTATTGTGAACTTATCTTTTTGATGGTTCATCGTTGTACTTGTTACACTGGAATATAATTCATATTTTTCCCTTCTGCATTTAGGATGGTCAGACCAAGGCTAACCATTTATGTTTGTCAGGAATCGCAGCAAGTCCGAGAGCAGCAACAGCAGAAGCATGAAAATGGTGATTCTGTGAACAGTTCTTTTTATGGTAAGTACATCAGTGTGCCACACTGTACTTCACTGAAACCAATTTTATTTGCTGTGCTTTGTGCAGGCCTATCCAGCAGTCTATAAATGGGAAGAATTCACCCCTCCTTTGTCCAAAAGAGGCTGCCTAAAGGTTATCTGTACTGGAAGAGGTGAAAGGGTTAATGGCATAGCTGCCAAATGTCAACTCCTTGACCTTTTTTTAAAATTCACTGCATGTCCTTGCATAAGTGATGAGTTGGGGGAGGGGAGTATCGACTGCTGCTTTTTGCTTCTCACTCGGGGCGGGCCCATTGCTGGTCAGCAGTGACCCAGCACATGACCGAGTTGAGGCTCTGCCTTGAAGCTGTAAAATGAACATTCCATTTTGCTTGTGTGCTTATTCTTGCGCTGCTTGCCTCGCCTCGCCTGTTTGAATTTGGAAGGCTCATTGATATGCTGTGTCTATTCTCAGCCCTGCTCCCTATTTTGTTTAGAATTTATCCACCAATGGGGAGCAGCGCTGAGAACAGTCATTTCAAACTGTTAGCGTGAGTAAGCCCAACAACTCAATATAAATGCTAACTCGGAAATAGAAGCGGCTGGGAGACTGGAGGTGGAGAGTCCAGGACAGCTAGTGATATGATCCGTACTATCCAGGGCCTACTGTTATCACTTGCCTACCACTATCCTGCAGAGAATGTGATATGCTGGTGTTGGACAACTCGTGTTCTGTTCACTGACACATGATAAACACCAGCATCTTCAAAGTGCTTGTGTTTAAAATGAGTATTTAGTGTTTAGTTTCACTTGGTAGCACTCTTGAGTCAGAAGGTTCTGTGTTCACGCTCCACTTCCGAACTTAACATAATGTGCTACTGAAGGATTGACACATTGTTGAGGTGATGTCCTTCTGATGTGATAAATTGAGGACCTGTATGCCTTATCAGGTGGATGTTAAATATCTTGTGGCACTAATCGAAGAAAGAGTTCTCCCATGTCTTGGCCAACATTCCTCTCAACCAGGATCATTAACTGATTAAGTGGTCATTCATCTCATTGCTGTTTGTGAATCTTGCTGTGCAGTGCATTGCAGAGTGTATAATGTGTGCCTGAGTAGTTTGGAAGGATCTGATGAGATGACAGACTCGTGCTGTAGTAACCTTCATTTCTATGGCAAGAGCCATCATCCTGTAGCAAATGGTACAGCTCTGACAGACCTATCTTGGGAAGCGGAGGCAGAGAAGACCTGTGGTGAGGGCTCTTTAAATGCAGGTCCTAGGATAGTGATGGGTGCAAACAAATGCATCCAGTGTTGCTGCAACTGCATTTGTTGGATCCTCAAGAACTCCTATTCCTCATCTAAATCATGCAGCCCATCCTCAATACTTTAGTGCGATTTAAATGCCAGCAGCAGCTGAGCATAATGATAGAAAGTATTGACAGGGAAAACCCCAAAAATGGCAATTACTGTACCAAACCAACTAACACATGAAGCCAAATGTTACTAAAATTGCAAAAAAAGCAGACTTGTGCCATCAGCAGAAACCATACATTAAGATTACTCGACTGTTGACAAAAGTCTCGAAGTTAGTAGATTTTGCGTCTGAATGGTTTTAAACATGACCATGTAAATGAGGCTCACGCATAGCAGTAGTGCGGCCTCAATTTTCTTGCTCCAACTTGCCTGTTGGAAAATCAGGCTTGAGAAGTCGAGGACTCAATTTCCTGACCTATGCCCACCGCCATCAAGGCCCTATGCTGTGGGTGGAGCCTCAGAAAAATGGGTCGGTCTTGCTTTCCCTGCCGAGAGGGTAGGAAAAGAGACCATGGGAGCGGCAAGGGGGGTGGTCTTGTGGCTTGTAAATACTGGTGGCAGCAGCAGGTCCTCTGGGAGGAATCCGGGCAACTGGGGAGGGTCTTCTGGGAACACTTGAGGGGAGACGAGGTCTGTTGTTTTTGGATAACGAGGCCTGGACTACCATTGCACATTTTCAGATCAGCCCCACCCCTCGATCATGTTGCCACTCATCAACCTCCCCTCTGACCTGTCCACCGTCCTTTTTGAGCCATTGGGTGCACTCACCATGTCTTTCCCTGTAGCTGGCCGCTTCTTACTTAAAAGCATACTGTGCTTAGTACTTACTGTCCTGTATCGTCTGTAATAAACATAATTATTGATTTGGTTATGAAAATATACCTCCTAAAACACTCCAGTTCATTGTTTCCATGTTTTTATACAAAGAATTTACCTTTAGGCTCCCAAATGGTTCACTCTATTTCTCAGAAGAGAAACATTTTAACTGATTTTGAGGCTAAAATCAACAAGTCGTGTTTAACCACAGCAAATCAGCAGGAACCCAATAATTCAAATTCATTTTTCAGCTAGGTGTAAATCACTTGAAAGAAATACTGAAATCCTTGAAGTTTTCCACTGAAGAAATCTATTCACTGAACAATCTTTTTGATTTTTAAATGTCAACAAAAGAAACCACAGATGTTGTTAATTGTTGGTGAGGTAAAAATTGAGCACTTCTTAATAGAACGGGAGCCTTGAAGCAAAAACGACAGTGAAGGCATTGTAAGACATAAAAGACAAATCAATGGGCAAATTTAATCGTGTTATTGTGCAATATGTAGTTTTAATATTTTTTTGTTTCAAAAGCTTATTTTGGACATAGAAATTGAAGTTACAGGGTCGGGTGGTCATTCTGGATTGGTTGTTTTCATAAGTCCTTCATCATTTTCTTCCTGTTTTATAGCTGCATCATGCATTTTTTATTCGTATGTTCCCTACTTCTTCAGTTCTGATAACTTAACTGTCAACTGGTTGATCTGTTATAGAAGGCTGCAATGGGATGACTGGGGAAAAGGTTAATTCTCTCTGCTTATACAGGTTGGCTGTAAATGTGATTTTGGGGGGGGGTTGGATTAAATTTTGTAGTAGTTTACAAAAATTAAGCTTTCAATGATTTGACGAATTTTAGTACCAAATCGGTTTTATTTAGTCGTCTTGTCTGTTCCTCAGCCTCTTGTTTTACTTTTTTGTTTTTTCTGGTCTCTATATATCTATATTCTCTGAAATTTCAAATTTCAAATTTGCAAGTATGGGTTTATTGCAAGGAGCAGCTGATAAATTCACCGGTCCCATGCTCTCGGCAGGGAGCTGTAATCAAAGGGAGTGTAGATCAGAGATGGGCTGTAACACTGCAGTGCTAATTCTGTGCAGTCTGGTGACTGACTGGAAATTGTCAATGTCGTCTTCCATCCTCCGTGATTTACTTCATTGTTTGCTACGTTCATGCTGTACATTGTGGCTAAATGTAAAGAAGAGATGAAAGTTGAAGTCTGTTATCAGCTAGTCTGATGTAAAAAGGCCAATTTTAAAATTGCAACATTTAATTAGTGCATTCCTGTATTTCAGTGTACCACGCAATTTATTTGGAAGAGTTAACAGCAGTTGAAATGACTGAGAAGATTGCTCAACTTTTCAATATTTCTCCTCGTCAAATCCATCAGATCTACAAACAGGGACCCACGGGTATTCACGTGCTTGTGAGCGATGAGGTAAATACCTAATGGAGTTACAATGAAAATTGCAGTGATCCTGACACGGCGCTTAATCCTCCACGTACCATAGAAGTGTAACCTAGCTTGGTTTTGATCTTGGGAAGCCATATGCTCTGAGCATGTGGAAAAAGTCCTAATATTGAGAAGTGGAGGAAAACAACAGAATTGGGAATTGCCAAGCTTGCTGTATATGGCCACTTTCTGGTTGGGTATTCCCTAGGATGTGACGGCACCAGTCAGTGACCAATATCATGCAAGCCTATTGGGCTAGGCTTCTCACATATAAGGAGACTGGACTCTGGGCAGTTAAATAACAAAGCAATCCAACTGGCTTGTCAACTATGGGCAGTAAAGCTGCACATGAAGTATTTATAGACAGTACAAGCAAATTGGTATACATATGGACAGATAGTACTGCTGTAGCCTGCATCAACAAGTGGGGGGGACTCGGTTGAGATCCCTTGTCGAGGTTACTCTGGCCTGCTGCTGCTTGAATCACAAGGTAATACTCAACACGCAATACTCTCTCGATTGAACCTCATGAATGGAAGATCCATCAGAGGTAATTGAAGAAATACTCTGGATTTGCAGGCACCAGGAAATAGACCTGTTTGGCTCCCTAGATGAGCACCAGTTCACGCATTCTTGCTTGAGCCTGAAGGCTGGATAATCTTTCCCCCCAGGGACATGAAGGTTTATTTGCACATATCCTTAGTTTTCACTGATTGCTACAAAATAGAGACACAGAAGGAGCAAAAGCTATCCTGCTTAACACCCTTGCTGGCTTCACAAACTGCAGTTCTTCGACGTGGGCAGGTGGGATCCCATTGCTTGCCAGGAGGGATTTCCTTATGGTTGAGCAGTTTGATGTTGCATCCAAGACATTCCAGTTGATGACCAGATTATGGAATTGTAAGTTTAGGATCTCCTTCCCCTGCTGGGAAATAATTTGATTAGTTCCTGTAGGGCATTACCAATAGAGGTTATATCATCACAATATGGAAACATTTTGTGCAATGGTAGTTTAGTCCTATCTTGTGATGTCCTACATACTGAGTGTCTCTTTGACACTAGCTTAAAACCTAGTTCTATTTAGGTTCATGTTCACACTATTAGTATTCCATGAGCCATTTACATTTGGCTCATTAGGGATCACAAGCTGGTGTCCTGTATTGTGCAAGCTATTTGGAGGCTGTCCACAGTTAGGCCCTCACTGATTCTCAATTGACTTCATAAGTTAATGTACCCAGCATTCAGATGTCTTTTTAAACATGGGAGACTGCAATGTTTGAATTTTGGCTTGCCTTTAATAACCTCCAAGCCTGTGTAGATCAGCATATTTGCTATGGCACTCTGATAGAGCGGTCCTTGGGTCTTGTACCCAAGGTCACTTCCTGGTTTAATTTGCATCCTTCTGTACCCCAAGGTTCCATTCTTGACCCTGTTCTGTTCCATATCTACGTGTTGCCTTGTAAACATGGTTCAGCTCCCATGCATTTGCTGCCTTCTCTGCCACCAATCTCCGCTTCATGACTGCTGCTGTACTATACAGCTGTCTTTATATCGAGTCATACATGAGCCACAATTCTTTGCAGCTCAGTGGCAGCAGGACCGAAGCCATCCTGTTAGAGACTTTTCACTCCAGACCCTGATTCCATCCATCCTCCTGGCTGCTCTGAGGCTGAGCCAAATGGTGTGTAACATTGATGTCTGGCCCTGAACTGAGCTTTTTGAGTTTCAACTACCCCTCCCACCCCACATACAGTCCACAAGCACCATCTATTTCTGTCTCCATAATCACTCCTCTCTGTCCCAACTCTGCTCCCACTGCCACTGATGCCCTCACCTTTGTCACTTGTGGGCTTAACTTCTCCAGTTGTTTTATTGCTGGTGTCCTGAGGTTCACTTTGAATAAACTACAACTCCAGCTGCTTGCATCCCATCCCTAACTAGGTTCCGCTCAACTATTCTCCCTATCTTGAACCTCCACTGTCTCCTTGTCCCCAGTACGTTGATTTCAAAATCCTCATCCTCATTTGCAAATTGCTCTGACTGCTCCACCCTACTCTGCCACCTCCTTCAGCACTGTGTTCTAGCTCCCACTTTTACTCCTCCAATTCAGTCGTCTATATTTTTGTCGTCTCAGCTCCTCCATCGGTAGCAAAGCCTTCAGCCATTATGACCCTGCGCTCTGGAATTCTTTTCATGCGCCCATCTGCTGCATTTTTCCTAACTTTCAAGAGCTTTGGTCACCACCTGTAACTCTTATTTTCCTTAACTCTTGCCTACTTACTGCCCCAAGTCCGTACTGGAATGCGATTTCCACTATGCTAGTGTTTGCAGAACTTTGTCGCACAGGAATTTATGAAATCTTGACCGGTTTCCTGTGCTTCAAAGACCCGAAAAAGACTGGTGTCTAAACAACAGATGGCCAAGTGGATGGTTAAGGGCATCCTACACTGCTGCTGTCTAGCAGGGAAGAAGCCTAGTGGTTACCAAAAGTGTCATTCCATCTGTTCTACCCTTGGGATGTTTCTTAGACATCTCTCAGTTGGGTTCTAATTGATAACATATACATCGCTGTCACAGTCCTCCCACATGTACATGTTGCTGTCTGGATTTAACTGCAGCATGCAGCACCTTTGGCAGATCAATCCTGACTGTCTTATGGCTGCCATACAGAGACCTCCCCCTCCTAAACTAATGCTGTGATATGCCCCTACAATGTGTGGCGGATGTGAAATGTAAATTACCTTCTCGTGTCTTTATTCTTTAAATGATGTGCATCCTCTTCACGCCACAGTTGTCGTCTTGCGGGTTTGACAGTGGTATGATTTTTGGAGGGTTATTGGTTAGTTTCAGTTTAGCTTCAGGCCAAAATTAATTGGCGTGGTGGTGATGATTCTCGGAATTTACAAGGCAGGTGTAAGAGGTCGTGTGCATGCTCACCATGTGGTTTCCCCAGAACATATCAAACTAGGCTATAGTACAATGTTTGGAGGATGCAGATCATTGGGTCATCTGTATTCTTTGCTCATATGATTTTGGCCTTTACTCAAGAAAATCTTTGTCTGGCATGTACTATTTACTGATTATTTGTTTTTCAGATGATCCAAAACTTTCAGGATGAATCTTGTTTTGTTCTAGACACATTAAAAGGTAACATTCTCAGCACTGAAATCCAATCTTTTCTAGTTCAAATTGTTCAGCCCTCTGAGCTTTATAAATCTGTCACAAGCTCAATTCTAAATATATCTATCTCTAGATCTAGATGTATATCTTGGTAGAGCAATCTTGCTAGATATATATCTCGCATCACGCTAATCCCCACAAGATTAGTTCCCAATCTTAACCATGTCAGTATAGGATGGTGCCAAATAGTTAAGAGTATTGCAAGTCACTAAAGATCAGTGATCAAGAACCAATTCTCCCAAGCACATACTGGAAAAAGATGGGAGGTTTAAATTCAGTTCTAACTGCTTATTTTATTGTCTGAGTTGCTTCACCCTCCTGTGAAGGCTTCATACAATTTCTGTAATTGTTTTTAAAGCTGTACTGCTCATAGAATCATGGAAATTTACAGCACAGAAGGAGGCCATTTGGCCCATCTTGTCCGTGCCGGCCGACAGAGCTATCCACCCTAATCCCACTTTCCAGCACTTGTTCCGTAGCCTTGTAGGTTTCGGCACTTCAAGTGCATATCCAAGTACTTTTTAAATGTAATGAGGGTCACTGCCTCTACCACCCTTTCTGGCAGAGTTCCAGACCCCCACCACCCTCTGGGTGAAAACATTTCTCCTCGACTCCCCTCTCAACCTCTGTCCAATTACTTTAAATCTATGCCCCCTGGTTATTGACCTCACTGCTAAGGGAAATGGGTCCTTCCTATCCACTCTATCTAGGCCCCTCATAATTTTATACACCTCAATTCAGTCTCTCCTCAGCCTCCTCTGTTCCAAAGAAAACAACCCCAGCCTATCCAATCTTTCCTCATAGCTAAAATTTCCCAGCCCAGGCAACATCCTCGTAGATCTCCTCTGTACCCTCTCTAGTGCAATCACATCCTTCCTGTAATGTGGTGACCAGAACTGCATGAAGTATTCTAGCTGCAGCCTAACTAGTGTCTTATACAGTTCAAGCATAACCTCCCTGCTCTTATATGCTGTGCCTCGGCTAATAAAGGCAAGTATCCCGTATGCCTTCTTAACCACTTTATCTACCTGTCTTGCTACCTTCATGAATCTGTGGACATGCACTCCAAGGTCCCTCTGATCTTCTGCACCTCCGTGTCCTACCATTTATAGTGTATTCCCTTGCCTTGTTAGCCCTCCCCAAATGCATTACCTCACACTTCTCCCGATTGAATTCCATTTGCCACTGTTCTGCCCACCTGACTAGTCCATTGATATCTTCCTGCAGTCTGCAGCTTTCTTCTTCATTATCAACCACACGGCCAATTTTTGTATCATCTACAAACGTCTTAATCATACTTCCTACATTCAAGTCCAAATCATTGATATATATCACAAAGTAGAGGACCCAGTACTGAGCCCTGCAGAACCTCACTGGAAACAGCCTTTGTCACAAAAACACCCTTCGACCATTACCCTTTGTTTCCTGCCTCTGAGCCAATTTTGGATCCAACTTGCCACTTTGCCTTGGATTCCATGGGCTTTTACTTTCGTGGCCAGTCTGCCATGCGGGACCTCATCAAAAGCCTTGCTAAAATCCATATACACTACATCCAACGCACTACCCTCATCGACCCTCCTTGTTGCCTCCTCAAAAAATTCAATCAAGTTAGTCAGTCACGACCTTCTCTTGATACATCCATGCTGCCTGTCCCTGATTAATCCGTGTCTTTCTAAAGGAAGATTTATCCTGTCCCTCAATTTTTTTCCAATAATTTTCCCACCACAAGAGGTTAGGATGACTGGCCTGTAATTACTCAGTTTCTCCCTTTTTAAACAACGGTACCACTTTAGCAGTCCTCTGGCATCACACCTGTCGCCAGAGAGGATTGGAAAATGATGGTTAGAGCCTCTGCTATTTCCGCTCGCTCTTAATAGTCTGGGATACATTTCATCCAGGCCTGGGGATTTATCCACTTTCAAAGATGCTAAACCCCTTAATACTTCCTCTTTCACATGTTTATTTCATCTATTATTTCACACTCTTCCTCCCTGATTGCAATGTCTGCATCGTCACTCTCTCTTGTGAAAACAGACGCAAAGTATTCATTCAGAACCATACCCATGTCTTCTGCCTCCACACACAGGTTACCTTTATGGTCCCTAATAGGCCCTACTCTTAGTTTAATTATCACTCATGGTCACTTGAATAAGAAAATAATTGTAGGCACAGTATGTTGGGGTTGTCAAGTATTCAAAAAACTAAAAATGTTAGCCTCCTTTTTAATTTGTTTATAACAAGATCTTTATATCAATACAAATATGTGAAGAAATCCCTTGGCTAATTGTTTGTAGGTAGCTCCAACAACTTCAGTTTCCCTCCATGACTTGACCTCTTCCTTCAAACAGCCCAGTAACTGCCACAGCCCTTATCCTGGAGATTCCTGCTTTTCCCTTTCCCTCAAATGTCCAGTAGTACTGATAACCATTGTATATGTATGAATTATGTCCATGTATACTGATGGTTTCTGAAGCATCCCATTTGAGAAGTAAAGTCGTTTTATAACCCCATTGCAACTTTATTTTGTTCCTTGTTCTGAAAATTGTTTCCCTTGGGGAAAATGGGAATTATAAATCCACCTTTTGGGAGAGGGGTAGATTGAGCTAATTTTGTTTTAACGTCTTTGCTTTTTCCATTTCTTTCCTACAGCTGAAGGCAGTGACAGTTACCACATAATACTCAAGTGAGTAATTTCCATGGACAGTGTCTGCAGTGAATGACTATACCCCTAAGTTGTGGCTCCTACTCTCGGGAGCAAAATATTTACAGCCCCTCAAAGACAAAAGGATGTTGCTACCTATCTTGGTAGTGCAGGAGGAATCTCGATGGGATTGTGTACATCTTCAGCAGCCTGGCACAAGTGACTAACATTTGTTGAAGCAAATTCTAAAGAAACCTCACTGTCAGTTGGGGGCGAGGGGGTGGGTAGGTAGGGGGGGTGGGGGGGGAGAGGAAGAAAATGTGCGAGCATGTGTTTCTGTAAGAAATTGAATGTGTGCTGTTCAGCTATGATAGAAAATTACTCCTGATGAACATGTGTTAAGTGTGTTCACTGCTGTTCTTGATTTTGGCAGGGGGGGGGAGGTGGAGAAGAATGGTCTGTTCAGAGCTTAACAAATCTACTGGTTGTTCTTCATTCTTGAGTTACATCTCTATATTTTTTTTGTGCGCCATCTTTAGTGCCATGGATGGAAAATAGTTCAGATATGCATTTTGTCCGGTTCAGTCTGCTCCCAAGTTCCACTTGAGATGCTTGTTGGTACGGTCATGTACTGCACATTTTGGATCACCATAGTCTGTCAGATCTTCTAACTTTCAGTCCATATTTAGTCATCTGGCCCAAGCCTTTTATACAATTCTGGTATGATTGAAATCCACTGTTATCTCTTTGGGTACACTGCTTCGACTGAATAGCTGATTAAGATCATAACTTATTTATTCACTAGGACTGTACTTGGAGATTTTGTGTGTTTCTCTCTCATACTCACACACATTAAGGTGTCTAACATAGTTAAGTGATGGTACCCAAGCCCATACCAAGTAAATTATTCCAGCATTTTACCATTTCATCCAAGTCTTATCCTTGAGGTTGCAGTTGTCAAGTTGGTTGTATGCAAAGTTTAGTAAGGATTTTTAAGCAGAATATTTTTGGACATCAATTGGGAAAAGTTTCATGTTCAAGCAGTGCAATAACTTTTTTTAAAAAGTCCTTTCGCTGAATGTTGGATTCCAGCTGAGATCCTAATCCTGACTACCATTCAAAATCGGCAGCTTGTGGGTGGCTGAGTTTTGAAGATCAGGGCTACGAGGTGGAATGACATCGCGTGTGTTCACTTTCTCGTGTCTCCCTCTCATCCCTCTCCCACCCAGCCAATTGTGCATTTCCACTAATTCTAGGGACGGTCTGGCCTGTCTCATTATGTGGTTATTGTTGATCATTTATGGAGCAGCATTGATGGCAGCCAATGAGATGCCTGTGCCCTGTATAGCCCTACCCTGCTAGGTGAAAATTGAATAGCAATGAGAAGGCAATAAGCTAGTAACACAAGTTAAAATTATTTCTAAGGTGTGTAAATTCAGACTGGTTCTCAACAATACCAGCAATATTGAAGCTTGCATATTAATAATACTCTTGAACTTTAATTTGAACACATTTGAGTCTAGTTTGTCCAAGACTGTGGACAGTATGGAAATTAGGTGCTCCTATCACATAATGTGGTTGTTACAGTGTAGAAACTTAAGTCAGATACACAGATTTAAACTATCCAATGAAGCATTTACAATGAAAAAATCTACCGTCTTCAGGAAGACTCTCTGCCAGATGGGGAGAGCTTTTTTTTTACTCTGCATTCCCAACGCTGTGAAGACTTGCAATCTTAGTCTTCACTGAAGTCCACACTGAAGGCTCCATTGGACTGGTGCTGAATTTTGCTAACGTCCGTGCTTATCTATGGGTCTTTTGAGTTGCTTGCTTGCTAGCTAGCACGGTTCCTCTGAATTGTCAGTGAAACTCTTTTTAACAGAGGAGGAAACCTACAATGGTGAGACCCCAGTATGTTAAAAGGAGTGGCGAGAAGCAGATTAACAATGGAGCATCTCCAACCAAATAATGTTTGACATCTTCCCCCCCCCCTCCATACTTTTGTATGGAGAATACCTTGCCCAACCTAACCCCCTGTGACACAGTAATGTTTCCCATTAACATGTTCCAGGTACTTACAAAATGAAGTATGTGGAAGAAGCTAGCTTTACAGAGCATGCCCTCACTTGAAATTGATGTAATGTACTGAATTAAGCTGCACTAAATGTTGCATAGCTGCTCTTTTTTTCAATAGCCAAATCAAAGTGTGTAGCATCCATGGGGTGGGGCGCTTGCTTTCCCATGAAATTTCCTTGGCAGCTTTGAAGTCCTTTCAATTGAGTTCAGCAATAAAATTGTGGTTCACTTTTTTTTGATGCACGCCTGCCCAACTGCTAAATAAGCTCCTTCAGCTACTTTTATGAAATAAATGTTTGTGACACTCCGCCACTGGGAGTTGCATCGTTTGGGATTGGGGAATATTTGGCTACAAATGTCTGACTATACATTTTTTAGGGTCAGGCAATTGCCGCCCCAGCCAGTGGCAATTTCAGTGTCATTAACACTCCAATTGGTTTTCTTTAAAGGAATTTAAGGAAATGCATCAGAAATGGAAATGTTGAGGGGCTCCAGAGGATTGGGAAGAAGTTCCTCATCGACCTGATTTGCCCACTTGTGGAGTAAAACTAACGTAGGGACTTATTGTAGCAGGGAGTTGAGGGAGTGGCTAACGAGGGAGCCAGTTTAGTTCAGTGGAGTTGGACTATCTTCAATTCCACATTTCAGTTCATATGTAAGTATATTCTTTCTATTTAATCAAACCTTCAAAATGTTGAAGAAATTAGATTTTTTTTTTTTTTAAATAGTTTTACCTCCGGCTGTGTGGGGTCTGGCAGACTATCTCAACAATGTATTTGCTTATATTGCGGATTGAGCTTGAGGATCTTGTAGACCAATTGCAAGAGTGTGGAATTATTGAGTTGAAACCATGCATTTCAGTTGTAGCTACTGTACAGCGGCATGTTTGCAGACCCTGAACGGGCCAGTAGATTTAATTGAAACTCTTAACATGTAGATTTTCCAGGGAGACATTGGGGAAGAAAGCAGTCTGGTGATGGCTGATGTCCTTTTTATTAATGTGACATTTCATGTAATGGCATCACAATATAAATATATGTTGTGACAATTTTTTTTAAATGTTTTTCCTATGCAAGTGGATTACAAAGTGTGACGAAGTTAAATGAAAGATGAAATGGCCAGCTTGTTAATGCATTGTACAACTTAATGTTGTGATATGGCGATGTGTTGCCCATCACTACCTGTAACGTAATGCTTTTTTCTATACATGTGTAATCCACAAAATGTACAAGTCACAATATGTCGAATTAATAGTAAATGGTGATTTTAATTTTCTAATTGTCTCTGGTTTGTAATTGTCAGGGTTCTGTATGGAAATTGAGTAAATGAGGACAAAATTTTGATTCATTTTAAAGCTGTTTGATTTGTACCATAATTCAAGAGCCTTGTACTCTGGGCCCGTTGTAAAGCTGTTTGTGTAATCTGTGCCCTGTGGAAATGTGATAATAAAATTCAAGAGTATCCTTTTTATTTGGTTTCTAAAAATAATACGTTTGAAACAGTTTCAAAACAGGGAAGAGGAAGGAGTGAAAATGGGTGGGTGGCAGAATGTTAGAATATTCTTCAACCTGGAGGATATGAGGCTGAATCCTGCCCACACTATTTGGATAAAAGTCTTGAATTGCAGGAATTGGGTGCACTGAGTTTGGAGGAATGTAGTGTGTTGGAAATGTGTTTCTGCTGTCCTTTGTTCTACGCTTCATCAATGCATGGCCAGGGAACCTAAACACAATATTCAAAGAATGTCACATCAGCCACAGAATGGGCCTTTACATTCACTTGAAGCACATCAGTGCTGTCCTTTTTACAGGGCCATGCACACCAATTTAAAAAAAAAAAATGCTTTGGAGTGTTGCAGTTGCAACTGTAACCTGTGCTCTTTTCGGGTCATGTGATCATCATCAAAACAATACAAAACCTACTCCGCTGAGATAGTCACCTTGGTATGGTGGCTGCTACTGATCTGTGGAAATGTACTACAGCCTGCATCAAAACAATCTGCTTCTACAGTCAGGATTATATGACAAACGTTTGTGAGCAGAACTTTAAATACTGTGCAAGTGCAATAATCCATTCACAATTGATGGGTACTAGTGACACATTTTACTCCAGTCACCTTTTGTAGGAAAGGTCTCCATTGGCTCCCTATTCACTAAGAGCACACCTATCTTATTTGGAGATGGCCATAAAGCCCTTCCTCAGAGATGAATTTGTTGAAGTCTGTGTTAAGTCAATACACATTAGAAGATAGACTTGCATTTCTATAGCGCTTTTCATGACCAGTGGATGTCTTAGTGTTTTACAGCCAATGAAGTACTTTTGGAGTATAGTCACTGTTGTAATGTAGGATACTAGGGTCATAGCCTACCTTGAGCTGCTTCTATCCACCCCCCATTCCCTGCTTTAACTTCTGAGTGGCCTTCAGGTTTGGATGGCTTACAGTAGTTTGGGTGAACACAGTCATGGGTTTCTGCACATATCCGACACCCATTTCTCAAGTTCTACCTTATCATTTGACTCTGAGCAATGACACTGGAGCTTCTCTAGTCGGTACCTTAAATACATGCAGATGAAATGGAGGAAGACCCCTTCCAAATGGAGCAATGGGACACATTGTGGATGGAACTAAAGATATAATATGCTTGCTGTAAGCAGCACATCAAGTAGCGGTAAACAAAATTAATTCTAAAATAAAAACAAAATGCTGGGAATACTCAGCAGGTCAGGCAGCATCTGTGGCGAGAGAAACAGAGTTAACGTTTCAGCTCGATGCCCCTTTGTCAGAACTGGAAAAAGCAGGAGATGGAACTGGTTTTTAAGCAAGTGTAGGGGCAGGGAAAGAGGGGAGGGGAGGAAAGAACAAAAGGGAAGGTCTGTGATAGGGTAGAAGGCAGGTGAGATTAAGAGACAAATGGGATGATGGTGCAAGGCAAAAGGTGATGGTAATGGGACAAGTTAAGAAGCAAAAGATGGCTCTAGAAGTGTAAATGGCAATGGCCGACAGCTGCCATGTGAGAGGGGGAAAAAAAAGATTGGGGTAGAAGTTATGGTCAGTTATGGCAGAAGAAATTGTTGAACTCAATGTTGAGTCCAGAAGGCTGTAAAGTGCCTAGTCGAAAGATGAGGTGCTGTTCCTCGAGCTTACTTGGAACAGTGTAAGAGGCCGAGGATGGAGAAGTCAGAGTGGGAGTGGAGCGGAGAATTTAAGTGACAGGCGACCGGAAGCTCGGGGTCACCCTTACGGACTGAACGGAGGTGTTCCGCAAAGCGGTCACCCAATCTGCGTTTGGTCTCCCCAATGTAGAGGAGACCGCATCGTGAGCAGCGAATACAGTATACTAAATTGCAAGAAGTACAAGCAAATCATTGTTTCACCTGGAAGGAGTGTTTGGGGCCCTGGACACTGGAAAGGGAGGAGGTATAAGGGCATGTGTTGCAGCTCCTGCGCTTGCACGTGAAGGTGCCGGGCGAAGGGGAAGGGGTGTTGGGGGTGATAGAGGAGTGGACCAGGGTGTCGCGGAGGGAGCGGTCCCTTCGGAATGCTGACGGGGGAGGTGAGGGGAAGATGTGTTTGGTGGTGGGATCACGCTGGAGGTGGTGGAAAATGATCCGTTGAATGTGGAGGCTGGTGGGGTGAAAGGTGAGGACAAGAGGAACCCTATCGTGGTTCGGGGAGGGAGGGGAAGGGGTGAGAGCAGAAGTGCGGGAAATAGAACGGACACGGTCAAGGGCCGTGTCAACCACAGTAGAGGGGAATCCTCGGTTGAGGAAAAAGGAAAACACATCGGAAGCACTGGTATGAAAGGTGGCATCGTCAGAGCAGATGCGGCGGAGACGGAGAAACTGGGAGAATGGAATAGAGTCCTTATAGGAAGCGGGGTGGGAGGAAGTGTAGTCCAGGTAGCTGTGGGAGTCTGGGCTTATAGTGAATGTTTGTCAATAGCCTATCCCCAGAGATGAAGACAGAGAAGTCGAGGAAGGGAAGAGTTGAAGATGGACCATGTGAAGGTGAGGGAAGGGTGGAAATTGGAAGCGAAGTAAATGAAATTTTCTAGTTCAGGGCGAGAGCAGGAAACTGCACCGATAAGTCATCAGTGTACCGGAAAAAGAGGTGAGGGAGGGGACCCAAGTAGGACTGGAACAAAGAATGTTCCACATATCCCACGAAAAGGTAGGCATAGCTAGGACCCATGCGGGTTCCCATAGCAACACCTTTAATTTGGAGGAAGTGAGTGGAGTCAAGGGAGAAGTTGTTCAATGTGAGAACAAGTTCAGCCAGGCGAAGGAGGGTGGTGGTGGTGGATGAGGACTGGTTCTTCAACCGAGGATTCCCCTCTACTGTGGTTGACACGGCCCTTGACCGTGTCCGTTCTATTTCCCGCACTTCTGCTCTCACCCCTTCCCCTCCCTCCTGGAACCACAATAGGGTTCCCCTTGTCCTCACCTTTCACCCCACCAGCCTCCACATTCAACGGATCATCCTCCGCCACCTCCACCGTGATCCCACCACCAAACACATCTTCCCCTCACCTCCCCTTTTAGCATTCCAAAGGGACTGTTCCCTCCGTGACACCCTGGTCCACTCTATCACCCCCAACACCCCCTCCCCTGGCACCTTCACGTGCAAGCGCAGGATATGCAACACATGCCCTTTTACCTCCTCCCTTCCCACTGTCCAGGACCCCAAACACTCCTTCCAGGTGAAACAGCGATTCACTTGTACTTCTTGCAATTTAGTATACTGTATTCGCTGCTCACGATGTGGTCTCCTCTACATTGGGGAAACCAAACGCAGATTGGGTGACCGCTTTGCGGAACACCTCCATTCAGTCCGTAAGGGTGACCCCGAGCTTCCGGTCGCCTGTCACTTAAATTCTCCGCTCCACTCCCACTCTGACTTCTCCATCCTCGGCCTCTTACACTGTTCCAAGTAAGCTCGAGGAACAGCACCTCATCTTTCGATTAGGCACTTTACAGCCTTCTGGACTCAACATTGAGTTCAACAATTTCTTCTGCCATAACTGACCATAACTTCTGCCCCAATCTTTTTTTTTTCCCTCTCACATGGCAGCTGTCGATCATTCAGCCATTGCCATTTACACTTCATCTAGAGCCATCTTTTGTTTCTTAACTTGACCTATTACCATCTCCTTTTGGCTTGCACCATCATCCCTTTTGTCATTTAATCTCTCCTGCCTTCTACCCTATCACAGACCTTCCCTTTTGTTCTTTCCTCCCCTCCCCTCTTTCCCGGCCCTGACACCTGCTTAAAAACCTGTCCCATCTCCAACTTTTTCCAGTTCTGACGAAGGGTCATCGACCTGAAACGTTAACTCTGTTTCTCTCTCCACAGATGCTGCCTGACCACCTGAGTATTTCCAGCATTTTCTGTTTTTATTTCAGATTTCCACCATCTGCAGTATTTTGCTTTTGTAAAATTAATTGTAACACTGTCTCCGTTTCAATCAACACTACTTTCATCATGCAAACGCTGGAAGTCCAGACTGGAAATGCAAAGTAGGTCAGTCAGCAACTATGGAGAGAGGAAAAGTTTAATGTCTGAAAAGTGAAACCATTTTAACTGATGCTGAGAGGGAGTTAACAGGTTGAATAAGCTGCTTGAAAGAAAAGTGCGAGATGATAGAAAACTTTTTTTATTTGTTTCTGGGCGTCGCTGTCAAGGCCAGCATTTATTGCCCATCCCTACTTGCAGTTAGCTGCCTTAATAGAACTGAGTGGCTTGCTTTTTCACAGGGCAGTTAAGAGTCAACCACATTGCTGTGGGCCTGGAGTCACATATAGGCCAGACCAGGTGAGGAAGGCAGATTTCCTTCCCTAAAGGACATTAGTGAACTAGATGGGTTTTTACAACAATCCAGTAGTTTCATGGTCACCATTACTGATACTAGCTTTTTATTCCAGATATTTTTTTTTATTTAACTGAATTTAAATTCCTCAGCTGCCATGGTGGGATTTGAACTCATGTTCTCCAGATCATTAGTCCAGGCCTCTGGCTTGCTAGTCCAGTAACATAACTGTTATGGGGACTCAATTGTAAGGGGAATAGATAGGTGTTTCTGCGGCCGCAACCGAGACTCCAGGATGGTGTGTTGCCTCCCTGGTGCAAGGGTCAAGGACGTCTCGGAGCGGCTACAGAACATTTTGGAGGGGGAGGGCGAACAACCAGCTGTCGTGGTGCACATAGGCACCAACGACATAGGTAAAAAAGGGGATGAGGTCCTAAAAGCAGAATATAGGGAGTTAGGAGGTAAATTAAAAAATAGGACCTCAAAGGTAGTAATCTCAGGATTGCTACCAGTGCCGCGTGCTAGTCAGAGTAGAAATAGGAGGATATTTCAAATGAATACGTGGCTAGAGGAATGGTGCAAGGGGGAGGGATTCAAATTCTTGGGCCATTGAAACTGGTTCTGGGGGAGGTGGGACCAGTACAAACCGGACGGTCTGCACCTGGGCAGGGCCGGGACCGCTGTCCTAGGGGGAGTGTTTGCTAGTGCTGTTGGGGAGGGTTTAAACTGAAGTGGCAGGGGGTTGGGCACCTGAGCAGGGAGACAGAGGAAAGCGTGTCAGGAAGGGACAGAAGGTATGGAGTAAAAGGTAAAGTGTTAAAAAAGGAAAAAGCAGGAACTAAGTGTCACAAAACATATTTGAAAGTTCTTTATCTGAATGCACGTAGCATTCGTAACAAAATGGACGAGTTAACGGCACAAATAACTACGTATGGGTATGATCTTGTGGCCATTACAGAAACATGGCTGCAGGGTGACAAATACCCTGGCATATTTAGTTCCCAGTCATTGACAATCAGGAAGGAAGGGGAGGTGGGGTGGCTATGTTAATAAAGGAAGGAATCACTGTAATACAGAGAAATGATATTGGGTCAAAGGATCAGGATAATGAAACAGTTTGGGTGGAGATAAGGAATAATAAGGGGAAAAAAACACTAGTGGGAGTAGTATATAGGCCTCCTAATAGTTGCAACTCTGCTGGAAGAAGTATTAATCAGGAAATAGTTGGGGCATGTAATAAGGGAACAGCTATAATTATGGGGGATTTTAACTCCTATTAACTGGACAAATCAAATTGGGCAGGGCAGCCTTGAGGAAGAGTTTGAGTGTATTAGGGATGGATTTCTTGAGCAGTATGTAACTGATCCTACAAGGGGGCAAGCAACCTTGGACCTGGTCCTGTGTAATAAGTCAGGATTAATTCATAATGTCCTAGTTAAGGATCCCCTTGGAATGAGTGACCATAACCTGGTTGAATTCCATATCCAATTAGAGGGTGAGAAGGTTGGTTCTCAAACAAGCGTACTGAGCTTGAATAAAGGAGACTATGATGGTATGAGAGCGGAATTGATTAAAGTGGACTGGGAAAATAGATTAAAGGGTAAGACGGTACATGAGCAGTGGTGTTCATTTAAGGAGTTATTTTACAACTTTCAAAAGAAATATATTCCACTGAGGAAAAAAGGGTGTAAAAGAAATGACAGCCATTCGTGGCTAAGTAAAGAAATTAAGGATAGTATCCGACTAAAAACAAGGACATATAAGGTAGCCAAACTTAGTGGGAGGATAGAAGATTGGGAAGTCTTCAAAAGACAGCAAAAAGTAACTAAAGGATTGATTAAGAAAGGGAAGATAGATTATGAAAATAAATTAGCAAAAAATATAAAAACAGATAGCAAGAGTTTCTATAGTTATATAAAAAGAAAAAGGGTGGCTAAGGCAAATGTAGGTCCCTTAAAGGATGAGACCGGGAAATTAATGGTGGGAAACATGGAGATGGTAAAAATGCTGAACAAATATTTTGTTTCAGTCTTTACGGTAGAGGACACTAAGAATATCCCAACACTGGACAAACAGGGGGCTCTAGGGGGCGGAGGAGCTAAATACGATTAAAATCACTAAGGAATTGGTACTCAGTAAAATAATGGGACTCAAGGCGGATAAATCCCCTGGACCTGATGGCTTACATCCTAGGGTCTTGAGGGAAGTGGCAGTAAGGATTGTGGATGCTTTGGTAATAATTTTCCAAAATTCCCTGGACTCAGCAAAAGTCCCGGCAGATTGGAAAACTGCTAATGTAACACCCTTATTTAAAAAGGGTAGTAGGCAGAAGGCTGGAAATTATAGACCAGTTAGCCTAACATCTGTGGTGGGTAAAATTTTGGAGTCTATTATTAAGGAGACAGTAACGGAACATTTAGATAAACATAATTTAATAGGACAAAGTCAGCATAGCTTTATGAAGGGGAAGTCATGTCTGACAAATTTGCTTGAGTTCTTTGAGGACATAACGTACAGGGTGGATAAAGGGGAACCAGTGGACGTAGTGTATTTAGACTTCCAGAAGGCATTCGACAAGGTGCCACATAAAAGATTATTGCTCAAGATAAAAAATCACTGGATTGGGGGTAATATTCTGGCATGGGTGGAGGATTGGTTATCTAACAGGAAGCAGAGAGTTGGGATAAATGGTTCATTCTCGGACTGGCAACTAGTAGCCAGTGGTGTTCCGCAGGGGTCGGTGCTGGGTCCCCAACTCTTTACAATCTATATTAACGATTTGGAGGAGGGGACCGAGTGTAACATATCAAAGTTTGCAGATGATACAAAGATGGGAGGGAAAGTAGAAAGTGAGGAGGACATAAAAAACCTACAAGGGGATATAGACAGGCTGGGTGAGTGGGCGGAGATTTGGCAGATGCAATACAATATTGGAAAATGTGAGGTTATGCACTTTGGCAGGAAAAATCAGAGAGCAAGTTATTATCTTAATGGCGAGAAACTGGAAAGTACTGCAGTACAAAGGGATCTGGGGGTCCTAGTGCAAGAAAATCAAAAAGTTAGTATGCAGGTGCAGCAGGTGATCAAGAAGGCCAACGGAATGTTGGCTTTTATTGCTAGGGGGATAGATTATAAAAACAGGGAGGTATTGCTGCAGTTATATAAGGTATTGGTGAGACCGCACCTGGAATACTGCATACAGTTTTGGTGTCCATACTTAAGAAAAGACATACTTGCTCTCGAGGCAGTACAAAGAAGGTTCACTCGGTTAATCCCGGGGATGAGGGGGTGGACATATGAGGAGAGGTTGAGTAGATTGGGACTCTACTCATTGGAGTTCAGAAGAATGAGAGGCGATCTTATTGAAACATATAAGATTGTGAAGGGGCTTGATCGGGTGGATGCGGTAAGGATGTTCCCAAGGATGGGTGAAACTAGAACTAGGGGGCATAATCTTAGAATAAGGGGCTGCTCTTTCAAAACTGAGATGAGGAGAAACTTCTTCACTCAGAGGGTAGTAGGTCTGTGGAATTTGCTGCCCCAGGAAGCTGTGGAAGCTACATCATTAAGTAAATTTAAAACAGAAATAGACAGTTTCCTAGAAGTAAAGGGAATTAGGGGTTACGGGGAGCGGGCAGGAAATTGGACATGAGGCTGAGTTCGGATCGGTCAAGGTCCTGTGGGTGGCGGAGCGGGCCCAGGGGCTGAGTGGCCGGGTCCTGCTCCTACTTCTTGTGTTCTTTAGATTTGAGGTGAGGATCAGATCAGCCATGATCTTATTGAATGGCGGAGCAGGCTCGATTGGCCTACTCCTGCTCCTATTTCTTATGTTCTTATGTTATGCTCCCATACCTCAGCTTCACCAGTCAGGAAATAGGACGAAGCATCAAAGATGCAAAAGAATGCAAGTAGCTAAGACAGCGAGGAGCCCACTCAAAGAAAAAGGTGAGAAAATGGGGAATTGATAAAAATGCAGAGCGCCTGCAAAGTGTGTCTGAAATTAAAAGAAAATGCTTGCAGAACATGGGGTCTGCCAGTTCCAAAAATGAAAAAAAAAGCCAACACCAATGGCACAGACCCTCCCGACAGCCTTATGTTCTGATAAAGGGTCTCCACCCCAAATGTCAGCACATCTTTCCAACTCAGGACACCAACAGACCAACTCTGCATCACCAACACCCCCCTACATGGTTTTTTTCAAAAGGGATATAACTACGGTCCAAAGTTATTAAAGTCAGTGTTCAGATTCGAGGGATGCACTGTTCTGGGCGAATGATGTGATACTGTTTCTGATGATTGAGCTTGGTTAGAGTAGTGTAGGAGGTCGAGTGGGAATGGGAGGAGTAAAAATGGTGAGCTGCTGGAAGGTTGGTCAAATTTGCAGGCAGAACAGGTATTTGGCAATGTGGTCACCTAATCTGTGTTTGGCCTCCCAACTGTGGAGAGAATGGCACCATGAGTAGCAAATACAGTATGCTAGATTTGTGAAGTACGGGTACATTCCTGTCTGAGTGTTTGGGGTTCTGGACAGTGGTGTGACAGGTGGTGAATGGATAGGTGAGGAGAGGGAGATATGTGCTTGGTAGTGGGATTCATTTGTGGCTGATGGAAAAAGTGGAATCATTTGGGGAATATGGAGGCTCATGGACTGGAAGACGAGGACAAAGGTGACCCTGCTATGGTTGTGAGAGCACATAAGGTATATTCTGTGCTTTGCTTAATCTAAACACCAGCAGCTCCTGCCAGGCCCTGGGACCACAGATGGTAGATTTTTAGTGACTGGAACTCCTTGACACAGACCGGTCAGTGCAAGCATATGCAAAGTGTATAAAGGCCATTGCAAAGTAATGTAGTTAGAAATATTATAAAAAGGGCAAGACTGTAATGCAAGTTAGAAGATGATTTAGAAAGTTATAATGAACAACTAACGTGAGCTTCTGCAGCAAAGCATCTCTGTGCATTTGAGGTGTTGTCTGTGAGTATGTTCGTTTAACCCTTAATAAACTTGTAAATGTTTGACTCTTGTGTCTGGAGCTATCATTTCTGGTACACAGACAAGTGTCCATCCTCACATTTTGGTCCCCCGGACAGAACACGAGTTCTTGCGCATTACGGATTGCAGTGTCAGCTGTGTCTCAGTGGGCAGCACTCTCACCTCTGAGTCAGAAGGTTGTGGGTTCACAGTCCCACTCCAGAGACTTGAGCACAAAAATCTAGACTGACAGTGCAGTGCAGAGGGAGTGCTGCACTATTGGAGGTGCCGTCTTTCGGATGAGACTTTCGGGTAGATGTAAAAGATCTCATGGCACTATTTGAAGAAGAGCAGGGGAGTTCTCCCCGGTGTCCTGGCCAATATTTATCCCTCAATCAACATCACTAGAACAGATTATCTGGTCATTATTACATTGCTTTTTGTGGGAGCTTGCTGTGCGCAAATTGGCTGCTGCGTTTCGACATTACAACAGTGGCTCCACTTCAAAAAGTACTTCATTGGCTGTGAAGTGCTTGGGGACATCCGGTGGTCGTGAAAGGTGCTATAGAAATGCAAGTCTTTTTAAAGGTTTTCCATCAACATTGTCGGTGCTCTGTTTAGTTTTTGATTTGCTTTATTTTGTTTTGAAATAATGTAAAATGGCCGGTTCAAATGAAAAAGTCAACTTTAGTAGTTAAAACCGAGAAAATGAGTCTAAAATAAAGAAGTACGAAGAAAGCTAACCATTAAATAGAAATGATGTGGAGATGCCAGTGTTGGACTGGGGTGGACAAATGTGAGAAGTCGCACAATCTGGTGTTGTGCGACTTCTCACATTAAATAGAAAGGCCTAATTAAAGAATGAATAGTACAAGGATCATTAATGTGTTATGGTAGCAGCTAAAATATTAGGCAATTGGCAATTAGCTAAAGAAAAGTCAGAAATGGAAACGCAGATTAGAGATGAGGCAAGGACATCAAAGAACCAAGAGATTGAGAATATATCCCTGTCTGCTCCAGTAGAGCGATTTAGAAGTTATAATCAAGATTTAAAAAGAGAAAAAGGTACAAAGCAGAATAATTGCCTGAAAAGAGAACGTAAACATTAAAACCGCATTTAAAAAACTAAGAGAAACAGAAATGCAGAAACTTCCAAAGGAAGAGTTGGAGCAGGAGAGAAAGAAAGGGTTAATGTGTAACCTGTCCGGCACTAATAAAACAACTAGAATAGCGTTCAAACCATTGTAATTAAAGGACATTGTATAGGAGGAAAATAAGGAGTTAAAGGCAGCTCTTCGACAGCAGACAAAAGCTGTAAAGCAGTTACGTAAAGATCCCTCAGTCAGTTATGCCGAGTTTAACAAAAGAATTAGGGAAAAGAGAGAAGTTAAAAAGTCACAAGGCTGTCAACCGAACCTTCATCTCTAAGGCTTGGGTGAAGACCCGGGCACTGACCAATGGCTTGATGACACTGATAATATCGTGGGGCAAGTAAAGCATCGCTGTGTGTTTCGGGGTGTTGTCTGTAAGTATGTTCCTTTCACCCTAAATAAACTTGTAAATGTTTGACTCCTGCTTCTGGAACTCTCATTCCTGGTACATAGACAAGGACTGCAGTCTCTTGTCCTCACACAATGACCAAACAGCAGTTAGCTAAATGAATAGTTAAGTGCATTCTGCATAGCAGTAAATCTTGCAGGAAAGAAGCCATGGGGCAAGTTAAAAGTTCATCCATTCCATCCTGCCTCCTGGGCAGTTCTTAATTAGGTTACAATTGTTAGTATTTTCTACACTCTAAACCTTCCCAAAGCGCTCTACCTTGCTACCTTCCTCCTGCCTTTAAAAACCCATTATTTTGATTGTGCCTTCGGCCTACTCATAAATCCCCTGCTGCTCAGTCCATCTCTCCCCTATGTGAAGTGCCTTGGAATGCTTCATTATGTTAAAAGTCAGAAGTCGCACAACACCAGGTTATAGTCCAACAGTTTTATTTGAAATCACAAGCTTTCGGAGCGCTGCTCCTTCGTCAGGTGAAGTGAAGAGATACATATAGGTCACAGCATATATAGTCAGAGAACACTGCCAGATGATTACAGTTAATCTTTCCAACTGCCCTTTATCACACCTCGGCAGAGAGATAATCACGGCAATCAAAGGTGTGGATGGTGTCCAAACAGGTCAGTCAGCAAAACATTACATCAAAGACAATGTGGCAGATGCTGGGGTCTGTATGGAAAACAAAAAACTTTTTTTGCTGGAAATCACAGCAGGTCCGGCCGCATCTGTGTAGAGAGAACAAGCCAACGACGACTCGAGTCTGGATGACTCTACGTCAGGTGGGGTTACATGTAGCGTGACATGAACCCAAGATCCCGGTTGAGGCCGTCCTCATGGGTGCGGAACTTGGCTATCAGTTTCTGCTCGACGATTCTGCGTTGTCGTGTGTCTCGAAGGCCGTCTTGGAGAACGCTTACCCGAAGATCGGAGGCTGAATGTCCTTGACTGCTGAAGTGTTCCCCGACTGGGAGGGAACACTCCTGCCTGGCGATTGTTGCGCAGTGTCCGTTCATACATTGTCGCAGTGTCTGCATGGTCTCGCCGATGTACCATGCCCCGGGGCATCCTTTCCTGCAACGTATGAGGTAGACAACGTTGGCCGAGTCACATGAGTATGTACCATGTACCTGGTGGGTGGTGTCCTCACGTGTGATGGTGGTGTCCGTGTTGATGATCTGGCATGTCTTGCAGAGGTTGCCGTGGCAGGGTTGTGTGGTGTCGTGGTCGCTGTTCTCCTGAAAGCTGGGTAATTTGCTGCGAACGATGGTCTGTTTGAGGTTAGGCGGCTGTTTGAAGGCGAGTAGTGGAGGCGTGGGGATGGCCTTAGCGAGGTATTCTTCGTCATCGATGACATGTTGAAGGCTGCGAAGAACATGGCGTAGTTTCTCCGCTCCGGGGAAGTACTGGACGACGTAGGGTACTCTGTTGGTTGTGTCCCGTGTTCGTCTTCTGAGGAGGTCTATGCGATTTTTCGCTGTGGCCCGTCGGAACTGTCGATCGACAAGTCGAGCGTCATATCCCGTTCTTACGAGGATATGACGCTCGTAAGAACGGGATATGACGCTCGACTTGTCGATCGACAGTTCCGACGGGCCACAGCGAAAAATCGCATAGACCTCCTCAGAAGACGAACACGGGACACAACCAACAGAGTACCCTACGTCGTCCAGTACTTCTCCAGAGCGGAGAAACTATGCCATGTTCTTCGCAGCCTTCAACATGTCATCGATGACGAAGAACACCTCGCTAAGGCCATCCCCACGCCTCCACTACTCGCCTTCAAACAGCCGCCTAACCTCAAACAGACCATCGTTCGCAGCAAATTACCCAGCTTTCAGGAGAACAGCGACCACGACACCACACAACCCTGCCACGGCAACCTCCGACATGCCAGATCATCAACACGGACACCACCATCACACGTGAGGACACCACCCACCAGGTACATGGTACATACTCATGTGACTCGGCCAACGTTGTCTACCTCATACGTTGCAGGAAAGGATGCCCCGGAGCATGGTACATCGGCGAGACCATGCAGACACTGCGACAATGTATGAACGGACACCGCGCAACAATCGCCAGGCAGGAGTGTTCCCTCCCAGTCGGGGAACACTTCAGCAGTCAAGGACATTCAGCCTCCGATCTTCGGGTAAGCGTTCTCCAAGGCGGCCTTCGAGACACACGACAACGCAGAATCGTCGAGCAGAAACTGATAGCCAAGTTCCGCACCCATGAGGACGGCCTCAACCGGGATCTTGGGTTCATGTCACGCTACATGTAACCCCACCTGACGTAGAGTCATCCAGACTTGAGTCGTCGTTGGCTTGTTCTCTCTACACAGATGCGGCCGGTCCTGCTGTGATTTCCAGCAAAAAAAGTTTTTTGTTTTCCATACAGACCCCAGCATCTGCCACATTGTCTTTGATGTAATGTTTTCCTGACTGACCTGTTTGGACACCATCCACACCTTTGATTGCCGTGATTATCTCTCTGCCGAGGTGTGATAAAGGGCAGTTGGAAAGATTAACTGTAATCATCTGGCAGTGTTCTCTGACTATATATGCTGTGCCTATATGTATCTCTTCACTTCACCTGACGAAGGAGCAGCGCTCCGAAAGCTTGTGATTTCAAATAAAACTGTTGGACTATAACCTGGTGTTGTGCGACTTCTCACATTTGTCCACCCCAGTCCAACACCGGCATCTCCGCATCTATGTTAAAAGTGCCACACCTCCAAACTCAACTATTCCAATGGTGGCAGCCTTTCATTCAAAACTCTGTTGCCTGTTTCCTATCCCCCACCAATTCCCACTCGCCCATCACTCCTGTCCTCACTGACCCACATTTACTCCTGGTCCTCCAACACCTCAAATTTAAAATTCTTATCCTCATGTTTACATCCCCTCATGGCATCACCCTCTTCTTAGCTCTGGAACTTACTCCAGCCCTACAACCGCCCCTCCATTGCTCTGACTCAGACCTCTTCTGCATCCCTCCTTCCCTTCATGCCCTCAGCCACCTAGGCCCCACACTCAGAAATTCCCTCCTTAAACCTCTATCTCGCCTCCTTTAAGACCCTCCTTAAAACGCATGTCTTTGGTCACCCCTCCTAATATCTCCTCCTTTGGCTCAGTATTCGTGTTCTTTCTCCTCACACCTCTGTGAAGTGTCTTGGCACATTTTTCGAAGTTCAAGCCACTATGTAGCTTGACTGCTGCATGTGAGAATGTCCTTTGCAGATCTGCTCTGGCAGCTAGCATTATGGCTCCTCTGAAGGGGACTTCCTTGCCTTGAATCATACTACTTTAGTATGCTTCTATGGTGTGTGGAAATGAAAAAGAAAAATAGATTACGGTGTGTGGGAATGGTTGGGTGGCATCTTGATGTGTGGATGATGTATGTCATTTGAAGAATAGAGAAAATCCTCGACTTGTAATTCTAAATTTTGATAATCCAAGTACTCCATTAAGGACTTCCAAAGTATAATTGTTCGTATCATACTCATGTTTGTACCTGACTAGATATTACATAGAATGTACAGCACAGAAACAGGCCATTTGCCCCAACTGGTCCGTGCCGGTGTTTATGCTCCACACGAGCCTCCTCCCACCCCTCTTCATCTCACCCCATCAACATATCCTTCTTTCTCATGTACTTATCTACCTTCCCTTTAAAGGCATCTGTGCTATTCACCTCAACCACTCCCTGTGGTAGCGAGTTCCACATTCTCACCCACTCTCTGGGTAAAGACAGTTTCTCCTGAATTGCCCATTAGATTTATTAGTGACTATCTTATATTTATGGCCCCTAGTTCTGGTCCTCCACAGATACTGCAAAACTCCTCCCTAAGTTTTTGTATATGGAACTTAATGCCACAGTCCCTACCCTGGCATACAGAAAACCAAGGTAGGAGTGAAGCTGGGAGCCTGGAGGCGGAGATGGCTGTAGATTTGAACTTTAAAAAAAAATTCGTTCCTGGGATGTGGGCGTCGCTGGCAAGGCCAGCATTTGTTGCCCATCCCTAATTGCCCTTGAGTAGGTGGTGGTGAGCCGCCGCCTTGAACCGCTGCAGTCCGTGCGGTGAAGGTACTCCCACTGTGCTGTTAGGGAGGGAGTTCCAGGATTTTGACCCAGGGACGATGAAGGAATATATATCCAAGTCAGGATGGTGTGTGACTTGGAGGGGAACTTGGAGGTGGTGGTGTTCCCATGCGCCTGCTGCCCTTGTCCTTCTAGGCGGTAGAGGTCACGGGTTTGGGAGGTGCGGGCGAAGAAGCCTTGGCGAGTTGCTGCAGTGCATCTTGAAGATGGTACACACTGCAGACATGTGCCGAACTGATGGTCACTTTTTTATATATTTTAAGTTCTGCAGTGTGATCTGGTTCATCCCTTGTCAATGACCTGAATACAGCCTGCACTATTACAGTATAAATTTACAGGGAAACTCCGAATGTGGGCTGGAGAAATGTGTAACTTGAGATCTCATTCCTTGGCATTCAGAATCGTCTGATACAGAAGCTTTCATCTGTTGCCGAGGGGTGCTGTGGATAGTTGGGTCGGGTGGTAATTTGAGAAATTATTACTTCCTTAGCTGTATAAACAAAATCCTCTTATAGAAAACATCCTCTTAGTCACTTGCACTGCAGCCATCAATGATTGTGGTAACACTGCATTGATAATGATGGGGTATATTGGAACAAGCCCAAGGCAGTGACATCAATAGTGTTGATACCACTTTCCTGTTCAATTATTCAGTGATTGTGTGGGAGACGCATTCTGACAACTGTTGGGGACAATATGATCAGCTATAAAATTGTGCTCTCATTGGAAAATATCATTTATATTATTTATGAGTGGAACATTGCAGATTAGCTCAGAAATTATCCAAATCACTTAATCTTGCTTTTTGTTTTAATAGAGCATGAGAAAGCATGAAACTAGAAAAGCCCATCAAGGCCCAATTCTTCCACAGAACTCGTACAATCTGAAATCAGAGCCTTCTGGCTGCTGCTCAAGAAAGCCTTGAGACCTTCAGATCATTCTAGGGAGGTGTACAACAAACATTTAAAAAAAAATTATCTCTTGAGTTGTGCAAACAGATGTAGAGTAACTGAAAATTACAAAGATGAGTTTGCACGTAGAGACCTCGCACCCCACCAGCCAGCTCAAGCACTTCACATGTGCATTGGCCCACCAGCTGAACTAAACCAGATGGAACAAAAACAGCTGAATGAACTTTCTTTATTCATTCACGGGATGTGGGCTTCGCTGGCAAGGCCAGCATTTATTGCCCATCCCTAATTGCCCTTGAGAAGGTGGTGGTGAGCCGCCACCTTGAACCGCTGCAGTCCTTGTGGTGAAGGTGCAATAAATGCTGGCCTTGCCAGCGATGCCCACATCCCATAAAACGAATAAAAAATGTTTTTTCTAAAATTCCAGGATTTTGACCCAGCGACGATGAAGGAATGGCGACATATTTCAAAGTCAGGATGGTGTGTGACTTGGAGGTGGCAGTGTTCCTGTGTGTCTGCTGCCCTTGTCCTTCTAGATGGAGGTTGCAGGTTTGGGAGGTGCTGTTGAAGCCTTGGCGAGTTGCTGCAGTGCATCTTGTATATGGTACACACTGCAGCCACGGTGCGCTGGTGGTGGAGGGAGTGAATGTTTAAGGTGGTGGATGGGGTGCCAATCAAGCGGGTTGCTTTGTCCTGGATGGCGTCGAGCTTCTTGAGTGTTGTTGAAGCTGCATTCATCCAGGCAAGTGGGGAGTAATCCATCACACTCCTGACTTGTGCCTTGTAGATGGTGGAAAGGCTTTGGGGAGTCAGGAGGTGAGACAATCGCCGCAGAATACCCAGCCTCTGACCTGCTCTTGTAGCCACAGTATTTATGTAGCTGGTGCAGTTAAGTTTCTGGTCAATGGTGACCCCCAGGATATTGATGGTGGGGGCTTCAATGATGGTAATGCCGTTGAATGTCAAGGGGAGGTGGTTATGAAGGGATAATTACTAGTCCTAGCCCCTTTAGGGCTACCCCGGATCAGGCGTATTTCTCAGACGTTTCTCATGCCCATTTACATGAATCACCTGACAATTCTGTTTCTCCATCCTCGAACGGAGAATGTCTTCCCACAATGACTTATGTTTTATGGGTTTACCCTTATGATTGGTAAAGTTTGTTTGTTCCCAGAAAACTAGATCTTGGTTATATCCTCTTTTACAATAGTCACTATCTGTACAGATTAATGTGGGTTTAATAGGGTCTGCCTTCTCTAAAGCATACCGTAGTGCTGCGGCTTCAGCATATTGCGCTGTCTTATGGCCAAGGGGTACGGACAGTAATTCTTCTGGATAAAAAGAATAGGAATCTCAAAAAGTCCCTACTACTATCCCCATCCCAGCTGAGGATTGTTGGGATATCCCTTTTTTAATCGTCATTGATGATCCATCACAGTAAATAACTTGATGGTAGCAATCGTTTGAATTTCCTAATAAAAAGACTTGGCCATTTCCGACAGGGTTTGCCATTTTGTCAGTACCTAACCTCGGTTAGGATTTAATATGAACTTTATAAGAAATTTCTAGACCTCAATGGTATATTGAGGGAGTTCTGATTTAAGTTCTACGAGGTCTGATCAGGGACTTGTCGTCTCTAGAGACTTAAATCTGGGTCTTAGTACCACTGTCAGTAAAACACTGCTTCTATACTTAACAATCTACGAGATGGATATAGATATAAATATAAGTATAGGGTTCTGTATCAACTCATTAACACACACGTTGGTCGCCAACTGAAGGGATATTTACTAGTCCTAGCCCCTTTAGGGCTACCCCGGATCAGGCGTATTTCTCAGACATTCACTTTCAACTAAAGTTTGAGGTAGCCGAATCCTAAAGACACTTAATTGGGTCTAAAGGTCCGGGTTATCTCTCCCTAAAGGAAAGGAACAACCCAAGAATGTTACTGTCCTCCAGATAGCACTTTTAATAAGTTTAGCTAGACTGTAACGTCCCGGATATTATGAGGGTCCGGAAAACTCCCCCAGAAATGTAACTCTTCACCAAAGAGTGTACAGAGATTGAGTTTGCGAGTTATTGATACAGAAGACTTATGTGAGACAATTCTAAAAATATATAGAGATTTATTAAAAGAATCGACATGCAATTTACAGTTGGTGAATCAGTCAATCGCAACATTAACAGTTCTAAAAAGAGAAAAAATACTATCTTTTTAACAGAGAATCTTACTTTTAAATCTTAACTTCGCTACAGTATTACAGTTCTTAAAGGTTTCTTATACAGGATATCCATCAATATCAAATACCTTTGATCTCCGAGGTACAAAGAGTTGGAGACTACAGAGCCGCCTCTGAAGCCGAGAATCGCTTTGCCCGATTAAAGCGAGTCTGATATCCCATTTGAAACTTCAATATTTATACCCTTTTTCAGTTGTATTTCCTTTAAGGTTTTCTGCTGATGCAAGTTAATTATCCCTATTCATCTTTCTGCCGACCTCTGCAATTCTTACTGCTACATCAGCCAGAATCTTGTCTCATCTCCAGGTGTTCTAGGGTCACCATATAAAAACGGTGTGAAAGGCAGGTGTTCCTTATTTTATGTCATCTTTACGAGGGCAGATGTTCCTTATCTTATGTGCCATCTTTACAAAGTTTAAATTAGAACACCTTATCCAGGGTGAACCATTGTTTTTGTTCCCAAAAGTCAGCCTGTCGGAGCCCTGCACCTTCTGTTTCAATAAGGTTATTTATTCAGGGTCAACAACTGTCTTATCTCAATAGCCAGAATTCTTTCATAGCTATTTCATAGTTAGGTTTCTAAATTTCCAAACCCAGTTTGTCATGTTTTAATAAGGCCAGAATTCTTTCATAAGATAGTGTATTTTTCTGAATAGGTTATATGGCTTATTCCTTCACACCCCCTCTTGACCAAAAAATGAGCTCGAGCATCAAGGGCAGAGTTTGGTCAATGTTTCAAATAAGGTTACAATAGTACATTCATTTCACGAGATTCACAAGAGCCCAATCATGTGCTACATGAAAATACCTTTAAGTCATCCCAGGACAATGTTTTGCCTTATTTTAAATTGAACAGAAATTAAAAGAATGATAGGTACATTGTCATGCAATTAACGAAACAACATGTAATTAGAATGTCCAATTGGCAGATGTACGTTCCGTAGAGGTGAGTTATTCATATGAGTCAAGGAGACGTCATTTGGAGCTGGCTGAAGCTTGACACGCTGTTCCATTGATCCAGCGTGAGGACAGATTCTTGTTTTCGTAAAGGCCTTGCCAGAAGCTCAGTTGATTCCTTCTCCATTCGCAGTGTTTTCCTCCTTCGTTGAAGTAACTCGTTGATCTATACTTGTTTTGGTTGTGGCTTTTTGCGAATCCAATTTCTGAGGCGTTGCCAAACATCGTGTGGAGGAGTCGGCGACACTGTCAGTAGTTCGATCGCATCCATTTCCTGTGTTGTGCTCCAAGCTGGGTCTTGGAAGACAGTGTACGACTGCACCTTGTATCGTTCCTCCATTTCGGTATCCCGCAGGACATCTTTTTAGATTGTCTATGGAGACAGTTTTAAAAATGTGCTTGCCATTCGGCAGATTAATGGGCCAAAAATTCGGCCCTTCCCGGGTGAGTACGCGCTCTACTCACCCGTAATGCTTCCCGAAGTGCCGGTTTCCTGCATGCACTGCGCATGCGCGGGAAACCGGAACTTCCGGTCTGGTGAAGGGGGCGGTTCCTAGGTGAACCGCGTGCGCGCTAGAGGCTGCGAACACGCAGCAAACTTAGATTTTTTTTCAGGTTTCTACGCGAGGGTAAGTATTGAAGAAACTATGCTATTAAAAAGGAGGCGCAAGACCCGTTTTCAACAAGGTAAGTGGTTAATTAAGTATAATTAAAAAAAAATTTCAACAGGTTTATCTTTTTTAGATACTTTAAAGAAAGGTAAGTTTATTTTTATCACTTTTAAAAAGTATTTTAATTTTTTCAAAAATTTAAATTTTTGTTTAAAGTGGTTAATTTATTTAACTATAGTTATTTTATAAATGTGATGGTTTTTTAAAAAATTTATTTTAAGTTTAGCTGTTATTTTGGGGCCGATTTCAATTCACAGATTTGACAGGTCTCCTGTCAAATCTATGAATGAAAGATGGTCTGCTGCCATTGGCTCTCCATGGCCCACGTGATCCCAGGGGACGCATCGCACTAACTGCGCCCCTGGGACACGCAAGCACTGCGCGTCAGCAGTTGGGAGAGGCCCAGGAGCTGAAGTTCCCGTGGGCCCAAAACACAACGGCAGGCGCGGTAGGTAAGAGCGCGCGCGATCCTTACCCCCGCGGCAAGCCGGAGAGGCGAATTTCTGGGCCAATATGTATTTCAACAGTTCTTTCATTAATAACGGAACGTATTTGAACAGGTTTTTTTCACTTAGGTCTTAAACCAGGTTTTTGCTCAAACTTCTTTTCCTGTACCCATTCTCCTGCTAGGGGTTGCCATGCTTTGTTTGTCAATTTTTTCTGCCTATTTGTCTCCCTTATCCTCTAATCAATTTGATGAATCTCCTCTGTTACTTCTTTTTTTAAATCTAACTGTCGCTGTCGGGTCAAGGAATCAGAGAGTGTAGAGGCAATAAAAGGTAAGCGGTGTATGCATCTCAACCCCATACATTAAATAATATGGAGTTTTAGTGGACACTGTCCCTGATGCAGATGCGGGCACATTATTGAGTGATAGCTGCACCTCCGGAATGACGGTGGTCCACTTATTTCCCCTGATTCTCAACAGTTTGACCAATAGCTTTTTTACTTCCTGGTTTTTACGTTCCACCAGCCCCGCTGATTGCAGATGACGTGGCGTGCTGTGCTCTAACCCAATCCCCCTTTGGTCGCAGTAGTCTTTGAAGACCTTGGAGACAAAGGCTCCGCCTTGATCGGAGTGTAAGATTTTGGGTGCACCAGCTACAGTAATTATGTCAGTAATAGCATTGGCGAGTGCGTTTTCCGAAACAGTTTTTGTGGGGACCAGCCAGCAGAAGCAAGTGCATCCATCAACACAAACGAGAACATGTCTGTATCCCAAAGACAGGGGAAGTGGTCCAATGAAGTCAATAAAGAATTTTTCCATTGGTTCATCAGCTTTCACAGGAGCCAATGGTGGTGGCTTAATTAGTGATGACTTATTGGTTAAATTGCATTGCTCACAATTTGCCACATTTGTTTTACAGGCCTTAAGCATGCCTGGCCACCAATATAAGGGAGTCAATTTGCAGAATGTTGTTCTGGTTATGTGGCTTATTCCTTCACAGTTAGACTCTCTCCTGTTGGAGATGGTCATTGCTTGCCACTTGTGTTACAAATGTTACTTGCCGCTTATCAGCCCAAGCCTGAATGTTGTCCAGGTCTTGCTGCATGTGGGCACAGACTGCTTCATTATCTGAGGAGTTGCGATTGGAACTGAACACTGTGCAATCATCAGCGAACATCCCCACTTCTGACCTTATGATTGAGGGAAGGTCATTGATGAAGCAGCTGAATATGGTTGGGCCTAAGGCATTGCCCTACATCTTATCTGAAAGACGGCACCTCCGAAAGTACAGCAATCCCTCAGCACTGCACTAGAGCGTCAGTCTAGATTTTGTGCTCAAGTCTCTGGAGTGGGACTGGAACCCACAACCTTCTGACTCAGAGGTGAGGGTGCTTTTTTTCCAATATATTTTATTGTTGCATCTTTATTTCTGTTATATTTCTGCTACTTAATTCAATTATGAATGTATTGTTAAATGTTAATTTTAGTCATCTTTGATACTGTATTCACCATAGGTTAGTAAGACATTTTAGGCCTGATTTTACAAATGCATGATACTGGTGCCAAGCCTTGTCCACCAGTATCGCACATTGCAAGGATGATCCCAGAACTGAGAGGTTATACCTATCAGAAAAAATTGAACAGGCTGGGGCTCTTTTCTCTAGAAAAGAGAAGGCTGAGGGCTGACCTGATTGAGGTCTTTAAGATTATGAGCGGGTTTGATAGGGTGGACGTAGAGAAGATGTTTCCACTTGTGGGCGAGACCAGAACTTGGGGCCATCAATATAAGATAGTCACTAATAAATCCAATCGGGAACTCAGGAGAAACTTCTTTACCCAGAGAGTGGGTGAGAATGTGGAACTCGCTACCACAGGGAGTGGTTGAGGCGAATAGCATAGATGCATTTAAGGGGAAGCTAGATAAACACATGAGGGAGAAAGGAATAGAAGGATATGCTGATGAGGTGAGATGAAGAGGGGTGGGAGGAGGCTCGTGTGGAGCATAAACACCGGCACGGAGCAGTTGGGCCGAATGGCCTGTTTCCGTGTTGTAGACTCGATGTAATATAGAAAATTGGCCCTTATATATTTCTATGGCACTGGTAGCTCCCCTGTGGCATTACACACAGGGGATCAAGACCAAGTGTAGCCTTGTCCTTGAGGGGTCAAAGACAGAATCTATTTGGTTGGAGTTAAGAAACAATAGAGGAGCTATTACACTACTTGGTGTAATTTATAGGCCACCAAATAGTGGGAAGGAGATAGAGGAGCAGATTTGCAGGGAAATTACTGAGAGGTGCATGAACTATAGAGTAGTGATAATGGGAGACTTTTAACTATCCCAATATTGAATGAGGCAGTGATTGTGTTAAGGGCAGCGAAGGGAGGAATTTCTGAAGTGTGTTCAGGAGAATTTTCTTTATCTGTATGTTTCCTGCCCAACGAGGAAGGAGACATTGCTGGGTCAAGTGGAGAATGTCACAGTGGGAAAGCATCTCTGGAATCGTGATCATAGTACCGTAAGGTTTAGATTAGTTATGGACAAGGAACAATCAAGAATAAAAATACTTAACAGGAGGGGGGCTAATTTTAGCGACCTGAGGAGGGATCTGGCCTGGGGAAATTGGAGTCAAAGGATGGCAGGCAAAAATGTAATCGAACAATGGGCTGCCTTTAAAGGGGAGATAGTTCGGGTACAGTTGAGGTACATTCCCACAAGGGGGAAAGGGAGGGCAACCAACGCCAGAGCACCCTGGATGACTAGGCAGTTGGAGAGTAGGATGAAGCAGAAAAAGGCATATGACAGATGCCAGCCTGATAATACAAGGGAGACTCAGGCTGAATATAAAAAGTACAGAGGAGAAGTGAAAAAGGAAATAAGAGGGGTAAAGAGACAGTATGAGACTAGATTGGCGGCTAACATAAAAGGGAATCCTAAGGTCTTCTATAAGCATATTAACAATAAAAGGCTTGTCAGAGAAGCGAAGGGGCCGATTAGGGACCAAAAGGGAGAACTATTGGTGGAGGCAGAAGGCATGGCTGGGGTACTAAATGAGTACTTTGCATCGGTGTTTACCAAGGAAGAGGACTTTGCCAAAGCTACGGTAAACGAGGAGGTTGTCGGGATACTGGATGAGAAAAATTGACAAAGAGGAGGTACTAGAAAGGCTGGCGGTAATTAAAGTGGATAATTCACCCGGTCTGAATGGGATGCATCCTAGGTTGGTGAGGGAAGTAAGGGTAGAAATTGCAGAGGTGCTGGCCACAATCTTCCAGTCCTCCTTAGATACAGGAGTGGTGCCAGAGGACTGAAGGATTGCAAATGTTCCACCCTTGTTCAAAAGAGGAGAGAAGGATAAACCTGGCAATTACAGGCCAGTCAGTTTAACGTCAGTCGTGGGGAAGCTTTTAGAAACAATAATCTGGGAGAAAATTAACAGCCACTGGGGCAAGCATGGACTAATAAAGGAGAACCAGCATGGATTTGTTAAAGGCAAATCGAGTTTGACTAACTTGATTGAAGTTTTTTGATGAGGTAACAGAGAGGGTGGATGAGGGCAGTGCAGTTGATGTTGTGTATATGGACTTTCAAAAGACGTTTGCTAAAGTACCACATATTAGGCTCGTTAGCAAAATCGATGTCCATGGGATAAAAGGGGCAGTCGCAGCATGGTTACACCATTGGCTAAAGAACAGAAAACAGAGTTGTGGTGAATGGCTGTTTTGTGGACTGGAGGGAGGTATACAGTGGAGTTCCCCAAGGTTCAGTACTAGGACCACTGCTGTTTTTGATATACGTTAATGATTTGGACTTGGGGGTACAGGGCACAATTTCGAAATTTGCAGATGATATGAAACTTGGAAGTGTAGTAAACAGTGAGGAAGGTAGTGATAGACTTCAAGAGGACAGGCTGGTGGAATGGGCAGACACATGGCAGATGAAATTCAACGCAGAGAAGTGTGAGGTGATACATTTTGGTAGGAAGAATGAGGAGAGACAATACATGCTAAAGGCTACAATTTTAAAGAGGGTGCAAGTACGGAGACCTGAGGGTGTTTGTGCACAAATCTTTGAAGGTGGCAGGACAGGTTAACAAAACAGTTAATAAAGCATATGGGATCCTGGGCTTCATAAATAGAGGCTTGGAGGACAAAAGTCAGGAAGTTATGATAAACCGATATCAAACACTAGTTCAGCCCCAGCTGGAGTATTGAGTCCAATTTTGGGCACCGCACTTTAGGAAGGACGTGAGGCTTTGGAGAGGGTGCAGAAGAGATTTACTAGAATGGTTCCAGGATTGAGGGATTACAATTATGTGGATAGACTGGAGAAGCTGGGGTTGTTCTCCTCAGAGCAGAGAAGGCTAAGAGGAGATTTGATAGAGGTGTTTAAAATCATGAAGGGTTTAGATAGAGTAAATAAAGAGAAACTGTTTCCAATGGCTGAAGGGTCGCTAACCAGAGGGCACAGATTTAAGGTGATTGGCAAATGAATCAGAGCCAACATGAGGAAAAACTTTTTAACGCATCGAGTGGTTAGGATTTGGAATGCGCTGCCTGATAGGGTGGTGGAAACAGATTCAATCGTAGCCTTCGAAAGGGAATTGGATAAATACTTGAAGGAGAAACAATGGCAGGGATATGGGGAAAGAGCGGGGGAGTGGGACTGACTGGATTGCTCTTCGAAAGAGCCGACGCAGACTCGATGGGCCAAATGGCCTCCTTCTGTGTTGTACTATTCTATGACTCTATGATACCAGTTAGAGGAGGGGGGACAATTGGACCTGGGCGCACAGATGTAATGCAGTCCCCATTTTTATATTTCTATTAAAAATGTCCAGATCCAGATTAATAATCGAGAATGCTGAGGCTGTAGTACCTCCATTGTTGGGAGGGTGTAATTACAGTGCGACAAGTTGACATAAGCAGGTTCTATTATATAAATGTTTCATTTAAAAGACAAAAAGCTGGTGGGAAGTTGCTTGTACATGTAAGATATTTAATATTATTGTAGATGTTCCTTATACCTGTAGCGACTTTATTTTAAATATCAATTTTATAATATAATATATCATTCTACTGTACAATTGTAACTAAATCTAATGTTTTTTGTATGTAATAATTGACTGTAATAACAGTGTCCTAATAGTGATTGTAAATTTGGGATCTCTCCACCTGTGTTCACAGCAAATAGGAAGTTCCCATTTGCAGACTGGATCTCCTGTGAACTGAAATTTGCACTTTTATATGAGCCAAGAATAGGATGGCACACCTAAAACGAACATTTTTATTGTAGTGTTTTACTCTGGAGACCAAGTGGACTGCCCATCACGTTTCCCTGTCCACTCCGAAAGACGGTAAATATCACCCCGTCAGATTGTAAAGTTTAGGCTAAAATTGTAGTCAGATTTATTTACAAGCAAGATAATTACACAGAAGCTGAAAAACACAGTAAAAGACTAGCAGTGCGATAAATCTTGATTTTAAAGATATATAAACTGTTCCAAAATAATTAAAGTCTGAAATTCTAGCAGTAATTTTCAGTAATTATCAACTCTGTTTAATGAAACATTACATGGGTGATGACTGCAAATAGCCACTCTTATCCACGTTGTGGAATGGGCATTGTGAAGCAAGGAACTAAGGACCCCAGAGATGTTCTGGAAGTTTTTTCTTTGAATTTGTAGCAAGTCATTTGAAGATCAAACAGATTTTTCTCTGTCGTGAGACAATTAAAATATTGAACCATATCTGACGCTTCCTCAGACACGAGATAAACAGTCATCTCTTCATCACTAGCAATGAATTTTATCTGCTTCCCCTGGTCGACAAGCTTGCAAAATTCAATTTCTCAAAACGGTCTGGCGCAGACATCAAGTAATCTTTTGACACAATTAACTTTTGAATACAGGCACCATCATCAAATGAAAGAAACCAGCTATGGCAGGTGACTGTCATTGAGCAGGGCTGAAACAAGAGAGTATCCCTCTGGGCCAATACAGAGAGCTAAGTAAAGCCATCTAAACATCTAAACATCTGAAAACTATAACCTCTCATTCCTGGTATCATTCTAGTGAAATTTCACTGGCCACTTCCATGGCTGTAATAGTCTCCCTATAATGGGGTGTCTAGAACTGCGCACAATATTCCATCTGTGGCTTAACTAATGTCTTGTACAAATTCAACATCATTTCTTGCTTTTATATTCGTTGTCCTATGTATAAAACCCAGAGTCCAGTTTGCCTTTTTATGGCCATTTTCACCTGCCGTTCCACCTTTAAGGGGACTTTAATGTATCTGCACCCCTAGATCTCTCTGTTCCACCGCTCTGTTAAGCCTACCATTTAGGGTATTCTTCCTTTCAGTTATTTTTCCCAAAATGTACCACTTGACCTTTCTCTGCTTTGAACTACATCTGTGTCCTCTGCTAGCTAGCCTGTCTATGAAGTGAGTCTGTGTCTTTCCCCCAAGCTTCAGGGGAAAGCAATCACTCAATCGTATCTATTTACCAGACTATTATTTAAAATGAATTGGACACAAGTGAGAAGTGCCCATTAAACAAATTACCTCAGCCAAGCAAGGGAAGGAATGCTGGAAGAACAGGAATTTCCACCCAGGCTGGTTCCTAAGTTGGGTTACCCGGCTGAGCTTTAACTAATGGGTCGTTACATCAGATAACCTGTAAAGGTCACCTTGTCCCGTGTCTCGTCCCATTCTTGATTTTGTTTTTGAAGGGAAACTCACTATTTATGAGGCAAAGAAAATGAAAATGCGCCTGTTTCTGTCCAGCAAGGCCCATGTTTTGAAATAATGCATGTTTAGGTGCGCTTAGTAATCATACACATTCCTATTAACATGCCAGGGTTAGGAGGTACACGCTTCACTCTCAAATGTTTGGGTGGGGCATAGTACGAGATGAGGAAAGTATGCAAGTGAAAGCTATAGGCGGCTCAACCATTTTGTGCGTGGGGTGAAAGAAACTCTTCCTTTTACATAAGTAGACTGATTTAGAGAAAATTCAAGATCGTGATCAATTTCAGCACTCTGGTCTACAGCTTTTTTGAAACTATTGGCACATTTAAGTGAAAGCACAAGGCCCATAGTGCTGCAGCACCTCAGTAAGGGTGAAAAGAATAACAGAGAAGGTGATGTGATTCAGGAAATAGTGGATGGGGGACAGGATGTCTCGGTTTTAAAAACCTGTCGATGCCGACTGAGGGAGGCGAGGAGTTCCACAGTTTTAAGGTCCTGGGAAAGAATGAGTTACAGTAGGAGACGGTGCCATGAGTCTTGATTTCAATACAGTGAGGATTCAGGGAGGAGGAAGAAAGTGTAGGATGGGGTGTTTGCAGTTCTAGAGAAACAAGACAGGAAAGTTCCCAAGCGCACTGACCATAGTAGCATTGATTGGAAATAAAAAGAGACAAGAAAAATTGGAAGCTAGAGAATAAGAGAAGGATCACCTGTGAGATGACAATCCTTGCTCCACCAACATGTCTCTGTAACTAACCCGTGCTGTACCTGTCCTGGGAGTGTTTGATGGGACAGTGTAGAGGGAGCTTTACTCTGTAACTAACCCGTGCTGTACCTGCCCTGGGAGTGTTTGATGGGACAGTGTAGAGGGAGCTTTACTCTGTAACTAACCCGTGCTGTACCTGCCCTGGGAGTGTTTGATGGGACAGTGTAGAGGGAGCTTTACTCTGTATCTAACCCGTGCTGTACCTGCCCTGGGAGTGTTTGATGGGGACAGTGTAGAGGGAGCTTTACTCTGTAACTAACCCGTGCTGTACCTGCCCTGGGAGTGTTTGATGGGACAGTGTAGAGGGTGCTTTACTCTGTATCTAACCCCGTTCTGTACCTGCCCTGGGAGTGTTTGATGGGACAGTGTAGAGGGAGCTTTACTCTGTATCTAACCTGTGCTGTACCTGTCCTGGGAGTGTTTGATGGGACAGTGTAGAGGGAGCTTTACGCTATATCTAACCCGTATTGCACCTGCCCTCGGAGAGGAGAGGGGAAATCTCTGAGGAAAAATAAATCAGTGAACAACCAAATGGTAAACTGTGGTTAACACTGAAGTCCTGTTAAGATGCCCATGACCCATGACTTTCTTGTTTGCTAATCCTGCTAGTCAAAGAAAATTATGTGGGAACAAAAAGAAAAATGCGGGTAAAATGTAAATCTAGAACGTTTCTGAAGAACCCCAACCACGTCTGTGACACTGGACAAGCAGAATATAGCCGAACCAAAAGAAACAATATTGAGACAATATCTAGTTTCTAAGCATTACGTGTGTCATGAGTGTTATGGCCTCAATCTTTCCAAACTTCAGCTGAAGAAATGTATAACTCATCCATGACTTGATGTCAAACAGACAGCACCAAAATGGTCTTGGGGTCGAGAAGTGGTGGAGAAGAAGTCGAGCTGGGGATCTAATGGAAGCTAACCCTTTACTTCTGGGTGATATCACCAAGGGCAGTATATCAATGAGGAAAGGAAGGAGACTAAGAATAGATCTTTGGGAGAATTCCTGAGGTGACAATCTGAGGAAGGGAAGAGAAGCCATCACTGGAGATGCATTGGCTGTGTCTGGATAGGTAGGAGTGGAACCATTCAAAGAATGGTTTTTATACAGCGCCTCCCACAACCTCACAACGTCCCAAAGTGCTTCACACCTTTGAGTGGCCTCCCACCCCAGCTCCCGGTGATCGCCAACCCTCGCTCCACCACTGACTTTTGCTGCTGGCCAGGCTGAAATCGGGCAGCTTGGTCAGTGGGCTTGCTGGATCATCCCCGCAGTAATAACACATACAATCGGAGAAGACCTGGTGGAGCTCTGGATTTGATTTGGTGTGGTGCAGATTGTGCTTGCTGATATCTGGTCGATAGTGATGTCTTGCTTCGTTTCCACATCGGCAGCATGAAATTGAGCTCGATGGGGCTGCCATGTCTGGAATGATCAAATCTAACAGGATGCCAAACAGAGTCCTCATTTAGTAACACTATTTGGAGTTAATATTGTAAGTTTGTTTTTGGAGTGGAAAGGCCAGGTAACACTGACTGACAGGAGCACTCAGGGTTAAGATGAGCTTGACTTGAATGTGCAGTTTGATCTTGTGCTGCCCTCTTGTGGATATTAAACAGTATTGAGTTTCGAAAGCTTTCTGGGCATAAAGATGGATCCTGCCAATAATATAACCAGGTGCTACAGTCCTAGTGCTCCAATCTATAGGAGGATTCGCATTACTCACGGGATTCTCAGTCGCTACATAGATAGAGACAGATTGCCGAAACTGCGAGATTTACAGTGCCCATTGGCATTATGCACACAGAGAATCCTGAGGGGCATCTTGCAGCTGGCACACTTCATTTTGAGAGTCTGGGTAAAGGAATTCCAAACAAGTATGTCCTGAGTGTTTGTATGGAGCCAGTGAAGGCCCTGCTAGACCCGTTACAGTGAACTGCTTCTCACCAATTCAAGTTGTTCATGAATTTCAAGTCTAGTTACAAGACTTCTACATCTGCCCAATAAATATTTAAAGGAATGTGCATGGCAACTCCTCCAGTAATCGAGTATTTGTCTGTCTGCCTATCAATGCATCTCCCTATCCATCTATCTGTCTGTCTACATATATATTTTGTGTCTGCCGATGTCTCTATCTTGCTGTCCATCTATAGAAGGTAGTGGGTATTGGGAGATGCGTCTCCCAGTCACCGTGATCTCCTGGAACTTGTTTGATCTCCTTCTGGGGTTGAATAGGAATTTCCCAAAATTATTTCCTAAATTGCCTTAATGTTTCCCCCCCCACTTCTTTTTGCCTGTCCCAGGAGGTTGTGTGGCTGGTTGGGGGCAGATGGTGTGTAAAAAGACACAAGGATCTGATTGAGACAACAAGGGGACGCTATTGTTACATCCCTGAGTTATACTGTAATACAGGTAGAGTGGCGAACTTCATTGAATCTGAGAAGGTATCTAGGGCAGACCTGAATTTGTAACACTCCCAACAGATGTTTGGACTTGTGGAGTAGGTTCATCTATGTTCTCCTTAGAGCAGAGAAGGTTGAGAGGAGATTTGATAGAGGTGTTCAAAATCATGAGGGGTCTGGACAGAGTAGATAGAGGGAAACTGTTCCCATTGGCAGAAGGGTCGAGAACCAGAGGACACAGATTTAAGGTGATTGGCAAAAGAACCAAAGGCGACATAAGGAAAAACTTTTTTACACAGCGAGTGGTTATGATCTGGAATGCACTGCCTGAGAGGATGGTGGAGGCAGATTCAATCGTGGCTTTCAAAAGGGAGTTGGATAAGTACCTGAAGGAAATTTTTTTGCAGGGCTACGGGAAAAGGGTGGGGGAGTGGGACTAGCTGAAGTGCTCTTGCAGAGAGCCGGCACGGGCTCGATGGGCCGAATGGCCTCCTTCTGTGCTGTAACCATTCTATGATTCTATCAACGTAGGTCATTGCATGAGACCAGAGCCACTGTAAAAATTTGCTCCGAATTCTTTTTAAAATTCATTCCTTCCATTTATTGAAAATGAAAACCGAGCACCACATTGCAGCAACAAGGTGCAGTTGATGCCCTAGACACTGGGTCCCAATCTTGAGCCCAGGGATCATTTCTCCATCCACAGTTCAGCATTTGGCACATGGGTGCCAGATTTACCAATCGTGTTCTGTCATCCCAGGAACATCAGCAGCAGCAGCAACCCTTCTGTGGCTTCAACAAGCATGGAGGTCCTCACTGCTGAACCCCACTCCCCCTCCCCATTCCAGGGACCCCTGCCAGCTCCATCTACCCACCATTTTTCTCTCTCTACCTCATAGAAGATAGGAGGCTGTATTTTTCATTTATTGTGACCTAGCAGAATGAGACTGGCACTGATGCTTGGGCTGAGCCCCTGTGGTTGAATAGCCTTCCAGTGTTCACTGTCCAGTCTCTGGCGAGAGGCCACTCGGGTGTGGAACCAGAGAGCTGCCGGTGCCTGATGAATGTTCCTCCTGCGAGAATCAGTGCCTTCAGGAGAGAGGCCGGACCAAATTGGGGGAGGAATCAAAGTTGGTAACTCTAGAAGCGAATGGTATGAAGCAGTGAAATAAAACCCTGAGGGGAAGACCAGAATTAATGATAAGGCAACTCAAATCAATCTGAAAATTCACCTGAGATCCAACACTAGGAAGCAAGCCAGGCACCCAGCAATCCTTTTGTGTGTTGGAGCAACAAATAGAAAACTGACAGGGCCCCGCAAAATTATCCTGAAGATGGGAATTTTAGGCAACTGACTGTGACACCGCACTGATGAATAGAGTACTTGTATTGCTGTCACCACCACCGTACCAATATTATTAAAATACGAAAGATGTGGCCCAAGATCATTTAAAAAGGGAAGATCTTACAGAACATACGAATTAGGAGCAGGAGTCGGCCATTCGGCTCTTCGAGCCTGCTCTGCCATTCAATAAGATCATGGCTGATCTTCTACCTCAACTCCACTTTCCCGCCCGATCCCCATATCCCTCGATTCCCCTAGAGTCCAAAAATCTAGCGATCGCAGTCTTGAATATGCTCAACGACTCAGCATCCACAGCCCTCTGGGGTAGAGAATTCCAAAGATTCACAACCATAGAAACACATAACACATAGGAAATGCAGGGAAGAACCACTGAGATGCACAGATCTGTCGTAAATTGAGAAAACCAGGTGAAAGGCCAAGGCCCCAAGTGCAGGACAGGACCAAGGTGCCCTGATTAGAGTAGCGCAGAAGAGAAGATCAGTTGAGAAGTAGTAATTGAGCACCATCAAGCTTGGATTTGAAAAGCCTGTAGATTGTAGGAAGGGTAGACTGAGGGTGAGGAGGGCCACACTTCTGAAGTCCTTGGAAAGAATGAGTTAGAGTAGGAGATGGTGCGATGAGCTTTGAGTAGAACACATTGAGGATACAGGGAGGAGGAAGAGTGTGTAGGACGAAGGAACAATGAGAGAAGTACAATCATAGAGGTACTGATAAAATAGAAATAGATGAGAAAGGTTACACTAGTTAGAGAAAGAGACGTTGGAGGTGAGAGGTAAAAGAAGGGCAGTAGAGACAAAAACATGAAAGATATTCAACATGCAGTTCAATGCTAGAATGGGCAAGTTAGAATACCAGAAGGAACCAGCTTCAGAGAATGCGGAGTCAGGGGACAAGTAGCAGAATGGATTGCTAGCTGGCTGCAAGACAGAAAGCAGAGAGTAGGGGTAAAGGGCAGCTATTCAGAGTGGCAGAAGGTGGGAAGTGGTGTTCCACAAGGATCAGTGCTGGGACCACTGTTTCACAATTTACATTAACGATTTAGACTTTGGAATGAAAAACACAATTTCTAAATTTGCGGATGACACCAAATTGGGGGGGGGGTGGTGGGATAGTCAATACTGAGGTACAAGAAGACATTAATAAACTTGCAGAATGGGTATCCAGTTGGCAAATGAATTTCAACACAGATAAATGTGAGGTATTACATTTTGGTAAGAAAAATAAGGAGGTCACATATTACTTGAAAAATAAGAATCTAAATGGGGTAGAGGAACAAAGTGATCTCGGAGTACAAATACACAAATCACTGAAAGTAGCGACACAGGTTAGCAAGGCCATAAAAAATAGCAAACCAAGCACTAGGGTTTATTTCGAGAGGGATAGAATTGAAAAGTAGAGAAGTTATGCTAAACTGTATATCCTATTTAATTCTTATCCTTGATGTTTCTTATGCTCTTAAAGGTGGCCTATCAGAGGACAAGATTTCTCTTGTACTCTGTGCGAGAGGTGCTCAGGGCTTCGATGGGCCGGGGCTTCCTGGAGGGTTATATATGTGGGACAAACGCAATACACACACGTTGCAAGTTGTTGTATTTGTTTATTTGAAAATGTACAAAAATACCTGATATCATTTTGTCAATGTGCTATCAAGCAGTTTACAACAAAAATGACTGAACATTGGATGGTCCATGAACAAATCAGTTCTTGCTGTTTTTTTATTTACAGAACGAATTAAAGAGAACTCGAAAAACATTTTTATAAGGCATTTGCTTTACATACAAAAAAAGCAGAAAATTAATTTCTATGTTATAAAGTATATCAGTTATGAATTCCATACATATTGGAATCCTCCTTTGATATATAAAAGCTTTTTTCTGTCTCTGATGTCTGTGTTATGATGATGCCCAGGTCTCTACAAACAAAGGTCAATTGGACAATTAACCCTTTGAGTGCTGGAAGACCTGTGCCCAGCTTTACAAAGATGCACCTTAACCGTTTATATTACACGTACAAAGGGTTCATTAACACTACAATAAAGGGCAGGTTCCTAATTTTACTACACCCAGTGCACAGGAGAAATGGTTGCCACGAGTTACCAAGCATACTGACAGTGATGAGGGCTCCGACTTACTCCTCCATTTTGACTCTTCCAGTCCTGTGATCTCTTAAAAATTGGGCACAGGAGACTGAATGGGCTCCGAGCTTCAGATCACAGCTCAAATTGTGTTGGCCATGTCAAGAATTGAATTGAACTCATATACAGAGATTCAGCTTCAACAGAAGAATCTGTCATCTCTTTCACTGAAGTGTTGTCACTAGGATTTCAGTAAAGTGTAATGATGGCCACATGAAAATTCTGTGCCACAGCCACAGGATCTACACAAAATGTCCTCAGCAGAATTGTTATACATTTTGCTCTTTCAAACTTGGATTGTATGTAGAGAGTCATTTGAACAGTTTAATATTGGGGTACAGTACCGGTGATGACAGGTCTGTCACAGTATAACACTGGGGTATAGTACTGGTGGGTACAGGTCTGTCACTGTATAACACTGGGGTACAGTACTGGTGGGTACAGGTCTGTCGCTGTATAACACTGGGGTACAGTACTGGTGGGTACAGGTCTGTCACTGTATAACACTGGGGTACAGTACTGGTGGGTACAGGTCTGTCGCTGTATAACACTGGGGTACAGTACTGGTGGGTACTGGTCTGTCACTGTATAACACGGGTACAGTACTGGTGGGTACAGGTCTGTCAGTGTATTACACTGGGGTACAGTACTGGTGGGTACAGGTCTGTCACTGTATAACACTGGGGTACAGTACTGGTGGGGACAGGTCTGTCGCTGTATAACACTGGAGTACAGTACTGGTGGGGACAGGTCTGTCGCTGTATAACACTGGAGTACAGTACTGGTGGGGACAGGTCTGTCGCTGTATAACACTGGGGTACAGTACTGGTGGGTACAGGTCTGTCACAGTATAACACTGGGGTACAGTACTGGTGGGTACAGGTCTGTCAGTGTATAACACTGGTGTACAGTACTGGTGGGTACAGGTCTGTCGCTGTATAACACTGGGGTACAGTACTGGTGGGTACAGGTCTGTCACAGTATAACACTGGGGTACAGTACTGGTGGGTACAGGTCTCTCACTGTATAACACTGGGGTACAGTACTGGTGGGTACAGGTCTGTCGCTGTATAACACTGGGGTACAGTACTGGTGGGTACAGGTCTGTCACTGTATAACACTGGGGCACAGTACTGGTGGGCACAGGTCTGTCGCTGTATAACACTGGGTTACAGTACTGGTGGGTGCAGGTCTGTCTCTGTACAACACTGGGGTAGAGTACTGGTGGGTACTGGTCTGTCACTGTATAACACTGGGGCACAGTACTGGTGGGTACAGGTCTGTCAGTGTAACACTGGGGTACAGTACTGGTGGATACAGGTCTGTCACTGTATAACACTGGGGTACAGTACTGGTGGGTACAGGTCTGTCAGTGTATAAGTTTGGGGTATAGTACTGGTGGGTACAGGTTTGTCACTGGAGGTGGTTGTATATGATAAATTTGAGGTGATGAATTTAGAAGATCTGATATCAATACATTAAAAAAAAGCCTTGTGACAACGCTGCAGGATTTGAGGATTTTTGCCTTGGGAATAATCACTGCTTCCCAATAATTATATTACTCTTTGCGCCTGTTTCTTCACTTTGTGACTGTGCTCTAGATATTGCTGGGTAGCCTGTGGCCTGATGCTCTGCCCTGACTCCACAAACAGACCCTCTCCATCGCAGAGCAGCCACAACACTTCACAAAATAACCCGACACCAGTTTATATAACAGGACACTTGAGTTAATTCGTACACGTAAATGGCAGTATAGCAGCTAGCGCCCACGGCAGGGTGTGGGCCGGCTGTGGTACACTGCCCACAGCTCAAGGGTAAATACTGCATCTGCTCGATCAGGACAGCACGCCAGGGCAGGTCTAATGAATGCGCTGTCTGAGCGCAGAGCCTTGTCCAATGGGAGTGCATGTCAGGAATTCGCACCCTGATCCCTCCCCCCTCCCCAATCCTATGTCATGGAGTCATAACGGCACAGAAGGAGGCCATTCGGCCCATCGAGTCCGTGCCGGCTCTCTGTAGAGCAATCCAGTCAGTCCCATTCCCCCGCTCTATCCCCGTTGATTGTAAGGGGAAAAAATTAAGAGTGGGCAACACGTGCGCGGATTCGTGATCCGGTGCTCCCGGAGGCCCAGCCTATGCTTTGGCAAGATTTAGGGCTAGAATTCATCCCGGGCAGTGGTACAAAACGGGCGGTATCGGATCGGCCGCCCATTCTAGCCATTAAACTCGTGGTAAAGCTGGAACTTATCACAGCAAGAATGATCTTTGGTGCCTAGGAATGCTGTGTCACAGTGCAAGAATCGCACCAGTTGGTATCGGAAGTCATTTCAAAGCCAACGGGCCTGATGGCTCAGTTGGGTTACTGCCCTGCCCCCAACTGTGCCACTGACCCACACAGCCCAGGAGGGCCCCAGGTTCAATCCTGGTTCGGCGCTCAGTTGGTTGACCTCCGACAGGCAGGAGTGGGAGCCCGACAAATGCGGTCAGCGCCCCTGGGATCAGGAGTGGGAATGATCAGCCAGGGCTCCTGCTCCTGTCGCTATCCAGTGACGCCCCCCCCCCCCCCCCCCAGCTAGAATGTGTGTGTCAGAGCTTTGTGATCGCGGAGCTGAGAGCAGGAATACACCTTCTGCTCTGACCAGTCTTGTCCCTTTGTTACACCAGCACATTACGCTGGAAATCATTGCATAAAAAAAAGAGTCTTCTTAAATCGCCTACCTCCAATATGGTCTACTCCTCAACGCGTGGCCACGCAGCTTAAAGGGAACATTTTTCGTCTCCCGAGGGCACTGCTGGGGTACAACTGCACAGGTGCCAGCCATCCTCTGGTAACCCACTCAAGTGGCCACCCTTCACGTGTAAACCGAGACCACAAATGTTGGCGGGCAAGTCAAACGTGGAGAGCCTCAAAGCCACATCCGATCCTGTCCTCATGTCTGTGCACTTTCAGCAGGGGTTACTGGATGGTAATCAAGGAGTGGGATGTCAGGCAGATATTTCCATTCCTTAGTCCAGAGCCAATTGTAATGCCCCTTCTGCTTCCCTGGCAGAGGGCAGCCAACTTGGCACAGACTGAGGGCCAAACTTGGCTGCTTGTGGCCTGGATGATTCAGTCAGTTCCCACTGGCTTGGAAGCTGTGACGGGAGAATGAACCCTGGTCCCTTGACTCTTGGTCCCCTTCGGTTATTTCTCCCTGATCACTGTCGACCGGCAGTGATTCATTTACTGATGATCTTGCCCTGTGGACACAGACAGCAGCAGCAGCAGCTTTGGATTATACGTTAAATTCGCTGGATATTGAAAAGCAGGAAGCTGCAAAAGGCACACGTATTTGGAATCATAATCATTGAGAATACATCATGGAAAAAAACAAGGAGAGTCCAAAGGCAGCAAATGGTCTGGTGTCACATAACCAGCAATGACTACCTACCTTAGTTAACTAAATTCTACATACTTAAAAAAAATATTTCTAATCTCAAGCTAAGATAAACGCAATTTCTAAATAATGCTCTGTCTTCAATGGGATGGCCCAGGACAGTCCACACAATATGTTACAACTTGATGTCTCAGTGTTGTCATTAGTATTTTGGTAAAATGAAATTTCCATACTATTGGCCACTTGATCTGTCAAAAAGCACCGAGTAGCACAAGTATAGATTTTGTCCTGAACTTCGGTTTTGTCTGAAAGAAGCATTTTGAGCTGCATAACACAACAACAGCTTGCATTCATATAGCACCTTTAATGTAGAAAAACCTCCCGAGGCACTACAGAGAAGTCTAAGCAGACTAAAATGGACGCCGAGGCAAAGAAGGTGATATTAGTAGGGGTGGCCAAAAGCTTGGTTAAAGAAATGGGGTTTAAGGAGGGTCTTAAAGGAGGAGAGAGAGGTGGCGAGGTTTAGGGAAGGGGTTCCAGAGGGTGACACCTAGAGGGCTGAAGAGACAGCGCCAATGGTGGTGTGAATGGAGAGGATATGCACAAGGGACCAGGGTCAGGGGAACGGAGAGGGTATGCACAAGGGACCAGGGTCAGGGGAACGGAGAGGGTATGCACAAGGGACCAGGGTCAGGGGAACGGAGAGGGTATGCACAAGGGACCAGGGTCAGGGGAACGGAGAGGGTATGCACAAGGGACCAGGGTCAGGGGAACGGAGAGGGTATGCACAAGGGACCAGGGTCAGGGGAACGGAGAGGGTATGCACAAGGGACCAGGGTCAGGGGAATGGAGAGGGTATGCACAAGGGACCAGGGTCAGGGGAACGGAGAGGGTATGCACAAGGGACCAGGGTCAGGGGAACGGAGAGGGTATGCACAAGGGACCAGGGTCAGGGGAACGGAGACATTGGGGGCAGGGGGTGGGGGGAGATTATAGGGCTGGAGAAGGTGACAGAGATGGAGAGTCACTTTATAACACTGGGGTACAGTACTCGTGTGAACAGGTCTCTCGCTGTATAACAATGGGATACAGTACTGGTGGGTACAGGTCATTCACTGTATAACACTGGGGTACAGTACTGGTGGGTACAGGTCTGTCACTGTATAACACTGGGGTACAGTACTGGTGGGTACAGGTCTGTCACTGTATAACAATGGGGGACAGTACTAGTGGGTACAGGTCTGTCACTGTATAACACTGGGGTACAGTACTGGTGGGTACAGGTCTGTCGCTGTATAACACTGGGGTTCAGTACTGGGGATACAGGTCTGTCACTGTATAACACTGGGGTACAGTACTGGTGGGCACAGGTCTGTCACTGTATAACACTGGGGTACAGTACTGGTGGGTACAGGTCTGTCAGTGTATAACACAGGGGTACAGTACTGGTGGGTACAGGTCTGTCAGTGTATAACACTGGGGTACAGTACTGTTGGGTACAGGTCTGTCACTGTATAACACTGGGGTACAGTACTGGTGGGTACAGGTCTGTCACTGTATAACACTGGGGTACAGTACTGGTGGGTACAGGTCTGTCACTGTATAACACTGGGGTACAGTACTGGTGGGTACAGGTCTGTCAGTGTATAACACTGGGGTACAGTACTGGTGGGTACAGGTCTGTCACTGTATAACACTGGGGTACAGTACTGGTGGGTACAGGTCTGTCAGTGTATAACACTGGGGTACAGTACTGGTGGGTACAGGTCTGTCAGTGTATAACACTGGGGTACAGTACTGTTGGGTACAGGTCTGTCAGTGTATAACACTGGGGTACAGTACTGTTGGGTACAGGTCTGTCACTGTTTAACACTGGGGTACAGTAATGGTGGGTACAGGTCTGTCACTGTATAACACTGGGGTACAGTACTGGTGGGTAAACATAGAAAAATAGGAGCAGGAGTAGGCCATTCAGCCCTTTGAGCCTGCTCCGCCATTGAACACGATCATGGCTGATCCTCTATCTCAATACCATATTCCCGCTCTCTCCCCATATCCCCTTGATTCCTTTTGTGTCTAGAAATCTATCTATCTCCTTCTTAAATATATTCAGTGACTTGGCCTCCACAGCCTTCTGTGGTAGAGAATTCCACAGGTTCACCACCCTCTGAGTGAAGAAATTTCTCCTCATCTCAGTCCTAAATGTCCTACCCCGTATCCTGAGACTGTGACCCCTCGTTCTGGACCCCCCCAGCCAGGGGAAACATCCTCCCTGCATCCAGTCTGTCTCGCCCTGTCAGAATTTTATACGTTTCAATGAGATCCCCTCTCATTCTTCTAAACTCTAGTGAATACAGGCCTAGTCGACCCAATCTCTCCTCATACGACAGTCCTGCCATCCCAGGAATCAGTCTGGTGAACCTTCGCTGCACTCCCTCTATGGCAAGTATATCCTTTCTTAGGTAAGGAGAGCAAAACTGCACACAGTACTCCAGGTGTGGTCTCACCAAGGCCCTGTATAACTGTAGTAAGACATCCTTGCTCCTGTACTCAAATCTTCTTGCAATGAAGGCCAACATACCATTTGCCTTCCTAACTGCTTGCTGCACCTGCATGTTTGCTTTCAGTGACTGGTGTACAAGGACACCCAGGTCCCTTTGTACATCAACATTTCCCAATCTATCACCATTTAAATAATACTCTACCTTTCTGTTTTTCCTACCGAAGTGGATAACTTCACATTTATCCACGTTATACTGCATCTACCATGTATTTGCCCACTCACTCAACTTGTCTAAATCGCCTTGAAGCCTCTTTGCATCCTCCTCACAACTCACAATCCCACCTAGTTTTGTGTCATCAACAAACTTAGAAATATTACATTTGGTTCCCTCATCCAAATCATTGATATATATTGTGAATAGCTGGGGCCCAAGCACTGTTCCCTGCGGTACCCCACTAGTCATCGCCTGCCACCCCGAAAAAGACCCATTTATTCCTACTCTCTGTTTCCTGTCTGTTAACCAGGGTACAGGTCTGTCAGTGTATAACACTGGGGTACAGTACTGCTGGATACAGGTCTGTCACTGTATAACACTGGGGTACAGTACTGGTGGGTATAGGTCTGTCGCTGTATAACACTGGGGTACAGTACTGGTGGGGACATGTCTGTCGCTGTATAACACTGGGGTACAGTACTGGTGGGGACAGGTCTGTCACAGTATAACACTGGGGTACAGTACTGGTGGGTACAGGTCTGTCGCTGTATAACACTGGGGTACAGTACTGGTGGGTACAGGTCTGTCACTATAACACTGGGGTACAGTACTGGTGGGTACAGGTCTGTCGCTGTATAACACTGGGGTACAGTACTGGTGGGTACAGGTCTGTCACTGTAACACTGGGGTACAGTACTGGTGGGTACAGGTCTGTCACTATAACACTGGGGTACAGTACTGGTGGGTACAGGTCTGTCATTGTATAACACTGGGGTACAGTACTGGTGGGTACAGGTCTGTCACTGTATAACACTGGGGTACAGTACTGGTGGGGACAGGTCTGTCACTGTATAACACTGGGGTACAGTACTGGTGGGTACAGGTCTGTCATTGTATAACACTGGGGTACAGTACTGGTTGGTACAGGTCTGTCACTGTATAACACTGGGGTACAGTACTGGTGGGTACAGGTCTGTCACTGTATAACACTGGGGTACAGTACTGGTGGGGACAGGTCTGTCAGTGTAACACTGGGGTACAGTACTGGGGACAGGTCTGTCGCTGTATAACACTGGGGTACAGTACTGGTGGGGACAGGTCTGTCAGTGTAACACTGGGGTACAGTACTGGTGGATACAGGTCTGTCGCTGTATAACACTGGGGTACAGTACTGGTGGGTACAGGTCTGTCCCTGAGGTGGGACCAATGTGAGGGGGTGTATTAAGATGATCACACAGGCCGTACAGTGGCATAACATGAAAGCGTATTGGCTGATGCAAGATTTTCCCTTTGGTTTAATTGGTATCGAATGCTAAATAATCCTGATGACAACACTGGCATCTTATTTATAGACCATTATATTTATTTGAATGAGCTTTGCAAGCAAATTGTATCAATGTATCAAAACCCTGGCAAGCAAAGTCCAAAAGAAATGGAACAATATATGAACTGTGAGGTAATAGCATATTAAGTTTAACCTGTGCATTTTTATGAGAAGGGATTAAGACTCTTCCAAACGAACAACTCGTTTTCATTCTGAATCAGAATGAGATCCGGGGGCATGGATGAGGTGTCACTCCATTCACAAGCTGTTTAACACTGACTGAAATTCAATGATTTAATGAGTGTAATGCAACAACTCATGCTTCAGCCATTAAGAATCTAGGCCCAAATATCCGTTCAGATTCTTTTTTTTCCGGAGGCAATTTTTCCAGGTAAAATCTGATGAGATGGGGCTCCCCAGGAACTGCAGCAAAGTAGCCTGATAGATACAGGTTATGGCTTTGAAGTTGAACTTCGTGGCTGCGTTGTGCCAACTCCTGAAATGGAATCACATGTGGTAATGAAGTGCACCACCTTGGGGGGGAACAAGAAGCTAAAAACTGATGGGATCAGTCCTGACCTGTAGACACACCGGCCCTGAGTCTCAGAGAGTGCCACTGATAGCGAGTACAGAGAATCATGTGTCAAAAAATATATATATAAAAACTTGCAAAAAGAAACAGGTGAAAAACCCAGCTTTTGTCTCACTCAGGGTCAGTAGGATCTCAAAGTATATTTTATCCTGGGATCCAATTCACCTCAATCCCCCCCGTGTTTTCAGCCCTCACTTGTTTTGGACCAGTTGGGTTGGGCAACAGGTGTTTTGGGCAGGGTGGGGGGGGCGGGGGAATGCTAGACATCTAATCAAAATGTTGAATGCTATCTATCTGTTTAAGGGGCAACCTTCACCCCGATTCCAGACATTAGACGGTCTACTTTGAACATTTTCTTTCTAAATAGCTGTAGGAGAGAGGCAAGTCTGAATTTACAGCTCTAATGCTACTGAGGTCAATAAATGCTCCCCAGCCTCTGCTTTCATCAGCTAGAGAACAATTCGATTAACACTCTAATGGCCATCTCATTGTGACATTGTATTGAGAAATTTGCTTTCCCCTGCCAATGTTGTCAACATGGAACTCATCTCTCCTATTGCCATATTGGACATTCCTGTTTGCATTGTGAGGGGATTGCAGGGAGTTGTAAGACGAGAGGATGTTTGGGAAGTGTTCTGAACAATATTTGGACTCAAGGTGCCTGGTATCAAGGATGGATGATCCCCATCATCCATAATTGCTCCAAAATCAATCTGAGTATGCTCAAGATCCAAAGAGTCTATGTTGGTCTCTGGGTAACTTGTTGAGTCAAGCTTCATGGGATCCATGCTCGGCATCATCTGCTGCTGCTGTTGAATCTCACAGTTTACTTGCGGCGAATGCATCTGCATAGAGTTTGCCATCTGCTTTCTGAAATTAGACCTTCCTTGTTGCATTTGCATCTGGCCAGAGAAAAACAACAAGCCTCCATCCTCTGGTGACTCTTGGTGACACTGTATTGGTGGAAGATTTATTGGTCTTTCTGGACTGGCTTCTGCTGATTTGTGGCCAGGGCTCATGTGGGATGGACCTAGTAAGTACTCTTGCTGAGGCGTAAGGCTGTTCTGTCTGCTTAGAAGCTTTTGGGCTGGAGGAGGGTGAGGCACCATCCTAGGACTGAAGCACTGACCACCTGGGCTCATCAAAGTCTTTGGTTGGATTTGACCTTCCTGAGAAGATGGACTAAATAAATTTGGTTGGCTTTGGCAGTTCATGTAACTTGGACCCATATAAGGCTGACTTTGAGTTCTGAAGCTGTGAGGAGAAGGGCTGTGCATGGCTTGGGATGGACTGATCTCTGTACTGTCAATATTGATGGCCATTGGTGTTTCGGCGCTGTCATTCTTTTGCGGTTGGCCCCACATGAGGGCTTGTTGTGACTGGATGTAGTTCCTCACCATCATCTCTTTGACTTGCATCATTGGTGTGTGGGCTCCAGTCCATCTTCCTTCCTGCAATGGGGAGCTGAGCATACTTGAGTTCATAGTTGCATTGAAGCAGGAGTTTGTCTGTTCCCGACAGTCTCGGCTCATTCCACCTGGACTGGGCAGCGTTTGTTTGGATTGGTTGAAATCTTGCTGGGCTGCCAGGGTTTGCTTCATGTTTTGGCACGGGTTTAACATTGGCATGGACTGGTGGAACTGATGTTCAGGCTTGATTTGCTGTTGATATCCAGAGTGTATCCGCTGGCTGTTGGTAAACGCGTGCTGTTGATGCAGGGGATTCTGAGTCATGTTCGCATTGTGTTGGATATAGGCCATGGGCTGATGGGAAGGATGTGGACTCTGGTTGACCTGCTTAAGGCACTGACTGGGGTGTGATAGGCTTGGCTGAACGCTGCGCTGGTTTGGAATTTCAATGGGGGCAATATCCATGCTTCCTGAGCTTATTTCATTCCACTGAACGGGTATGTTGTTTTCATGAGAACATACCTGTCCCTGGTTATAGAATTGTGCATTGCGTTGACTCATCTGACACTGATTTACATTGTAGTGTTGTTGCGCCATATTGCTGCCCACCACGCCCTGTTGGATAGTATTGATCTGTGTGCTTCCCAGATTTCTGTTGGAGTTGCCATAGAGATTTTGATTATGCATGTCCATGTGACCGTGAAACCCTTGTGTTTGATTGTTACAAACTTGATCGGTTAAGGAAGACATGTTGGCCTCCTGATAGTTCATATAGGGCACCATGTCATCAGGCATCCCCAAACTGGCTTGATTGCCCGTGTCCATGGCCACCGCTTCCATGAGGACATTTTCAGTAATGCTTGGTGGGCGTGGAGAATAGATGTGTCTGTGGAGGCTTGTTTCGGAACCTGCGAAATGTTGCAGGTTACTGTTCCTCCTTGCCATGGCGGCAGGGTTGATGTTGCTGAGGCTGTTGAACCGTTGCACTTTCGGCACCGATTGTGGGTCAGTGGCCGTCTGCACAGGGTCGCTCGCGCGTCGCATGCTGATACCGGGGATGTTATGTGGCCTCAGCACACCGGTCCCGTGGCCACGAAACCCGCTCTCGCTGCTTCGCCACGGCAGACCCTGAGGTG
>CM059451.1:47500-82500 GCA_030390025.1 Squalus acanthias | reverse complement strand
GGCTTGCGTATCTGCTTCAGCTTTCCGATTTTCAGGTTGGCTAGTCGCTGCAGCGCTGTGGCGTTCCTCCGCAGCCCAACATCCGCCATCCCTGAAAGAGCTGTGGAATCCACAGAGGGAATGTCTTCAATGTTTGTCAGGTCCTCGAAGCTGCCTCCGCCATTTGCGTTCATCTCCACCCCGCTGTCATTGTTGTTGGTACTTCCCTGGAGTGAGGTTTCACTGCTGCTGGATGATTGGCCTCCAGGGCTGGGCTGGGACTTCTTCACAAAAAAAAGAGAAGCGTCTGGTTTATATGCATTTTCCCCTCACGGTCTCCTTTTTTGCGCCCATTAAATAAAGCTTAATACCCTCTCCACCACCACCCCCTTATCCCGCAACATTCTGAATGCGTCAGGACCTTTCCTGCCGACTTTAACCACTGCCCCAGGCTATGCACTGTTGCTCCTTGTGCAGGCCTCTGCCAATACAAGCCTCTTATAGGTGAATGGGAGACCGTGGCCCATGATGACACTCCCTCCCTCTCCTGTGGGTAAGTGCCTGGCCTCTACTTGGCCCCTCCCTCTAACAGCATGCCCAACATCATGACCATCATGATGGGGCAGTGTTGGGCAGCAACCTGGGTTCTACCATTCTGTGGTACAGCGCACTGGAATACTAATGTATGGCTGCCTTCTTCGTGTCCACCCCTTGAAGTGCTAATCGTAATGACAAGTGTGATTCTGGCAGATGGACAATCTTCTGCTACAATGTATGTCAACTGTCGATCTTCATTGGCTGCTTGGAGGCAATAATTAACAACAAGGTGTGTGTATTTGAGATGTTTTCATGCGCCAGGGGTTGCTCTGGCATCACTCATGAAGCACAGTCACTTGAGTGATGCCCCATAGAACCATAGCCCGGAATGAGTCACCACCTTCAGGAGAGGAAGGGGGGAACCTGTCCCAGTGTGCGGTTCATTTTCTTCATTGCAGAAAGTACCTCTCTATAGAGGTCTTTCCTGAGGTACTTTTTAACAACAGTAACAGGTAGAGATCTGAGTCTGTACTTCTACTTCCTTTGTTCCACTCTTCTCTAAACCGCAAACGCTGACCAGCGATGCAGAACCCTCTATGCTGCAAATTCCAACCAGAACAGGAAGATTTACCCCTGAGGCAGGTGCAGGATTTTGCCCTGCCTGAAGCACGAATGCCCCCATTTTCTTACCATGGCAGTGTCGGGCACCATTGACGTTCCCTGCATAAAGTCTTCCATCTTCTTATTGGCAATGCTGCCCCCTTCCTCATGGTGAATTTCCCCATCCTGTCCCAGCAGAGGCCTCAGTCCGTCTTGTGTTGTGGAAACCCTCACATTAACGTCACCGCGCTGTTTTTTGGTTACGTGCGCCTCAGGGCCATGCACAGTCTTGACGTGTTTTCTTAATGAGCTGGGATCTGTGTATCGTTTGGTGCAGCACGGAATCTTACAAACATATGGTTTCTGTTGAATGAATGAACAATGTGATTAACTTTCAGTTGGGGGGGCGGTGGGGGTTCGAGCCTGCTGAAGGCCTGAAGTGTGGGTCAGCTCTGATTTGGCTCCCAGCAGAATCGGTATTTGAACCACTCTGGTCAACTGGCTAAAGGTGAAAAAGTTGGATTGAACTGAACAACATCACATCCAGTCGTGACCTGCAAGGTTTTGATTTGATTTGGCGGAATCGAACCTTTTGAGATACGGGGTTTACTGAGATCTTGGGACTGGCTGGCATTTCACCTCATGGCCAGCTCACCAGAGTTTAGAAATGACTGTCTGGGATATTTGTGTATGAGCACTTAATGTTCCTGTGATGGACCCAGAGGCTCCATTTTACATCCCATCATGAGAACCCCTACAATATATATTCCTTCATAGGAATTTGTCGCTTGCCGGTATTGTCACTTCTGTGTTAGCATTTCTACCAACACTTTGATGCTGATTGCTTGTCAGGGGTCCCCCATCAAAAGACTAAAGTAGTTTGATTGTTTAACCAGATGCTTAGGTCATTTAGGACCCAGCTAATGGTAGTGAACCCAGGTAATAGAAATAATGAATATTCTTCACCAGGATGACTGCGGCCTACACTTACAGGGCAGGGTTTTGGCGGCAAGCCAGGTTTTGCGCCTGTCCAACCTGGCTGCAGACTTGCTGGAGTTGGCCTAATGATCATCATTTTGGCACGCTCCCAGGGAGATTCCCATCTTTTCCAGGGAGCCTGTCTTGGGGGTGGAATTGGCTCCTTGCAAGTCTTGGGTGGCAGCAGCACGGATGCAGGGCTGGCCCCTTCCAGGCTGTCTGAGGGTGGGGGGGGGGGCACCAGGGTTTGGTCGAATCCGCAGGATGTGGGCAGGCAACCAGTCACCCACAACTGATGCGCTCCTTTAGGAGGCCTTTTAAAGTTGAAATCCCCTCCCACACACGCACACCATGCCAACACTGGATGCCAGGAACACACTGGCATTTCTTGTAGCCGGCGTTGCCATGGCATTAAAGATGGAAAATGTGACATCTAACAGCACTCCATCATTACCACACAATTTGAATACACCTGTCCGTATTTGGGCGGATGTCACCAATGGCTCTTGGTCATTTCATGCCACCTTCTTCTGACATGGACAGCTCACTGCTTTTATACAGAAAGTGAGAGTCTCTTTAGATGTGAGCGTGGGTCAGGGATAGGGCTAGAATATATCGCCCTGATTCTTCAGCCTGCGCTCATCACAACTTCTACCTACGTCAGCTTTTCATATCATTACTTTCGAAGGCAATAGTTGGCAAAGTGTACTAGTCCACTCATAAACCTTTAGGTGCTACTAATGTGGGGAATGGTAGCATAGTGGTTATGTTACTGGACTAGTAATCCCAAGGTCTGTACTAAGGATCTGATAGAACATGAGTTCATAATCCCACCACAGGCAGCTGGGGAATTTAAATCCAGTTAATTAAATAAATCTGGAATTAAAAAAAAAAAGCTATTATCAGTAATAGTGACCATGAAACTACCAGATTGTTGTAAAAACCCAACTGGTTCACTAATGTCCTTTAGGGAAGGAAATCTGCTGTCCTTACCCGGTCTGGTCAGGTGACTCCAGACCCATAGCACATGTGGTTAACTCTTAACTGCCCTCTGAAATGGCAGCTCACCACCACCTTCTCAAGGGCAATTAGGGATGGGCAATAAATGCTGGCCTTGCCAGTGATGCCCACATCCCATGAATGAATAAAAATAAATGCAGCTTTGAGGGAATTTCTGAACAGATTTCCCACCAGTTTATGTATGGTACAGGTTACATTGTACGGTAAATATAGGCAGATATGAAAGTTCATTTTGTTCACATCCTTCTAGCAGGTGCTGGTTAGTAAGGTTTTCAATGAAGTTTTCTTGGCAGCAAAGCAGGCATCAGTTTTCAAGCCCCATGCTACCCCTCTCTCCAGCTCTATGCTGCCCCATGCCAACCCCATGCCTTATACCTTACCACCCTTTTCTATGCCACCCTCAGTCCTGCCCCACTCTATCCCCTGCCCTATGTTACCTCCTGCCCTGCCAAATGCTACTCTCCGCCCTAATGGTACCCCATGTTACCCATTGCCCTACCTGATGCCACCCCGCTCTGCCAGAGGGTACCCTGTCCCATGCTATTCCATGCTACCTATTGCTCTACCTTATACTCCCTCTCCCTGTTCTGCCCCAGACTACCCACTGTCCTGTCGCAGACTACCCCCTGTCCTGCCCCAGGCTACCCCCTGCCCTACCCAGGTTGCCCCCTGCCTTACCCAGGCTACCCTTCTGCCTTACCCAGGTTACCCTTCTGCCTTACCCAGGTTACCCCCTGCCCTACCCAGGTTACCCCCTGCCCTACCCAGGTTACCCCCTGCCCTACCCAGGTTACCCTTCCGCCCTGCCCAGGCTACCCTTCTGCCTTACCCAGGCTACCCTTCTGCCTTACCCAGGTTACCCCCTGCCTTACCCAGGCTACCCCCTGCCTTACCCAGGCTACCCCCTGCCTTACCCAGGTTGCCCCTGCCTTACCCAGGCTACCCCCTGCCTTACCCAGGCTACCCCCTGCCTTACCCAGGCTACCCCCTGCCTTACCCAGGTTGCCCCCTGCCTTACCCAGGCTACCCTTCTGCCTTACCCAGGCTACCCCCTGCCTTAACCAGGTTGCCCCTGCCTTACCCAGGCTACCCCCTGCCTTACCCAGGCTACCCCCTGCCTTACCCAGGCTACCCCCTGCCTTACCCAGGTTGCCCCTGCCTTACCCAGGCTACCCCCTGCCTTACCCAGGCTACCCCCTGCCTTACCCAGGTTGCCCCCTGCCTTACCCAGGTTGCCCCCTGCCCTACCCAGGCTACCCCCTGCCCTACCCAGGCTACCCCCTGCCTTACCCAGGTTGCCCCCTGCCTTACCCAGGCTACCCCCTGCCTTACCCAGGCTACCCCCTGCCCTACCCAGGCTACCCCCTGCCTTACCCAGGTTGCCCCCTGCCTTACCCAGGCTACCCCCTGCCTTACCCAGGCTACCCCCTGCCCTACCCAGGCTACCCCCTGCCTTACCCAGGCTACCCCCTGCCTTACCCAGGCTACCCCCTGCCCTACCCAGGCTACCCCCTGCCTTACCCAGGTTGCCCCCTGCCCTACCCAGGTTGCCCCCTGCCTTACCCAGGTTGCCCCCTGTCTTACCCAGGCTACCCCCTTCCCTGTTTAACACTTAGCAAAAGGCAGGGATCATAAATACAATAAACTGTAGTGTTTTGCAGTCATTAACTGGGCCACAGGAAGAATTGGAGTGTGAGGGCCTTACCTCATTGGAATGGGTCCTGTTCTGGTGTTTGGCTCGATCCGAAGCATTAGAGAATGCCTTATTGCAGCCCTCATGCTCACAGACGTATGGTTTCTCTCCAGTGTGAGACCTCAGGTGGGTTTTCAGGTTCTCTAACCTGGAGTAGGCCTTATTGCAACCTTCAAACTGGAAATAAATGCACACACACACACACACACACACACATATTTTAAGTGTAGATTTTATAAATGAGCTGTGTTTGTTAGCTTGTAATCAAACTAAGCAATGAATCAATGTAAACTGGGACTTACTGTACATTTATGTGGTTTCTCGCCTGTGTGTCGCCTCATGTGAACCACCAGCATGTACTGGGCCTTAAATGGTCTCTGCTCTCTTGAACACTCTTGCCAGTGGCAGACAAACTCCTTCTTCTCTCCGTGAATGTGCTCATTATTAATGTGCTGCAAATTATAGATAGAAAGTCAAAGATGTACAGACACTGAGCCAGATCCGCCGTTGCTACTAAAACCTGACCAATTACAATAGACCTTGAATTAGAATCCTGAGTGTGATAGATTAAAGCACTGAACAATTTAACCCTATAGCTTTTATTTTTCCATTTTTCACCCTCCGCCCACCCCCATACTCTTCTTGCTGAGGTACAGTTACCCAGGTTCTGAAAACCCTCCGCCATCTTGTCCAAGTGCCCATTCTTGATGTCATAGAATCACAGATATTTACGGCACAGAAGGAGGCCATTCGACCCATCGTGTCCGTGCCAGCTGAAAAAGAGCCGCCCAGCCGAATCCCCACTTTCCAGCTCTTGGTCCGTAGCCTTGTAGCTTACGGCATTTCAAGTGCATATCCAAGTATTTTTTAACTGTGATGAGGGTCTCTGCCTCTACCACCCTTTCAGGCAGTGAGTTCCAGACCCCCACCACCCTCTGGGTGAATAAAGTTCTCCTCAACTCCCCTCTAAACCTCCGACCAATTACTTTAAATCCAAGCCCCCTGGTTATTGACCCTTCTGCTAATGGAAATAGGTCCTTCCTATCCACTCTATCGAGGCCCTTCATAATTTTATACACCTCAATTCAGTCTCCCCTCAGCCTCCTCTGTTCCAAAGAAAACAACCTCAGCCTATCCAATCTTTCCTCATAGCTAAAATTCCCCAGCCCAGGCAACATCCTTGTAAATCTCCTCTGTACCCTCTCTAGTGTAATCACATCCTTCCTGTAATGTGGTGACCAGAACTGTACACAGTATTCTAGCTGTGGCCTAACTAGTGTTTTATACAGTTCAAGCATAACCTCCCTCCATATTCTATGCCTCGGCTAATAAAGGAAAGTATCCCGTATGCCTTCTTAACCACCTTATCTACCTGACCTGCTACCTCTACACTTCTCAGTGTCCTACCATTTATTGTGTATTCTCTTGCCTTGTTAGCCCTCCCAAATGTATTACCTCACACTTCTCCAGATTGAATTCCATTTGCCACTGTTCTGCCCACCTGACCAGTCCATTGATATCTTCCTGCAGTCTGCAGCTTTCTTCCTCACTATCAACCACACGGCCAATTTTTGTATCATCTGCAAACTTCTTAATCATACTTCCTACATTCAAGTCCAAATCATTGATATATACCACAAAAAGCAAGGGGCCTAGTACTGAGCCCTGCGGAACCCCACTGGAAACAGCCTTCCAGTCACACAAACATCTGTCGACCATAACCCTTTGCTTCCTGTCACTGAGCCAATTTTGGATCCAACTTGCCACATTCCCCTGGATCCCATGGGCTTTTACTTTTCTGACCAGTCTGCCATGTGGGACCTTGTCAAAGGCCTTGCTAAAATCCATGTAGACTACATCAAGTGCACTACCCTCATCGACCCTCCTCGTTACCTCCTCAAAGTTTTGAGAGTGAGTGTCTGCAGCCTATTCAACTCTGTGGGCTATCACAGTCAAGCCCAATCTTGACCGATCTCCATACATGCACACTTTCCACCGGGAGTCACTGGAACCCTGGCTGATTCCATTGCCCTCAGTGCAGGGTGCTGAGGGCAAATATAGCTCCCTTGGCTGTGATCAGCTAATTCAAAACAGACCAGTGTTCTTAACCATCATTAACGGTGCAACCGTTAACTCAAACCTGAGACCCTCTAGTTCAGTATCACACCACACAGTGCATTTGAGCCATCGTAGGAGCTTGATAATCAAAGAGTTATAAACACCAAGCAAAATAGACCTGACCAATTCCAATGGACCAACTAGAATCCTCAATGGGACTGGTTAAAGTACAGCTTTCTTTCTTGCATAGCGACTTATTAGTGGGCAATATGGTCTCCAGGAAGTGATGTCAGAGTAGATACAGTGCAAGCCTCCTATTTTGGGGAGGATATTTTAATGAGTTTTCCTCCCCCCTTTAGAGCTTTCCATTACATTGTTGATAGAATAGTCCAGCAACTTACTTCTCGTTCAGCAACCTGCTCCTCAGCTGAGCCAGCCTGCCCAATGGACTGTCATCTATTGCCCGGCTGACTGCCGAGAGACTTTCCTTCTTCACGAATCTAGTCACCCATTCAGTGCCTCACCAGGGCAGCGACAATGAGTGAAATGTTTCCTATATCCAGTCATTCAGTAAACATTGTCTGGACATTGAACTGATGTTTCGGTAAAGACCTCTATTGCAGTGTGGTGATGCCACATATTAACGCATCAAAGCCTAGCGGTGGCTTGCAGCTTCGATTTCCCCCATGATGCTGCTGTGTTCCTGAGCTCAGCCATTGGGAAGGATCCCAATGGAGGACAGGGGAGAGGGGAGAAATGGGACATAGACTGTTCACATCCACCTCCTGGCAGCTGGTTTAGAGAGCAACTTGCTCGATTAGGGGTGTCCACAAATAAATCACCATCACCAGGACTCCTTACTAAGTGATGTGATTGATTTGTGTGCAGTTTTGGTCTCCTTACCTAAGGAAGGATATACTTGCCATAGAGGGACTGCAACGAAGGTTCACCAGACTGATTCCTGGGATGGCAGGACTGTCGTATGAGGAGAGATTGAGTAGACTAGGTCTATATTCTCTAGAGTTTAGAAGAATGAGAGGTGATCTCATTGAAATATATAACATTTTTAAGGGGCTTGACAGGGTAGATGCTGGGAGGATATTTCCCCTGGCTGGGGAGTCTAGAACCAGGGGGTCACAGTCTCAGAATAAGGGGTCAGCCATTTAGGACTGAGATGAGGAGAAATTTCTTCACTCAGAGAGTTGTGAATCTTTGGAATTCTCTACCCCAGAGGGCTGTGGAGGCTCAGTCGTTGAGTATATTCAAGACAGAGATCGATAGATTTTTGGACTCTAGGGGAATCGAGGGATATGGGGATCGGGCGGGAAAGTGGAGTTGAGGTCGATGATCAGCCATGATCTTATTGAATGGCAGAGCAGGCTCGAGGGGCCGAATGGTCGACTCCTGCTCCTATTTCTTACATTCTTATGTTCTTATGTGATGGGAACTGTGTTACCCTCCTGGCAATTGCACGATGAGCTTCATATTTATTTGAAACTATTCTCTGAACTAACTCCATCTGGCGTGCATTAACTTTGATAACGTTACAAAAGAGGTCAAATTTTTGCTTTGGTATTTGGCACAAATGTTTACAGAACTTTCAGGGTTGTCACTGGATAAACTTACATTTGTTCTGTTTTGGAGTTTTTATTCAGATATTGCTCTGGTGCTCAACACCAAAGACCTTTAAGGGCGCCCATGCTACCTATGGGCCAGAGTGTACCTTTATACACCAGATATCTGGTAATGTAGCGAGCCCAGGGCTCGAACAGAGCTCGCTGTCACTGTATTTAGCTTACTGGATATGTCATGAGCTCTTTCATGATCTCCTAGACTTCGTAAAGTGGTAGAACAAGCACTCAATCATACTGTGGGTTATCTTATAAACTACAGAACAGGCTTATTAAAAGCAATACAGTTGGTTGCAGTAGTTTACACAACTTTACCTACCCCTCCTCAATACAAAAATAACAAAGGATGCAACTATTCACTTATTTCAGCAATAATTAACCTGGATCAGCGTTTGCACTAGAAGTGGCAAGGTGTCAGCCTTGACTTGAGCACATAATCCAGGCTGACACTCCCAGTGCAGCGCTGAGGGAGTGCTGCACTGTCGGAGGTGCCGTCTTTCAGATGAGACGTTAAACTGAGGCCCCCGTCTGCTCTCTTGGGTGGATGTAAAAGATCCCATGGCGCTATTTTGAAGAAGATCAGGGGAGTTATCCCCGGTGTCCTGGGCAATATTATTCCCTCAACTAACTAAACAGGTTATCTGGTCATTATCCTATTGCTGTTTGTGGGATCTTGCTGTGCTGCGTTTCTCTACATTACAACAGTGACTGTACTTCAAAAGTACTTCATTGGCTGTGGAGCACTTTGGGACATCCTGAGGTCGTAAAAGATGCTATAGAAATGCAAGTCTTTCTTTCTTAACTTGTGTGTGGCGTTTTGTTGGACCAACAGAGTGGGCAAATACATGGCAGACGCAGTTTAACGTGGATAAATGTGAAGTTATCCACTTTGGTAGGAAAAACAGAAAGGCAGAGTATTATTGAAATGGTGATAGATTGGGAAATGCTGATGTACAGAGGGACCTGGGTGTGCTTGTACACCAGTCACTCAAAGCAAACATGCAGGTGCAGCAAGCAGTTAGGAAGGCAAATGCTATGTTGGGCTTCATTGCAAGACGATTTGAGTACAGGAGTAAGGATGTCTTACTACAGTTGTACAGGGCCTTGGTGAGACCACACCTGGAGTACTGTGTGCAGTTTTGCTCTCCTTACCTAAGAAAGGATATACTTGCCATAGAGGGAGTGCAGCGAAGGTTCACCAGACTGATTCCTGGGATGGCAGGACTGTCGTATGAGGAGAGATTGGGTCGACTAGGCCTGTATTCACTAGAGTTTAGAAGAATGAGAGGGGATCTCATTGAAACGTATAAAATTCTGACAGGGCGAGACAGACTGGATGCAGGGAGGATGTTTCCCCTGGCTGGGGGGTCTAGAACGAGGGGTCACAGTCTCAGGATACGGGGTAGGACATTTAGGACTGAGATGAGGAGAAATTTCTTCACTCAGAGGGTGGTGAACCTGTGGAATTCTCTACCACAGAAGGCTGTGGAGGCCAAGTCACTGAATATATTTAAGAAGGAGATAGATAGATTTCTAGACACAAAAGGCATCAAGGGGTATGGGGAGAGAGCGGGAATATGGTATTGAGATAGAGGATCAGCCATGATCTTATTGAATGGCGGAGCAGGCTCGAAGGGCCGAATGGCCTACTCTTGCTCCTATTTTTCTATGTTTCTATGTTTCCAGTCCCTATTTCCCTGGTCTCAGAAGGACTGATGAACTGGAGAAAGACCAACTGAGATCTAATGCCTGATTTGATGACCATACGGTCGCGGTGGGGAGTCTCATCTGCTGGTAGCACATATCAGAAAATCTCAGGTGAACATCCAAGAGGGATTTGTGCTTCAGTTGAGTAAGGCTTCCTGTCAGAAATGTGCATTCATAAAAATTGGCCCAATATGTTCCACCCCCTTTGTAGTTCAACCAGGAACAAAGAAAATCAAATATGTATCTCTCGAAATTGCATCAGAGTGTCAAATGTCCACAAGATTTGTTGGGGGAAGACCTCTTGTACTCTTTAAACCTGGGAAAACAAAAGGCTCCTTCCATAGTGGAAACATGTGCAGTGCGGTCGTGTCGTGGTTATATTGCTGGATTAGTAATCCAGAGAACATGAGTTCAAACCCCACCATGGCAGGTTGAGAATTTGAATTCAGTTTTTAAAAAAAGCTGGAAATAAAACAGCTGGAATCAGTGAAAGTGACTGTGAAACTGTCGGATTGTCGTAAAAACCCAACTGGTTCACTACTGTCCTTAGCCAGTCTGCCATATACGTGACTCCAGTCCCACACCAATGTGGTTGATGCTTAACTGTCCTCTGATGTGGGCCTAACAAGCCACTCAGTTGTATCAAACCACTACAATCGAGACCTTCTCAAGGCAACTAGGGATGGGCAATAAATGTTGGTCTTGCCAGCGACGCCCACATCCCGAGAATGAATTAAAATAACTTAGTGCAATGGTTTCCTAAACTTCCTTCTGATGTAACCCAGCACTTTTCTTTAATGTGACAAGTTTCAGGGCAAAGCCAGTTTCTATTACTTTGCACGCTTAAGTGTATTTGCCTTTGCGGTGATATTTTGCATCCCAGACAGTGAGGTGAATTCTTAGCAGCCTGGGGCAAGCAGGCTGACAATAAGTAAAGTTAAAGTGACCAGTCATGTCTCGAGTCGCCAACTCTGGTTGGATGGCTACCTGGAGGTGTCATCACATGGCCTCCCACCAACCCGCTCCGCCCCCACGCTCCTGCCATTGGTCGCCCAACATGTCCATCCTCACGATGCACCACCATCCCACGGCCAATCGGAAAGTGATCAGACTCTTCATTATCCAATTCGCTGATTCTTGACTCTTAGTTTCCCCTATCGCCAATAGTTTTCAGATCAAATAAACAAAAATGTTCAAAGAAAATTTGAAAACACACTTTTTTAATGCCCCAATGATGTTTCTCCTGGAACAGCAGTGTCCAGGAGATTAATCTTCAATTCCTGGAGCCTTCAGGGCAATCCTGGAGGGTTGGCGACCCTAGCTCATGTCTCATACAGAAATTCAAAAAAACCCTTTTTTAATATTTGAATTGTGTCTAATTTCTATTTGTCACAACGCGTTTGACATGAATCTTGTCATTCATGTGGAAATGACTTATGAAATAATACTGGGCGGCCTGCTGGTGGCGCTGTCCAGGGAGAGTATAAATACTCGGGCATGGGCCCAGCTTGCTCAGGACATTCTTGAACAGGAACTAGTGAAGGACACAACTAGACCTCCATGTTGAAAAACAGTTGATTAAAGCTTTGTTTAATGCTTAGACCAAGTGCCTAGTAGTTTTCTTACATCAGCGTTCACACAGTTACTCACGTGCACAAGTTGATCTTGCGTATCGAACTCTTTACTGCATCCTTCCCAGTGGCAGTTAGTCTCATAGATGCACTCTGGCTCCTGCTTCCCATCATCCTTATCTCCGTCATCTCTTCCATCCATCATTCCCAACAAATGATCCTGTTACAAATGATTGCTGAATGAGTATATATGTACAAGGACACCTCCCATAGTGGTATCCATGGTAATTCCGAGGATATGCTCTCTCTTACCTCTCTTTCTTGTCTCTGTGTTTCTGCTTCTCTCTCTCTGTGTCTCTTTCTACCCTCTTCTGTTCCCCTATCCCTTCTTTTCTTCTGTTTCTCTCTCTCCTCTTCTCTGCTCTCTTTTCTGTCTCTTTCCTCTTCTGCTTCTCTCACTTATCCTTCTCTCTCTTCTACTCTCTCTCTCATTCTCTTCTTTCCTCCTCTCTCTCCTCTTCTCTCCCTCTTTTCTTCTGTTCTTTAGGGTTGGAGGTGATGGGTGGGGAAGGCCACAGGCCACGTTTTCCGGTGACCGAGGACAACATATTCTAGGGCCGCAGGCTAGCGGGTTACAGTTAGCTTTTAGGCAGGTGAGAGGGCCGTATGAAAGCACAGTTGTACTTAAGTAGCAAAGACTGTTTTCTAAAGGCCTTTAAGGGCTAACTTCACCTGTCCCACCACTCAGGACCCTGACGCACCAACAGCAGCTGCACCCCTGTGCCTGCCAGGACCTCAATCCCCACTAGTTGCTGCACTCTGAGCTCAACCAGATTTTGAAACCCCTCGACCACATCAGGATCCTTAGCTACCATCGGCTACACCTCCTTCTCCTGCAACAGGACTCCAAGCACCACAGGCTGCTGCACCCCCTTGTACCTGCCTGATGGGTAGAAGTGGAGATGCTTCAATTAGTTACAGTGTCTTTGGGTTGGGTTAAGAAACTCAGCCAGAGTTTCCACTCCCGATTGTTTATAAAAGGGACATGGATACGGAATTGGCTAAGTGATAGGAAACAGAGAGTGGTGGTGAACGGTTGTTTTTCGGACTGGAGGAAGGTACACAGTGGTGTTCCCCAGGGGTCGGTTCTAGGACCACTGCTTTTCTTGATATATATTAATGACTTGGACATGGGTGTACAGGGCACAATTTTAAAATTTGCAGATGAGACAAAGCTTGGAAGTACAGTGAACAGTGAGGAGGAGAGTGATAGACTTCAGGAAGACATAGACAGGCTGGTGAAATGGGCGGACACGTGGCAGATGAAATTTATCGCAGAAAAGTGTGAAGTGATACATTTTGGTAGAAAGAATGAGGAGAGGACATATAAACTAAATGGTACAATCCTGAAGTGGGTGCACGAACAGAGAGACCTGGGGGTATGTGTGCACAAATCGTTGAAGGTGGCAGGGCAGGCTGAGAAAGCAGTTAAAAAGCCTACGGGATCCTGGGCTTCATGAATAGAGGTATAGAGTACAAAAGTGTGGAAATTATGATGAACATGTATAAAACACTGGTTCGGCCCCAACTGGAGTACTGTGTCCAATTCTGGGCACCACATTTTAGGAAGGTTGTGAAGGCTTTAGAGAGGGTGCAGAAAAGATTTACGAGAATGATTCCAGGAATGAGGGACTTCAGTTACGTTAATAGACTGGAGAAGCTGGGGTTGTTCTCCTTGGAGCAGAGAAGATTGAGAGGAGATTTGATAGAGGTGTTCAAAATCATGAGTGGTCTGGACAGAGTAGATAGAGGGAAACTGTTCCCATTGGCAGAAGGGTCGAGAACCAGAGGACACAGATTTAAGGTGATTGGCAAAAGAACCAAAAGCGACATGAGGAAAAACTTTTTTACTCAGCGAGTGGTTAGGATCTGGAATGCACTGCCTGAGAGGGTGGTGGAGGCAGACTCAATCGTGGCTTTCAAAAGGGAGTTGGATAAATATCTGAAGGAAAGAAATTTGCAGGGCTACGGGGAAAGGGCGGGGGAGTGGGACTAGCTGAAGTGCTCTTGCAGAGAGCCGGCACGGGCTCAACGGGCCGAATGGCCTCCTTCTGTGCTGTAACCATTCTATGATGCTATGATTCAGTGACCCCTGTTGGATGGTGGATGTCAGGCCTGGACATGACCAAGTTTGGCTGTGACATTCACCCATGGTATCAGAGCCTGGGAACAAGCACTGTTTTGGCTCAGATATGAAGAATGGCCTCTTGGGTGAAGCATTGGGTGATGGCCAGTACCCTTCGAACCGCACCCCAACATAAGTGAGTACCTTCAGGAGAGGACGGAGGAAATGAGAGAAAGGGTAGTAATTTACCTGTGTGCCCGTAGAGACAGGGCTGGACACATCTCCCTCTGATCTCTCCTCCAGACATTTGCCATTGAGTGGATCCATTATGCTGCTGATTGATGGCTCTGCTTTCATCTGTATTCAACGATTGAAATGAGATGTTAGAACCAGGGTTCGATCTGTCAATTAATAGTATTCAGCCTGGCATGTGACCGTCACATTATGCCTTCCAAAGGCATCACACCTGAAAGTGTCACACTTTAAGGCAACATACGTCTATAGGGCAACAATTGGTGATTATCTGGTGAGTTTGCAATCGTGCTCATCCAGATGGGGGAGGTTAGTGCTGGGGAATGGAACTCTTCCCATTTCAGGCAGCCAGTGCTGGCATCAAGCACTCCAAGGTCAGGTGTGGCACAGCCAGATTCAGAGTAAGGCTCCCTCGACTCTGCCCCAGAAACATGCCTGAGTCCAAATGGCACTAATTGGCAATCTCCCTCAGAGAGACCATAGGATAGACACTGGCAGACCCCTGTGCATCCTGTGGTCTGCCTGACATTTCCAATTTGTGCTCATTAGGGTGTGTTATGGGCCCATGTCCACGAGGAGCTGGATTGAGACTGGCTAAACTCATTTCACATCGGAGCCCGTAGACAGAGGAGACTTTCATCTCGGCAGTCCGGGCTGGATTTGAGCCCAGGTCCCAGGGGTCGAAGGCCAATGTCTAACCCACCCAGTTCCCCCAAATCCTGCACTTCGATGAGCACAGGAATTTAAAGTTCACAAAAAAACCTGGTTGAAAAACGAGAGTCAGGTGGTAATTCCGTGACCCCAAGCTGCCAGCAGGGACCTGAGTCAAAGTACCATGTAAATCTCAGCCATTGACATGTTACTAATATCTCAGCTGACACTCCAGGGCAGTACTGAGGGAGTGCTGCACTGTCAGAGGTGCCGTCTTTTGGATGAGACGTTAAATCGAGGACCCTCTGGCCTCTCAGTGGACGTAAAAGATCCCACGGCACTATTCGAAGAAGAGCAGGGGAGTTCTCCCCGGTGTCCTGGCCAATATTTATCTCTCAACCAACATCACTAAAACAGACCATCTGGCCATTATCTCATTACTGCTTTGGGATCTTGCTGTGCGCAAATTGGCTGCCGTGTTTCCTACATTACAACAGTGACTGCACTTGAAAAAGTACTTCATTGGCTGTAAAATGCTTTGGGACGTCCTGAGGTTGTGAAAGATGCTATAGAAATGCAAGTCTTTTTCTTTTTTATATTAATTAACAGAGGCCAGTGTTCTTACTAAATATATACATTACATGCTGACAGTGGGTCCATCTATCTCTCTCTCCATCTTCCAAGTCTTCTTTCAGGACCCATGTTGACCATTTTTCCCAAACCCAGACCAATATCCCTACACTAATACAAAAGCAAAATACTGCGGATGCTGGAAATCTGAAATAAAAACAGAAAATGCTGGAAACACTCAGCAGGTCAGGCAGCATCTGTGGAGAGAGAAACAGAGTTAACGTTTCAGGTCGATGACCTTTCGTCAGATGGGTCATCGACCTGAAACGTTGACTCTGTTTCTCTCTCCACAGATGCTGCCTGACCTGCTGAGTATTTCCAGCATTTTCTGTTTTCATTTCCAATATCCCGACACGTTCTGCTTATTCAAGTATCAATCCCATTCCGTTTAGGGTGCGGGATGAAGACTAGGAATATCTCGATTGGTTCTCTCCTACTCAAGCCTAGCTTGCTCTCTTATGTACCTGGAAGGGATTGGAGGTCCTGTGTGGTTGGGAATGGGCCAGTAGTGTAGCTCCGCTGGGCTGGTGTTGTCGGGAACTGCATGGCAGTGAGGGGTGGCTGAGGGGCTGCGTGAGCCCGAATGTAGTAGCCACCCCCTTCGGCTGAATGAGGAACTGTTGGTGTTTGGAGGAGGGCGTTGTAGTGTGAGGAAATCCACAAGTTGGGCTGTAATTAGAAATCAGTCATAATGCACAGTTAAAAAAAACACAGGTAACTGGAAAACACAACTCCAGGTCACACTGGTCCTTTCAATGGTTCACTCAACTCTTCAAACATCACAATTCTTTTTATTTCATTTAGTCGGACAATACAAGTGGAAACAAATGAATTAGCATACCATTAAGAACGGAAGAGTGTAGGAAAAGATAGAACACGTTAATGGCATTTGGCCAATCCAGTCCTTCCTCTGACCGTGTTCAAACTGCCCTGTCATGGACTCAACCTGACCAGCTTCACCTTCTCAGGAAAGGCTGTACAAATTTTCTCCCTGATGCCCCCCCACAAAGGTAAATCAAGCCAAACTCCAGAATGTCTATCCAAATTCACAACCTACATTATTCATCCTTGACCGGTGGCCGTGCCTTCTGTTGCCTGGGCCCCAAGCTCTGGAATTCCCTCCCTAAACCTCTCCGCCTCTCTACCTCTCTCTCCTCCTTTAAGACGTTCCTTAAAACCTCCCTCTTTGACCAAGCTTTTGGTCACCTGCCCTAATATCTCCTCATGTGGCTCGGTGTCAAATTTGTTGTCTTAAAATACTCCTGTGCAGCGCCTTGGGATGTTTTACTACGTTAAAGGCGCTGTATAAATACAAGTTGCTGTTGTTGCTGACCAGTTCATACCACCAGTTGATCAGTCTTTCTTCAACCATTCAAATGGTTGCAGCCTCTCAGAAGCTGTCATGGTCTGCACAGCATTCAATTATCTGTCTGTACTTACACCTTTATAATCTTCAGTTAGTACCTAACCAGGTACAACCCTATTCTCCCCTCCTTTCCTGAAGGTGCTGACTCTTGCTGGGGTTCCATTGGGTGTCAAAACCTTGCCCAAGTGACCATTCTTTAACTGTGAGCCTACACAGTGACTGTCAGCAGGCGATACGATTGTAAGGGGGCATTACTGTTTTACCTGATGTACAGACACACACACTCACCTACTTTGCAGCAATGGCAGTGATCCTAAGCTGGCACTTTGGCTGGTGGCAGTAGTGGTGCAGTCTTGGCTGAGATCAGCTAGCTTAGCACAGATGGGACGGGGGTGAAGCCTATACTCTCTGGAGTTTAGAAGAATGAGAGGTGATCTCATTGAAACATACAAGATTCTGAGGGGGATTGACAAGGTAGATGCTGAGAGGTTGTTTCCCCTGGTTGGAGTGTCTGGAACTAGGGGGCACAGTCTCAGGATAAGGGGTCGGTCATTTAAGACCGAGATGAGGAAGAATTTCTTCACTCAGAGGGTTGTGAATCTTTGGAATTCTCTACCCCAGAGGACTGTTGATGCTGAATCGTTGAGTATATTCAAAGCTGAGATCGATAGATTTTGGACTCTAGGAGAATCAAGGGATATGGAGATCAGGCGGGAAAGTAGAATTGAGGTTGAAGATCAGCCATGATCTTATTGAATGGTCATGATGCGGAGATGCCGGTGTTGGACTGGGGTGGACAAAAGTGAGAAGTCGCACAACACCAGGTTATAGTCCAACAGTTTTATTTGAAATCACAAGCTTTCGGAGCTGCTGCCCCTTCGTCAGGTGAAGTGAAGGAATACGAATCGGCAAAGCATATATAGACAGAGAAAATTCCTGTGCAGAGTACAATGTCAGACGACTACAGTTTATCTTTCTGACTGCCTTTTATCACACCTCGGCAGAGAAACAATCAGGTCAGTCAGGAAGACATTATATCAAAGACATAGCAAGATACAACTGAGACAATGAGGTGGGGTCACAGGGGGTCTAATGTGTCAGATGCAGTCTGTATGGAAAACCATAAACTTTAAACTTTTTTACTTTTTTTACTGGAAATCACATCTGTGAACAAGCCAACGACGACTCGAGTCTGGATGACTCTACGTCATGTAGCGTGACATGAACCCAAGATCCCGGTTGAGGCCGTCCTCATGGGTGCGGAACTTGGCTATCAGTTTCTGCTCGATGATTTTGCGTTGTCGTGTGTCTCGAAGGCCGCCTTGGAGAACGCTTACCCGCAGATCCGAGGCTGAATGTCCTTGACTGCTGAAGTGTTCCCCGACTGGGAGGTAACAATCCTGCCTGGCGATTGTTGCGCGGTGTCCGTTCATACGTTGTCGCAGTGTCTGCATGGTCTCGCCGATGTACCATGCTCCGGGGCATCCTTTCCTGCAACGTATGAGGTAGGCACAAACTGCCAGCTCAAAGTGGAGAGAATCGCCAAGAAGATTGCGCATATCGACACAGACATCAAGTATCTACAGAGATGCAAGAAAGCAGACAAGATCCCGAAAGGACTACAGATCACGAACCCACTCAAGTCGACATACAACACAGACTACGCTGAGAGACTCTGCCGTCGTACCTCTCGCACACTCCTCAACCATCTCGTACACCAGCTCTACAGCAAACGCCGCAACCTCGAAACCAAGATAGAGTCCATTTTCTCAGCCTGTGCTCAGGACACAGCAGACCAGTTACGAGACACCGCCAAACAGACGAGGCAACGGAACTACGCTGCCTACATGCGCATCAAGAACAGGAAGCTTGAGAAACTCGGCATCACCACCAGCAGCAACCAAGCCTCCCCTGGTACCACGGTTGCAACCACAGGGAAGTCCATCGTCAACTTGTCCGACCACACCCTTCAACCAGACGAAATCGAAGTTCTCAGCCGAGGGCTCATTTTCTGCCCCACCACCAAAATGGACCCCATCGGCCTCGCGGCAGACACAGAGGAATTCATCAGGAGAATGAGGCTCCGGGAATTCTTCCACGAATCCCAAGATGTCAGCAGCGAACCCAATGAGACAATCAATGATCCGGAACAGCAGACAGAGGGACTCGCAGTGCAGCAACCGAAGAAGAAAGAGTCAAATTGGACCCCTCCGGAGGGTCGCTGCCCTAAGCTTGACATGTATGCTCAAGCTGTCAGGAGATGCATCAACGCCAGATTCATCAGCCGCACTCACAAGACAGTCCAGAATGTCACCCGAGCACAACGCAACGCCATCCACGCTCTCAAGACCAACTGCAACATCGTCATCAAACCAGCGGACAAAGGAGGAGCCATCGTCATACAGAACAGAATGGACTATTGCAAAGAAGCATACCGACAACTGGACAACCAGGAACACTACAGACAGTTACCCGCAGATCCTCAGAAGGCGAACACGGGACACAACCAACAGGGTACCCTACGTCGTCCAGTACTTCCCCGGAGTGGAGAAACTACGCCATGTTCTTCGCAGCCTTCAACATGTCATCGATGACGAAGAACACCTCGCTAAGGCCATCCCCACGCCTCCACTACTCGCCTTCAAACAGCCGCCTAACCTCAAAAGTACCATCGTTCGCTGCAAATTACCCAGCTTTCAGGATAACAGCGACCACGACACCACACAACCCTGCCACGGAAACCTCTGCAAGACATGCCAGATCATCAACACAGATACCATCATCACACGTGAGGACACTACCCACCAGGTACATGGTACATACTCATGTGACTCGGCCAACGTTGTCTACCTCATACGTTGCAGGAAAGGATGCACCGGAGCATGGTACATCGGCGAGACCATGCAGACACTGCGACAACGTATGAACGGACACCGCGCAACAATCGCCAGGCAGGAGTGTTACCTCCCAGTCGGGGAACACTTCAGCAGTCAAGGACATTCAGCCTCGGATCTGCGGGTAAGCGTTCTCCAAGGCAGCCTTCGAGACACATGACAACGCAAAATCATCGAGCAGAAACTAATAGCCAAGTTCTGCACCCATGAGGACGGCCTCAACCGGGATCTTGGGTTCATGTCACGCTACATGACGTAGAGTCATCCAGACTCGAGTCGTCGTTGGCTTGTTCACAGATGTGATTTCCAGTAAAAAAAGTAAAAAGTTTAAAGTTTATGGTTTTCCATACAGACTGCAGCATTTGACACATTAGACCCCCTGTGACCCCACCTCATTGTCTCAGTTGTATTTTGCTATGTCTTTGATGTGGTGCCTTCCTGACTGACCTGATTGTTTCTCTGCCGAGGTGTGATAAAAGGCAGTCAGAAAGATTAACTGTAGTCGTCTGACATTGTACACTGCACAGGCATTGTTCTCTGTCTATATATGCTTTGCCGATTCGTGTTCCTTCACTTCACCTGACGAAGGAGCAGCAGCTCCGAAAGCTTGTGATTTCAAATAAAACTGTTGGGGGGAAAAATTCAGCTGCTTGCGCCTCCCGTTAGCGCCTTAAGAGGGCGCTAATGGGGCGTAAAGCAGCTAACGCCCGGGCGCAGCGCCGCCCACGCCTCCCGTAAAATTCAGCGGGAGGTTAGCGGCGGCGCCAGCCGGTAGCGCCCTGTGGCGCTGCGCCGCTGGCGATGATGTCATCGCCGTGCGCAGCACCCCGCTCGCGCTCCAGCCGCGATCTTCAGTCGCGCCCCCTGATTTACCGCCAGACGCTATGTCCGACGGGTTCAGGGAGGCGTACGTGCGGCCGGGGCGGCGATATTTAAAGGGGAGGTGGCAGGCGGCCATTTTTGTTGCTGGCCGCCTGCCAGCACCTGCCCCCGTTGCTGTCCCCGGCCCCCGTGAAGCCCCCCCACCGTGAAGTGCCGGCTGCGCTCCAAGAGCCCGGCACTTCTCTTGAGTGCCGGGCTCTTTTGCCGGCACTCCCGATCCCTGGGGGCCCAGCTGGGCCCCGGTTCGCGCTGCGCAGGGTCCCTCCCCTTTAAGAAGGGGAGGAAGGCCTGCAATACCGCGGCACGTAGCGCCAGGATATTCCCTCGCAGCGCCCCAAGAGGGATGCGGGGTGCTTCCAGTGGCGCCCCGCTTCCCTCTTGGGGCGCAACCACTGAAGTTCCGGCGCGGGGCCGCTAATTTTTTCGGGGCGCTAAAAGTCGCGCCCCGGCGAGGTTAGCGCCCCAAATGGGGCGCGACTCAATTTTTACCCCTTGGACTATAACCTGGTGTTGTGCGACTTCTCACTTTTATTGAATGGTGGCGCAGGCTCGAGGGGCAGAATGGCCGACTCCTGCTCCTAATTCTTATGTTCTTAAGCTGAGACCTTCCAGGACTGTATGGCTGAGTAATACACTTGGCATCATTTTTACTGACAAAATCATTGAGGTGACTCCAAGTATCAGGAATGAAGTTCTGAAGAAAGGTTGAGGAAGTTGGACTTTTTGTGGGAAAAGAGATGCAGTTGAAGTTTTCCAGTTTATGACAGGAATTGACGAAGTTGATCCAGGCAAATTGTTCATTGAGGTGAAGGAGTCAAATACTAGGGAACAGTAGGTAGTTAGGAGTAAGAAGTCAGGGCACTCGGTGGAATGAATTACTAGGGAAGCCCACTGAAGTGAACAGAGTAAACCAGTTCAAAGGGCAACCTGATGTGTTTCTGGAGAGATGGGATTGAGGGTTTTGGTGACAAGGTGGGTTGGTGGGGTTGAGATCTATCAAAAAGGGTTGTTGGGCATAGTGTCCTTTTCCCATTCCTAAATATTCTTATGTTCTTGGATCCAGCCATAGATACTTAGAGCAGGAGGAGAAGATGAAGAAAACATTAATTTAAAAAAAAACATCCTCACCTGATACCTGTGACGGATAAATGTCCGTACGACCCACTCGTTGCTGAGCCACAATGCGAGTTATTGATGAAGGCAACCAGAGAGTTGGGCGATGTCCTGATCATGGTCTGAAGGTCGATACTGGTGTCAGAGAGTGGCGAGATGGACAAGGCCCGCTTCTTACTCATCTTCATCGTGTTCCGAGGGGTTGAGAATCTGGAACTGAACGCTGGGGCACAAAAAGAAAGCAAATTGTGAGACATTAAGATCGTCTCCGCAATAAGAGCATCAACTTCGACTTCGACGTTGTGCCTCGGCGAAAGAAGAACATCTCAGGCCAGAAAGGAAATGGTGGGCACTGAGCGGGAGCGAAAAGAGAAACAGAAATTGTGGACATCGAGTGGGGTTGGGATTGCACTCAGCGGTGATACCCTCCATAGTAGGAAAGGCTGGGTGAGATAGCGGTGGCTCGCCAGAGCCTATGGAACTGTATCCTAGCAGGAGTCAGCACCTTCACCACAGCAGGGGAGAAAACTAGATGATGAATCTCCCAATCTTGCTAACTGCAAGAACAACGTGCATTTATACAGCGCCTTTAACGAAGTAAAACGTCCCAAGGTGCTTCACAGGAGTATTATCAGACAAAATCTGACCCCGAGCCACATAAGGGGATATTTGGGAAGATGACCAAAGTTTGGTCATAAGGAGCGTCTTAAAGGAGGAGAGAGAAGTATAGAGGTGGAGAGGTTTAGGGAGGGAATTCCGGAGCTCGGGGCCCAGGCAGCTGAAGGCACGGCCACCAATGGTGGAGCGATTCAAATCAGGGATGCGCAAGAGGCCAGAATTGGAGGAGTGCAGAGGTCTCTGGGGGTTGTGGGGCTGGAGAAGGTGACAGAGATAGGAAGGGGCGAGGCCAGGGAGGGATTTATAAACAAGGATGAGAATTTTGAAATTGAGGCGTTGGTGGATTCAAGCCAAAATAGGTCAGCGAGCACAGGGGTGATGGGCAAACGGGACGTGGCGCGATTAAACTGTCTCTTACTGCATAATTTAATGAACTAATTAATAGACTGCTGACAGGACCAGGTCTGGTCAGGTTCATTCCTACTTCACTTAGTCACTGCGCAGCTGTGAAATATCACAACATCAGAGTGACATTCACTACAGATGGCAATAAACCACAGCAATAGACCCACCTCCTTCAAGCAAAACTGACTCTTCTCATTCAAGTGCCCCTGTTGAGTGACACTGGCATCATCCTTGTCCTTGGGTTGAACCATTTATCCCCTGAGACTGATGGATATTCTTTGTAAAGCTTATGAAGGGCAACAGGAATGTTTTTTTAATGGAAAAGCTCTCTCTTTCATGATGTTTTCTGTTCCCTATTATTTCCTTTCCTCTCCCACTCGACACACGAGTGCAGCACAGATGAGTGACCACCTGCTCACCTCCACCAATGCGGCTTCGAGGCGCTTGGGGAAGTCCACGCTCCTTCTGATCGTTCCCTCTCTTGCCGCCCGCTCTGTCCCTCCCTGGGGATTGTGAAGCCCAGTCCACGGGACAACGTGGCAGCCTGTCGCCACTCACAGCACAGTGCCTCAGTGCGCGAGTGTCCTGTGCCTCAGTTTAAGTGCCAACGTTCCATCATCGTCCCTGACCGGGGAATACTCACCGTCCATCGAGTGCATGTGTTCAGCAGAGGGTTGCATCACGACTTCCCCGCAATGGCCAGCTGGTACGTCAGCTTGATGGTAGAAGCCAACAGTGTTTGACCCTAAAAAGAAACGAAGATATCAGTGGTGATTCCACGTTGGGTAAAGGGGAATGTAGGCAGATGTGCCACCCTGTACTACCAAAACCTGCCCTAGCACAAGCACTGGAGAGGACAGCGAAGGCCAAATCCAGTGAAACATGTGTGCACAATGCTGGTACGAACACTCCTATGATGCTCCAGTGAGCTGTCCTGTACTCTCACTTTGTAAGGAGTCCAACGCCCAATACGTATTATTCCATCAGGTTTTACAGGAACTGCTCACAAGACAGTGATTTTATGTATTGGTATATTTTAGGTACACAGCAATATTTTAAATCACCGTTTGTGAATATCATTTCAGGTAAAAGCATCAAACACTCCCAGGGCAGGTACAGCACGGGTTAGATACAGAGTAAAGCTCCCTCTACACTGTCCCATCAAACACTCCCAGGGCAGGTACAGCACGGGTTAGATACAGAGTAAAGCTCCCTCTACACTGTCCCATCAAACACTCCCAGGGCAGGTACAGCACGGGGTTAGATACAGAGTAAAGCTCCCTCTACACCGTCCCATCAAACACTCCCAGGGCACGTACAGCACGGGTTAGATACAGAGTAAAGCTCCCTCTACACTGTCCCATCAAACACTCCCAGGGCAGGTACAGCACGGGTTAGATACAGAGTAAAGCTCCCTCTACACTGTCCCATCAAACACTCCCAGGGCAGGTACAGCACGGGGTTAGATACAGAGTAAAGCTCCCTCTACACTGTCCCATCAAACACTCCCAGGGCAGGTACAGCACGGGTTAGATACAGAGTAAAGCTCCCTCTACACTGTCCCATCAAACACTCCCAGGGCAGGTACAACACAGGTTAGATACAGAGTAAAGCTCCCTCTACATTTTCCCATCAAACACTCCCAGAGCAGGTACAGCACAGGTTAGATACAGAGTAAAGCTCCCTCTACACTGTCCCATCAAACACTCCCAGAGCAGGTACAGCACGGGTTAGATACAGAGTAAAGCTCCCTCTACACTGTCCCATCAAACACTCCCAGGGCAGGTACAGCACGGGTTAGATACAGAGTAAAGCTCCCTCTACACTGTCCCTTCAAACACTCCCAGGGCAGGTACAGCATGGGTTAGATATAGAGTAAAGCTAAATAATGTACTGGAGAATATATTGCCTATGACATACAGTGTATAATATATAATGTAGTGTATAATATATATTGTGGTGTATATAATAGGGTGTATAATATATATTGTGGTGTATATAATACGGTGTATAGTATATAATGTGGTGTATAGTATATAATGTGGTGTATAATATATAATTTGGTGCATAATATATAATGTGGTGTATAATATATAATGTGGTGTGTAATATATAATGTGGTGTATAGTATATAATGTGGTGTATAGTATATAAGGTGGTGTATAATATATAATGCGGCGTGTAATATATAATGTGGTGTATAATATATAATGTGGTGTATAATATATAATGTGGTGTATAATATATAATGTGGTGTATAGTATATAATGTGGTATATAATATATAATGTGGTGTATAATATATAATGTGGTGTATACTATATAATGCGGTGTATAATATATAATGTGGTGTATAATATATAATGTGGTGTATACTATATAATGTGGTGTATAATATATAATGTGGTGTATAGTATATAATGTGGTGTATAATATATAATGTGGTGTATAATATATAATGTGGTGTATACTATATAATGCGGTGTATAATATATAAGGTGGTGTATAATATATAATGTGGTGTATAATATATAATGTGGTGTATAATATATAATGTGGTATATAATATATAATGTGGTGTATCATATATAATGTGGTGTATAATATATAACGTGGTGTATAATATATAATGTGGTGTATAATATATAATGTGGCGTATAATATATAATGCGGTGTATCATATATAATGTGGTGTATAATACATAGTGCGGCATATAATATGTAATGTGGTATATAATATATAAGGTGGTGTATATAATGCGTTGTATAGTATATAATGTGGTGTATAATATATAATGCGGCATATCATATGTAATGTGGTATATAATATATAATGTGGTGTATAATATATAATGTGGTGTATAGTATACAATGTGGTATATAATATATAATGTGGTATATAATATATAATGTGGTGTATAATATATAACGTGGTGTGTAATATATAATGTGGTGTATAATATATAATGTGGTGTATAATATACAATGTGGTGTATAATATATAATGTGGTGTGTAATATATAATGTGGTGTATAATATATAATGTGGTTTATAGTATATAATGTGGTGTATAATATATAATGTGGCGTGTAATATATAATGTGGTGTATAATATATAATGTGGTTTATAGTATATAATGTGGTGTATAATATATAATGTGGTGTGTAATATATAATGTGGTGTATAATATATAATGTGGTTTATAGTATATAATGTGGTGTGTAATATATAATGTGGTGTATAGTATATAATGTGGTGTATAGTATATAAGGTGGTGTATAATATATAATGTGGTATATAATATATAATGTGGTGTGTAATATATAATGTGGTGTATAATATATAATGTGGTTTATAGTATATAATGTGGTGTGTAATATATAATGTGGTGTATAGTATATAATGTGGTGTATAGTATATAAGGTGGTGTATAATATATAATGTGGTATATAATATATAATGTGGTGTATAATATATAATGTGGTTTATAGTATATAATGTGGTGTATAATATATAATGTGGTGTATAATATATAATGTGGTGTGTAATATATAATGTGGTGTATAATATATAATGTGGTTTATAGTATATAATGTGGTGTGTAATATATAATGTGGTGTATAGTATATAATGTGGTGTATAGTATATAAGGTGGTGTATAATATATAATGTGGTATATAATATATAATGTGGTGTGTAATATATAATGTGGTGTGTAATATATAATGTGGTGTATAATATATAATGTGGTGTATAGTATATAATGTGGTTTATAATATATAATGTGGTGTGTAATATATAATGTGGTGTATAATATATAATGTGGTGTATAATATATAATGTGGTGTATAATATATAATGCGGCGTATAATATATAATGTGGTGTATAATATATAATGTGGTGTATAATATATAATGCGGCGTATAATATATAATGTGGTGTATAATATATAATGTGGTGTATAATATATAATGTGGTGTATAGTATATAATGTGGTGTATAGTATATAATGTGGTGTATAATATATAATGTGGTGTATAGTATATAATGCGGCGTATAATATATAATGTGGTGTATAATATATAATGTGGTGTATAGTATATAATGTGGTGTATAGTATATAATGTGGTGTATAATATATAATGTGGTGTATAATATATAATGTGGTGTATAGTATATAATGTGGTGTATAATATATAATGTGGTGTATAGTATATAATGTGGTGTATAATATATAATGTGGTGTATAATATATAATGTGGTGTATAATATATAATGTGGTGTATAGTATATAATGCGGCGTATAATTATACTATATATTTTCCTTCATTCACCACAGTCCAATAGCAATGACTGCAGCAGCTGATTCTGTGTGCCGGTAATCTGGCCATTCCCAACCTTTACTCTCAGTGACTAGCCCCAAGAAGCAACACAGTCCAGGGTTAGTAGTAATGAAGTATAAAGCAGCCAGAGTACCTGGGAGGGGAAGGGGAAAGAAATGAAAAGGAAACACAAAAACTGGCCAGGGCCCGTGTTCCTGATGGTGCGCAATGACCCTGCGGGGATCTACAAGTGTGGGTATTGGGTGAGCACAGGATCAGGCTTGGTGGTCATGCCCTCCACAGTTGAATATCATGCCAATACTCACTGTCTGCGTTCACACTTTGGTGAGGCACCGAGGGTTGTCAGCATAGATGGAACTACCCCAGTAAGGAGTCAGTGCCTTTAGGAGAAGAGGGGAGATAGTTCAAAGCATATGAAAACACTACTTGCTGTACTTTCCAATGAATAAAGAGCTAGCTCAGGGTCCTGCTTAAGTGTTGCTCACCTATAAACACATACATTAGTCTTCCATGATGGCACAGTGAGTTTATCGAGGGAGCTGCTTAAGCCACACTGGGAAATCCCAGGCTCAGTCCTCAGTCTGTGCTGTGATACGTGCTATAACTGTCCTCTACGTCCCTGGGCACGGGAAGGCAGAATGAACATAAGAGCATAAGAAATAGAAGCAGGAGTAGGCCATAGGGCCCCTCGAGCCTGCCCCACCATTCAATAAGATCATGGCTGATCATCGACCTCGACTCCACTTTCCCGCCCGATCCCCATATCCCTCGATTCCCCTAGAGTCCAAAAATCGATTGCTCTCAGAGCCTGCTGCAGATCACTTGCTGCTGGATAGGTGGACAGACGGGATTGGGGTGAGGGCGAGGCTTTTTGGAGAAGGCCGAGTATTTGTGGAACTGCGCCCCAGCAAGGAGTCAGGCACAACAAAAAGACACCTGCTGCATGAAATGCTGTTTGAATCAGACTGTGGCCTCCTGCCAGCTGTATTCATAGCGATGCCCTCTGCGGTTAAACAGCTGTGGGACCATATCATAGCAAGAGGCAGCACCTTCACGAAAGGAGGGAAGACAGGTTAGTGTGATTAAGAGAAAAAGTATTGGTGAGTGAAATGTATACTGACCCTCTGCTGGTGCCAGTCCATGGGGCACTGTATTGGAAGGGCACTGCCCTTGGCCTGGCTTGCGATATTGGTCCACCTGCTGGTTCTGGGGGTGTTGTGTGGTGCTGAACACTGGCTGGCTATCTCTGGCCTGGCTCTGATGAGGAGACATGCCGATGAGGGATACATCAGAGAAGACAGGGCTGTCTGAGGGAACAAATCTGATCGAAAGGAAACAGAATGAATAAAATCAGCAGCAAAAACTTCTACAAAGAGAATTCGAGAAGATAAAGGGGTTTAATTTCCTCTGAGCGTTGGAGACAGCGCTAATCGAGCGTATTGCGCAGTAAATTTGCGCCGTTTGCATGAATGGACACCCGCAGTCTGAAGCTCGTACCTGGGATGCACCTCGTCGCACAGACTGTGGGCTAAGGGTTTCTTTTGCTGGTTTCGTGCTCGTTAAGCACCAATTAAAGGCAAACAAGCTCATTTGCTTTGCTGCAGCGCATTGGCACCTTGCGCTAATTGCCCGCAACTGAAGCAGGAGGGAATTCTGCAGAAGCCGCCTGGAGAGGCTGAGGGAGAGCGAGCATTGTAGGAGTGAGCTCAAGGAACTCTCAGACACAAGACGTTACTGCAGACGGCAACACAGGACCTGCGGCTATTCGTTCCTGGGATCTGGGCGTTGCTGGCAAGGCCAGCATTTATTGGCCATCCCCAATTGCCCTCGAGAAGGTGGTGGTGAGCCGCCTTCTTGAACGGCTGCAGTCTGTGTGGTGAAGGTACTCCCACAGTGCTGTTAGGGAGGGAGTTCCAGGATTTTGACCCAGCGACGATGAACTGGATACCGAGGAGGAGGAGGAGGTGGGAAAAGGGGGAGGAGGAGGGAGGAGGAGACGGGAGAAGGAGGAGGAGGATGAGGATCCAAGGCATTGGAGGTGAACAATTCACGTACACTTCTACCCAATGCAGTGGGAGTACCAAAGACACGCCACCATCACAGAGGATATTGCAATATCTACAATAACCTGTGTGGCCTTGTTTGTGGGGCAGGGATCCCCGGATTAAACGGACGATTCAGTATGTTTGCATATTAACGCCAACAGACCCAAGTTTGTGTGAATGGTGCCAGTATTGCATGGGCGCTTAAAAAACCATGAGCTCAACTAGACTCCGAAATAACGCTGCATCACTGCGCCAAGAGGGAATTAGAACCCCAAAGTCACGAACAGGTGGACTGATGGACTCTTCACGATATGACGCAGTGCTGAATCCAGATAGCCAGTGTTGAAGAACAGCAGGGGACGAAGAAGAGAGTTTCGAACAAGGTTTGCAAGCTGGTCTTTGCTGAGTTAGCTGGTCTCAAGCAGAGCAGCAGTTGAGGTGGTGGAATTGGCTTCACGCCTCTGGGCCAGGGAGGGCACAAACAGCCAGTGGTTCCAGTGGTCACTATCCAGTGACCCCTCTTGGAAAGCGTGTATGTGTGTGTGCGTACGTATTTTGTGTGTGTGTGTGTGTATGTCTGTGTATACGTACATAGTGTGTATATGTGCGCACGTACATTTTGTGTGTGTGTGTGTGTGTGTGGTACCGGGAGGTGATGGGCACCTGTGGGGCCGAACCTCAGCACAAGTTAGCGCCGTCAGGAGAGGAGGGGGTGGAAAAAAAGCTCTTTCACGTTGAAGCAACTCCATCTATCAGCAATCGCAGATGAGTGCCCCCTTCACATCCCCTCCTCCCTCGTGACTTACCCCCGCACTGTTTGTGGGACGCTGGGGTCGTAGAGGCAGCTGCGTTCGTGGTGCAGCGATTCGGCTGACATCGAGGCTTGAAAAGCCGCGTTATGCTGGTGGGCACCTGAGGAGGAGGAAGAAGAGAGAAGACAAGCACATTAGGAAGAGGCTGGAGTGGTGCTCGCGTTACGGAATGACACCAGCCGCTCAGACCCCGCGGCCCAGTGCTGGAGAAGCAGGTCTCCGTACAAGGATGAACTCACCTCCTGTCTCCCATGTTGACGTACTTGCTCTGTATGGACTTTAAAAAAATTAATTCTCGAGATATGGGCATCATCCCTAGTTGCCCTCGAGAAGGTGGTGGTGAGCCGCCTTCTTGAACCGCTGCAGTCCGTGCGGTGAAGGTGCTCCCACAGTGCTGTTAGGGAGGGAGTTCCAGGATTTTGACCCAGCGACGGTGAAGGAACGGCCGATATATTTCTAAGTCAGGATGGTGTGTGACTTGGAGGGGGAACTTGGAGGTGGTGGTGTTCCCATGCGCCTGCTGCCCTCGTCCTTCTAGGTGGAAGAGGTCGCGGGTTTGGGAGGTGCTGCATCAGTAAGTGCTACATTTTTAACAGCAGGGATGGAAATGGGGCCTGAAGGGCTGATTGTTTAACGTGCTGTGCCAGTGTAGAACTGGGCCATACTGAGCCTCTCGTATAGGACAGGAAAGGAGAAAATGAATAGAAATACTATCTCAAGCCCCCTCCTCCCCCCCCACCCCAACCCCAATGGCTCAGTGAGCAAATGCACCGCACCAATTGATAGTGAGTTGCACAGACCAGGAAGGTTCAAGATTCGATTCCTGGTTTGCGCTGAGCTAGCTGGTCATAGCTGGGGTAGCAGTTGGGGCTACAATTGGTCTGAGCATCCCTGAGCTTGATGGGAAGAATTCATCCAGGGTTTTGCGCTCCTGATCGCTATAAAAAGACTTGCATTTCTATAGCGCCTTTCACCGCCTTAGGAGGTTCCAAAGCGCATTACAGCCATTGAAGTCTAGTCACTGTTGTAATGTAGAAAACGCGGCAGCCAATTTGCGCACAGCAAGATCTCACAACAGCAATGTGATAATGACCAGATAATCTGTTTTAGTGATGTTGATTGAGGGATAAATATTGGCCAGGACACCAGGGAGAACTCCCCCTGCTCTTCTTCAAAATAGTGCCGTGGGATCTTTCACATCCAACTGAGAGAGCAGACGGGGCCTCGGTTTAACGTCTCATCGGAAAGACGGCACCTCCGACAGTGCAGCGCTCCCTCAGCACTGCACTGGGAGTGTCAGCCTGGATTCTGGGCTCGAGTCTCTGGAGCGGGGCTTGAACCCACGACCTTCTGACTATCCAAGGACTCCTCCTGGGAAGGGTGCATGTTGGAGGAAAATAGGATCAGGCTTGGCTGTGTCGCCGACCCCCTCAAGGTAGAACAGCCTGCTGGCACTGAGCGTCTACACTGCCACATGAGAAAAAGGCCGCTTGGGATGAGGTCGTCGCGGGCGGTGGTGTCAAGGTGGACGGGCAGCTGCTCCTTCGGGCACTTGCAGTTGGCCCCTCCATTTTGTTGGCGCCCTTTTGCCATATCGTTTTTTTATGGACCTTTTCTCCGCTGATGCCTGCAGCCAGAATGGCGGAGTTGTATGTGCAGTGCTGCCGAAAGCGGCCCACGATATAAGTGAGTGGAGTCGGCGCTGTGGGAACGGGCTCTTTCCATTAAATGGGCTACCAAAGATGCGTGTAGGCTGCAAGATGGACTAGGAGGCAGGAGGTGTGACTAAAGGCTGCACTACTATCTGATGGCCAGAGATTCTGTTCTAAGCTCATTAATAAACACTATGGACTAGAAACTGCAGTCTGCAGTCCAAACAGGCGAATGCACAAAATGCTTGTCCCTCTTCTGTTTTAATCAACGACAACACCTTTATTTATATAGCGCCTTTAGCATAGTAAAACGTCCCAAGGTGCTTCACGGGAGCGATTATCAAACAAAAATTTGACACCGAGCCACATAAGGAGAAATTAGGACAGGTGACCAAAAGCTTGGTCAAAGAGGGAGGTTTTAAGGAGCGTCTTAAACATGGAGAGTGAGGCGGAGAGGTTTAGGGAGGGAATTCCAGAGCTTAGGGCCCAGGCAGCTGAAGGCACGGCCGTCAATGGTGGAGCGATTAAAATCGGGGATGCGCAAGAGGGCAGAATTAGAGGAGCGCAGAGATCTCAGGGGGTTGTAGGGCTGGAGGAGGTTACAGAGATCGGGAGGGGCAGAATTGGTTTAAATTAGGCCAACCCCTCTATTAAACTAGTGAAGAAATGTTATCCAAACGTGTTAAGTGTGGAAAGAGTCATTTCCAGGCTCTTAAAATGAAGCTATTTTTATGCTGTGGGTTAGGGAGGACCTGCGACGTGTGACTGCCGCTCTCCCTGTTATTTTCCCCCTCATTGACCAGTATTTTGCACTGCCTCTGCCGGCAGGGTTTAGGACCCGGGAAAGCTTCTTTACACGGACACTGCCGGGTGTCGCCAGCAGGGGGAGCTCTGTGCCCACTGCCGCCAGCACAGTGCCCAGAGGCCCTGACTGTGCTGCAGGGACCGGGCCGCTGTGTTTGTTTAGCTGGCTACACGCAGTTAAACTTGTCCATTTCTAACGCGAATAAAGAGGGACTTTATTTTTTTTGAATAAAGTGATGTTTTACCATAAAAATGTCAGTTTTGGCGCTGAGCTCAGGAAACGGTTCAGGGAGTAAAGTGCCAACTAACAGATGTCCATCCATCCCTAACACAGTGGGTGTCAAACTATTTTGGTTGAAGGACCCCTTTTCAAATGGATTAGTAATCACGGACCCCCCCCCCCCCCATCGTATTATAATACTATATAATACTCGTAATATGAAAGTGCTGTGTGTAAAGAGCGTTTTAATAATGCTTTTAAGGAAACAGGTATTGATTTCCAGATTTCAGTGCGATGGGTGTATCTGCTTCTCACACCAATTCCAGGCACTCACTCCGCAGCAACAGACGGCCACTATTAGCCACTTAGTGATGGACAATTTTTAAAGCTGTCAGCAGGTTAGCCAAGGAGAGTGAGGGTACGAGCACCCCTGCACATGCTGGGATGCTGCTGGAAGCGTGACTCACCGCCACACTGTCCTACTGACACGTGCTGTAACAGCTGCGCTGTGGGAGTGTGCGTGTTTGCGTGACCGCGTTCAGGCACGCATTTGAAGGGCCCCGCAGGCGCTCTGCTCGCGTGTCGGGAGGATGGCACAGGCTGGCGGCGCCAGGGAGAGGAATCGGCTCGACCGGCAGGGCGCGCTCGTTGCAAAGCGAGGGAGAGCTGTGGGCCTCTGTGAGGAGGGGATCCCGGCCGTTGAGAATCATTCGCAAGAACTGTATCAGTGTCGGGTTTATAAAGAGGAGCAGGCTTGAAATGACCTCCGGTCGCAGATCCCCTGGAAAGTCTCTACAGACCCCCAGGGGCGAATTCGCTGAGCGGGGTTGGGGTTGCTCTAATAGTCCCCAGTGCTCCTGGACCAGGGACGGTGGGGGGGGGGGGGGGGGGCGCGGGGATGGAATATCAGTTACTGATGACTCTGCTCAAAGGTTGAACAGCCTCATTATCCAGGCTCAACCCTGAAGAATTGTCATTTAGGTGAGGAACCAGGGACCGCTGGTACCCATGCAACTGTACCCCAGCATGGGCACAACCAGCACCTCCAACCCTCCCAGTTCATTCAGACACTCTTCTTCCTCACCCCTATCCATTCAACCTGGCAATCTTCTCCTCCTCCAACCCAGGTCAACTGGTGCTCTTTTTCTCTTCCAACCACCTCCTCCCTTCCTCTGTCCTTTCTCCCCCTCCCCTCTTCCACTCCTCTCTCCTTCTCCACCCTCCCCTCTCCCCTGCCCTCCTCTTTCCCTCTCCCCCAGCTCTCCTTCCCCCTCCTCCCTTCTACCCCATCCCTTCACCCCCACCTTCCCCGTACACACAGGCACGATGGACCGAATGGCCTCCTTCTGTGCTGTGCCATTTCTATGACTCTGTATCTTTCTATGATGTGCAGAAGTGGCAAATTATGAAATTGATGGAGCGGGCGCCAGAAACACGAACAGAACTGGCAGGGGTCGAGAAAGTGAGCTGACCGCTCGGAACACGAGTGGTTGGCAACTATGAAGCTCACCCTGCTCTGCATTAACAGTGTGCCTCCGCGCCCAGCTCGGGAAAGTCTCCCCCACTGCACCAGTGTGGCACTGTTTTTGCATTTCCTAAAGCAGCCATCCTGTGGCCTCTTTAGCGACATTTTCCATTAATGCCGAATTAGGGACCGCTTTGTGTCGTAGGCTACCAGGAAATGGATCGAGGCTGCCCACCTCATTTCCAGCAGGATCTGACAGATAGAGAAGCCTTTCATGCCACCTATCTGGGCTGGATTTGAACCCGGAGGTGAAAAGGCCTGTGTCTAACCCCACTTAGTTCCCTGTCTCGTACATCTCGCTTCCAGCCTCACTCTCCATTGCGGTCTTTCTTATATCTCACCGCTACTTGATTGACCTCATCTCCTCACACACTCTTTCAGTCTTGGTGCTGTCCTTGACCCTTCATCTAGTTTTCCCAATCAAAGTCAAACAATATTAACAGGATGGCGTCCCACAAAGATGTCTTCTGCCTGGCTCCCTTCAGTCTCATTAAAGGTCCTGCGCTCTACAGATGGTGATAGTCAACTGCAGATGACCTTTTGAAGTCCTCAGGTTTTACAGTAAACCTCCACACAAAAACAGAATCCATAATAGACCGGTAATGCAGTGGTCAGTGCAGTTAGCTGGAAAGAATGTCTGCACACCTCCAGTACCAGGGTCTGGAGCCAGCCCAGAATGAGGGGATGAAACCTTCTTGTTGGGCATAAATGAAATGAGTTTGGAAACTAATTTCTTAACCAAACTGTCTATAATTGGGCACTAATTGACACTGAGGGGTAATGTTGGGAATGTAAATTGTCTCAACCCATGATTGATTGTCCATCCATAGAAAGAAAGACTCGCATTTCTCCAGCGCCTTTCATATCCTCAGGACGTCCCAAAGCGCT
>CM059451.1:0-45000 GCA_030390025.1 Squalus acanthias | reverse complement strand
GATTGGTCAGAGGCAGCTCGAGCTCGCTGTGAACACGGAGCTGGATTGATGAGTGCAGTGTGGTGCTGTATTGCTGTTAACAGACGTGCAGCTCAGAGCCAAACATCTGTGGTGTTTAACTGCCGTTCAAATAGCAGAAGCTGCGAGCAGTGAGCCACCCACGGAGACTCGAGACTACATGTGTTAGGGCCGGACGCCACACAACTGACATCCTGAGCTCAGCTTACCTCAGCTGTTGCAGTGGAATGAGCCCAGCAGTGTTCAGAGTGTTGTGTGCAACGGATCATTTCTGTAATTTGCATAAGGGCACACAAAATCACAGAATCAGACAGCACAGAAGGAGGCCATTCGGCCCATCCTGCCTGTGCCGGCTCTTTGAAAGAACTCTCCAATGAGTCCCGTTCCCCTGCAATGTTCCCGCTAAGGTGTGCGCGTGCAGCCCCACGGTAATCTGCCAGGCCGCTCACCGGCCTTTGCATCGTGAATACCGCGCATGCGCCGAAATTTAAAGGGACCGCTCACTAAAAGAAACAGGCCGTGCAGAACAAAGTGCAGCTCACAGGGAACATTGCTCCCCTTGCTCTTTCCCCACAGCCCTGCAAAGGTTTCCTTCTCAAGTATTTATCCAATTCCCTTGTGAAAGTTACTGTTGAATCTGCTTCCAGTGCATTCCCGATCACAACAACTCGCTGCGTGAAAAACAGTTCTCCTCATCTCCCCTCTGGTTCTTTTGCCAATTATCTTAAATCTGTGTCTTCTGGTTACCGACCCTCCTGCCACTGGAAACAGTTTCTTCTTACTGACTCTATTAAAACCCCTCATGATTTTGAACACAAAAATCATCGAAAGAGTTTTCTACCTGCACTGATATTGGTGGACTGGCCAAGTACCACAGACACCTAGGCCCAGACGTTGACATCATCACAGATGTAGTCTCAAAGTGGCACACAAAGATTGTGCCCTTCAAATTTCATCATTTTCCTCCAGTTATTCCCCCTCCCCCTCTCCTCTCCTGAAGGTGCTGATCGATTCTGTTCCGCAGGCCTCAAGCACCTCGCCCGAATGGCTGTTCTTCAGAAGGCAGACTAGGCAGTGGGCTATTTGACCACAGAAGCCTCACGGTCAAGCCTGACTCTTCACTCACCAGTCATGCTGAAGCAGACGGAGCTCGCTGAAGAGTGATTCAGGAGCAGGACCCCTGGCTGATTCCCCTCCCCTCCCCGAGGGTGCTGAGGTGCAGTGCTGCCCAGCGAAGACTGAGGCTGTCTGTGAAAGCTCACAAGGTGGCCCACAGCTCATCAGCAGCCGCCTCACCCACGTCTCCAATCTTCAGGTGTGATTCCTGACCAGTGACTGCCAGGCAGCTATGCCGTCATTAAGGGCGTCACATCCGAGTCAGATCCTAGCCTGGGGCACTAAAGCCCAATGATAGCAACCCCATTGTCATCACTGATCTGCCCTCGCTCTCTCTCTCAACCTTTCTCTCTCGCCCTCTCTCTCTCTCGCCCTTTCTCACCCTTTTTCTCGCTCTCACCCTTTCTCTCTCTCTCCCTCACCCTTTCTCTCTCTCTTCCTCGCCCTTTCTCTCTCTCGCCCTTTCTCACGCTTTCTTTCTCTCTCTTGCCCTCACCCTTTCTCTCTCTCTCGCCCTTCTCTCTCTCTCTCGTGCTCTCTCTCACTCTCGCTTTCTTCCTCTCTCCCTCTGTCTCTCTCTATCTTGCTCTCTCTCACTTTCTTGCTCTCTCTCTCTCGCTATCGCTATCTTGCTCTCTCTCTGTCTCGCTCTTTCTGTCTCTTGCTATCTGCTCTTCTTCGAAATAGTGCCATGGGATCTTTTACATCCACCTGAGAGAGCAGACGGGGCCGCGGTTTAACGTCTCATCCAAAAGACAGCACCTCCGACAGTGCAGCACTCCCTCAGTACTGCACTGGGAGTGTCAGCCTGGATTATGTGCTCAAGTCTCTGTAGTGGGACTTGAACCCACAACCTTCTGATTCAGGTGAGAGAGTGCTACCCACTGAGCCATGGCTGACACAGCTGAAGCCTTGGAAGACTTCGAGTGTACGGCTGGCCACTTTCCAAGGTCACCCGGGTGCACACAAGGCCTCAAACGAAAGGTAAACAGTTGGAGCAACCCTCCCAGCGAATCCTACACATCCTGGATTTGTGGATGGTGGTTTTACCTAGGCCCAGGAGCAGATCCACCAGGAGATGGGGGATCTTAGCTACAAGGACAGGTTGGAGAAGCTGGATTTGTTTTCATCAGAACAAAGGAGGTTGCGGGGTGATTTGATAGAGGTGTACAAGATTATGACAGGTTTGGATAGGCTAGACGGGGAAAGGCTGTTCCCACTAGTTGATGGTACAAGGACTAGGGACACAGATTTAAGGTTTTGGGCAAGAGATACAGGGGGGATGTGAGGAAAAACTTTTTTACGCAGTGAGTGGTGAGGACCTGGAACTCGCTGCCGACGGAAGTGGTTGAAGCGGAGACACTCAATGTTTTCAAGGGGAGACTGGATAGGCACTTGAGGGAAATAAACTTGCAGGGCTACGGGGATAGAGCGGGGCAATGGGACTGACTGGATTGCTCTGCAGAGAGCCGGCATGGACTCGATGGGCCAAATGGCCTCCTTCTGTGCCGTTATGACTCTATGAGATCCTCTGATCTGCTCACTCCCCTGGCTCCCCCCCCCACTCAAACCAATGGACTGCCCAGGAGCAGACCCACCAGGACATCCTCTGATCTGCTCACCCCCCCAGATGGTACACCATCACTGATCTTCTAACTCAGCACAGACCTTCAGATGTTCTAAATATCCAGCGTTCCATGGCAATCCACACCTGTGGACTCCATTCCTAATCCGATGGGGCAACAGGCGGTGAATGGGTTAAGGTGGGTGTGTTAGGACTGCAGGGTTAAGATGCCACCGTAGATCTTAGCGGCTGAATTGAGGTGCACCTTTTCAGATCACAGCCGGTGAAAGTAAAGTACTTAAGGGTGCTATTCATGTGATTGAATGTACTTTGTGCGCTTACAGAGAAGGTCGAGTGGATCAGCTTTTCAAAATCACAGCGCCTTTCTGATCGGCCATGAACATTCAGTGAGGTGTGTCGCTGCAAAGTTACCTGACTTTACCTGATGAAGGAGCAGCGCTCCGAAAGCTCGTGATTTCAAATAAAACTGTTGGACTATAACCTGGTGCTGCAAAGTGAGAGACAGGGAAATCTCAGGGCAGCAGAAGGTATGAAGGGAATGGTGCAGACATCTCTGTAGAGCAGAGGGCTAACCAAGGCGGGTGGAGGCCTCAACAGGTCGAAACATTCGCGAAAAGCACCACAGACGTAAATAAAGGCGTGTTTGGACAGTCTAGAGGCAGATGACAATCTGACAGTCTGCCACATGTCAGTAATGCTGGCCTCGGCTTGCTTCCTCTTGCTGGCGAACGAGAGCCGATAGTTTCAACAGAGGGATGTCACAAAGACTGGGGCCGACTTTAACGTTTGCCGATCGTGTAAAACGGGTCAGCCCCCATTCGCATTTCCATTGAAGGTAGGCTAGCTTCCCAGCTTGGCTTCTTCTGAAAGCACTTGCTGATCCCACAAGCGGGTGAAGCCGTGAAAAAACAGAAGGAGCAATGCAGCTCGCGGAAGATAGGGAGGCAGAAGGAAGGGGGGAAAAAAAGAGAAGAGCGGACACATCAGCATCAGTTGCGTGTTGTTCCGAGCCCTGTGCGGAGGCTTTCGTCCACTGCTGTCAGCATCGGCACAAAACGCGGTCTCCTCACGGAGTCCAAGCCTCAGGCCTGCAGGCCGAATGGACTCCCTTCCCGCTTCACTGGCGGGAACACCCACTGCTCGCCGGGTGGCTTTTATTTTCTGTTTTGTTTTTGGCTCCTGAGGCAATAGTTGGCTGAGATTGTGGAGCCGGGCAATTTGGCAAATTCCACTCGGCTGCTCGACGCTCTGTTTTGACGTGGCGGCTCGAGGAGAAAAAAAAACCCCAAACTGGGTTTTGGAATTGGGCCTAGGCCAGGGAGCCAGCCCTTTCTCTTTTCTTTGGCCTCAGGCAGTGGCTGAGTCTGTGGGTGTTCCGAGTCCCCCCTGAGGTGTGTGAAACAGTACCTGAGCTTGTCCAAGTGCTCATTCACTCAAGCAATATTTCATTCGGAAGGAAAACGTTGCTAATAAACATGCACCTAGCAACGACAGGCGGACATCGCAGCTACAATCCGCAGCCAAGAAACGCAAAAGAAAAAAAAATTGCTCTGGCTGATTTCTAAACATGATTTTGAAGTTGTTTGTTATAAATCCCAAACGTCGTGTCGCTTTAATGGAACTGGTCTGGGTTATCTTTAGACATAGCCCTGTGTTTCCATATAAGGCCCCCCTCACATATCTTCAATATACACAACTGCAACTCGGATACTTGTAAGGGAACCAGCAGTTCAGTGCTGCTGAGCGGAGGGGGGCTTTTTCTCGTTGAACTGTCCGCTCCACAGGATCTTTCTAAGCATCTCCACATCAAAAAAAATGAAGGAATAGCAGACACAAAGAAAGACTTGCATTTCTATAGCGCCTTTCACGACCACCGGATGTCTCAAAGCGCTTTACAGCCAATGAAGTACTTTTTGAAGTGTGGTCACTGTTGTAATGTGGGAAACGCAGCAGCCAATTTGCGCACAGCAAGCTCCCACAAACAGCAATGTGATAATGACCAGATCATCTGTTTTTGTTATGTTGGTTGAGGGATAAATATTGGCCCCAGGACACCGGGGAGAACTCCCCCTGCTCTTCTTCGAAATAGTGCCATGGGATCTTTTACGTCCACCCGAGAGAGCAGACGGGGCCTCAGTTTAACGTCTCATCTGAAAGACGGCACCTCAGACAGTGCAGCGCTCCCTCAGCACTGCACTGGAGTGTCAGCCTAGCTTTATGTGCTCAAGTCTCTGGAGTGGGACTTGAATCCACAACCTTCTGACTCAGAGGCGAGGGTGCTACCCACTGAGCCACAGCTGACACCAACAAGGCAACTTGTTATTGGTTGTCAGGATGCGGGTGACTCTGACAAGGTCGTTTTAGAGGGCATTAAAAGTCCAGTACACTGGGGGTGGGAGGCGGGGACATTTTAACTCACCCTGCCTGGTGGGAACAAGATGGGCGTGCAGTTAAAATAGCTGGGCAAAGGTGGCCCTGCTCCCGCTCAATTCCCGCCCGCTGAGATCTTAACTGGGCCTACATGCAAATCGGGGTCCTATGATGCCATCAGGACCCCAATGGCATTTTAACAGGCTATTGAGAAGAAATACTTGCACTTACACAGTACGTTTCACGATCTCAGGCTTCCCAAAGCGCTTTACAGCCAATGATGTACTTATTGAATTCAACTTCATAACATAATGGGATTTGAACTCAACCTCTGGCTTGCTGCTAGTCCAATATTATAACCACCACAATACTGTCCCAACACCAACTCAGCTAATGCCTGAGATGTAAACAGAAAATGTTAGAAATACACAGGTCAGGCAGCATCTGGGAACATAGGAACAGGAGGAGGCCATTCAGCCCCTCGAGCCTGTTCTGCCATTCAATCAGATCATGGCTGATCTGTACCTCAACCCCATTTACCCACCTTTGCTCCACATCCCTTGATACTCAGGAAGGAGACAAGACAGGTTAACGTTTCGGCCGCAGGCCCTTTGTCAAACTCCTCAGTTGCTGATGAACCGGCTCTTTATTCTCGAGTTGCCAGCCCCTCCAGGATTGTCCTTAACTCCTGGAGACACCAGGACAATCCTGGAGGACTGGAGACCCTACGGGCTCTCCGAGTTGTCAGTAGCCATTTCCCTCCCTCCCCTGAAGCGGGCGGAATCCCACCAAATGTAGTAAAGCTCGCCCGACCCCGTGAAACCAGCCAGTGTCGGGGGGTGGGGTGGGGGCAGGAGGTTGCAGATTGGAGGTGGGGAGAGGGGGTGGGGGTGGTGCCCAGAGATCCAGCCCCCGAACTTGCTTCAGTGCAGGGGCCGGGAGGGAAATCGACCTTCCTTATCTTTAACTGAGAAGCAAATGGAATCATTTTAAGTTGTGTCTCGAATTCTCTGAACACATCGACAATCATCCGCGTGCGTGTGTCTTGCTGTCATCGCAACCTCCTTCAAAACATGTCGCTAAACGCCACCGAGGCCCTGATCTCGGGAAGAGATCTGGAAGTACAAGTAACGCTGCACAAATTCGATTTAAATTTGTGAGGAGAAGTAAGTAGAGACGTAATCAGACACTAACAAAAACACAAGAGCAACACTGGCTCTTTTAAACAGAACGTCCCCTTTCGGTTGCCGTGGAAGAATTAGTGAAGAATTCACAGCAGACAACATAGGCCGGCCCGATGCAAATCTTCACTGTAATGTTATGCTGTGGAGGATCTTGGGCTTGGCTTTGCCACATTTACAGAGTCCATTCACTGCTCCAAATACTTAACAGACCAAACAAAGAGGGCCCCGTTACCAGGAGAAGTTTGCCCGAGTCATTAACATTCATCTCAGACTTCAGAGAAAGGAGGGAGAGCTTCTTCAGAGAAAAGGACACCAGCTCTTCAGCAGAAAGCAGGTCATGGTGTTATAGCATTTCATCAAACAGCCCTCCCTCGTTTACAATTACTCCGGTCGAAAGTGCCTTTTATTATTCCAGTTTGTGCAGAACAAGTAGCTTCACAGGGTCAACAATCGACTCAATTACAAAGCAAGCTCAACAAGAGCACTGCAAACTGCTCATGGCAATCCGAGGAGGCTCTGTCAAACGGTGTTTCTTCAAGACAGACCTCTTCAGCTTCCTCGGCCTCTCCTGCCTCCAGCTTGCTACCTTCAGTCTTTCTTTCTCCCTCTCTCCCCTGTGAGGTTTATTCTTTGGGCCCCGACCACCGCACAATAAGCAACAAGGCGAGGCTTCAATAGGGGAGACCAGGCATGAGCACCATCTCTTTCATTCTTTTCACTGGGATTTTGGACCGACTTCTTTGAAAAGGCCAAAAATTCAGCAGCGTTGGGTGGTGTTTGTGACGGGGGTGAGTCTTGAATCTGTGGGATCTGTCGCACCACAGAGCTCAGAAAAAGAAAGAGGCAGGGGTGGTGGGGACCGGAGTTGCCCAGTCACCAGGCTCTTCTATGGTCAAGCAATTTGTCAAAGATTTGAGAGATCAGATCAAAGTGTCTTCACCAATTTCTTCCCGTTCCCAAACGAAATGCTTGGACTGGAGTACTGAACATGGAGATGGGGGATGTAAATCACCAAGAACAATGTGCATTTATGTAGTGCCTTTAACATCCCGAGGCATTTCACAGAGGTGGAATCAGACAAAAATGGATGTTGGGCCAAAAAAGGAGATATTAGGAGGGCTGAGCAAAAACTTGGTCAATGGGTTGAGTTTTAAGGAGGGTCTTAAAGTGAGAGGTGGAGAGGTTTAGGAAGAGAATTCCAGAGTGTGGGGCTTAGACAGCTGAAGGCACGGCCAGCAATGGTAGGGTGAGGGGATTGACGTAAGAAAACTACTAGGCACTTGGTCTAAGCGTTAAACAAAGCTTTAATCAACTGTTTTACAACATGGAGATCTAGTTGTGTCCTTCACTAGTTCCTGTTAAAGAATGTCCTGAGCAAGCTGGGCCCATGCCCGAGTATTTATACTCTCCCTGGACAGCGCCACCAGCAGGCCGCCCAGTATTATTTCATAAGTCATTTCCACATGAATGACAAGATTCATGTCAGGGATGTTAAAATCGACTCCAATAGCCAGCGATGCGGATGGAGTTGGTGGCAAGATTGTGGAGTTTGTGGCGGGGGCCAAAGACGATGGCTTCAGTCGCCCCAATGTTGAACTAGAAGAAATTGTGCCTCATATATTAACGGAGCAATCTGACAACACAGAGACAATGGAGGGGTGGTGAGAGAGGTAGAGCTGGGTGTCGTCAGTGTACATGTAGAAGCTGAACGCAGGACTGTGGATGATGTTGCCAAGGGGCAGCTTATACATAGAAGCATACAGAACAGAAGGAGGCCATTCAGCCCAACGTGCCTGTACCGGCTCTTTGAAAGAGCTCTCCATTTAGTCCCACTCCCCTGCTCTTTCCCGAGAGCCCTGCAAACTTTTCCCCTTCAAGTATTTATCCAATTCCCTTTTGAAAGTTACTATTGAATCTGCTTCCACCGCCCTTTCAGGCAGCGCATTCCAGATCGCAACAACTCGCTGCGTTTAAAAAATGTTCCTCATCTCCCCTCTGGTTCTTTTGCTGATCGCCTTAAATCTGTGTCCTCTGGTTACCGACCCTGCTACTGGAAACAGTTTCTCCTTATTTATTCTATCAAACACCTCATAATTTTGAACACCTCTATTAAATCTCCCCTTGACCTTCTCTGCTCTAAGGAGAACAATCCCAGCTTCTCCAGTCTCTCCACATAACTGAAGTCTCTCATCCCTGGTACCATTCTAGTAGATATCCTCTGCACCCTCTCCAAGGCCTTCACAACCTCCTTAAAGTGTGGTGCCCAGATTGGCCAAATACTCCAGCTGAGGCCTAACCAGTGTTTTATAAAGGTTGAGCATAACTTCCTTGCTTTTGTACTCTACTCCTCTATTAATAAAGCCCAGGATCCCATTTGCTTTTTTAACAGCTTTCTCAACTTGTCCTGCCACCTTCAAAGATTTGTGTACATACACCCCCAGGTCTCTCTGTTCCTGCACCCCCTTTAAAATTATACCATTTAGTTCATATTGCCTCTGCTCATTCTTCCGACCAAATAAATCACTTCACACTTTTCTGCGTTGACTTTCATCTGCTATGTGTCTTCCCATTTCACCAGTCTGTCTAAGTCCTCCTGAAGTCTGTTACTATCCTCCTCATTGTTTACTACATTTCCAAGTTTTGTATCATCTGCAAACTTTGAAATTATGCCCTGTCTACCCAAGTCCAGGTCATTAATATATATCAAAAAGAGCAGTGGTCCTAATACCGACCCCCTGGGGAATGCCACTGTATACTGCCCTCCAGTCTGAAAAACAACCGTTCACCACTACTCTCTGCTTTCTGTCCCTTGGCCAATTTTGTATCCATGCTGCCAATGTCCCTTTAATCCCATGGGCTTTAATTTTGCTAACATGTCTATTATGTGGCACTTTATCAAACACCTTTTCAAAGTCCAGAAAGACAACATCAACTGCACAACACTCATCAACCCTCTGCGTCACTTCATCAAAGAACCCTATCCTGTTTGTTAGACACGATTTAAGTTTAACAAATCTGTGCTGGCTGTCATTTACAACCCTATGGGGGAAAAATTCAGTTGGTTGCGCCTCCCGTTAGCGCCTTAAGAGGGCGCTAATGGGGCGCAGAGCATCTAGCGCCCAGGCGCGGCGAAGTTTGCGCCGCTCGCGAAATTAACTAGACATTTTGCGGCGGCGCTAAACACTACCGCCACGATCTCCTGCGCCGGCAGATCGTGACGTCAGTCGAGTGCGCAACGCCCCGGTATCGCCCCGGAACGGATATTGAGTGGCGCTCCCTGCCTTACCGCCTGACGCAAGCAACGACAGGTTGAGGAGAGCGTTCTGCAGTCATGAAGGGAAAGGGGGAGCGCTATTTAAAGGTGACCGCTTCCTGCCTTTTATTGTTGGTGCCATTTTTGAACTATGCATTCTGAGAGAGAGAGGGAGAGACTTCTGGAGAGATTCAACGCTGTGTGAAGGAGTTTTGGGTACTGAGCAGCACTTTGCAGGTTCATTTTGATTTGCCATTCCTTGTATCGATTTAGAAGAGACTGTGGGGGCTGCACTCTGAGCTCTTTGCCTGGTACTCTCCATTGTTCTTTCCAGCACATTTGATGTGCAGGTCTCTCCAGGCCGAGATTCAAGGCTGCAATGAGCAGGATGTGGATGGAAAGCAAGATTAACCATCCCCTTTAAGAACTGGCCCGTGCCATTGTGTGTGTGTTCCATTGCTGACTGACATCACATGAGCTTCGCCAGCGCTCTGAGGTAGCGCCTCGCTCCTCGGCCTTTGCGCCTTAAGACAGGTGTGAAGCGCCTGATTTAGCGCTCCAATCACCTCCAGCGGCGATAAAAGTCAAGTTTGCAGTCGGTGCCGATAATTAGCGCCAGGCGCTAATCTTTGCGCCCGGCCGATAATTGTGCCCCAAATGGGGCGCGACTGAATTTCTCCCCCTATGTCTCCAAGTGACAAATAATTTTGTCCCAGATGGGCGAGAAATTCGTGTCCTTTGTGCCTGCCGTTAGTGCCTCCGGGGGGCGCTAACAGGGCGCAAAGGGCTTATAGCCCGGGGGGTGCGGAAAAATTGCCTCCGAGAAATTCAGCGGGACGTTGCTGAGCCGCTACCCAATAGCGCCACGCCACCGCCGGTAGCGCCCCAGGCCACCGTGCGCCATGACCCCTTAGGAACCCGCGGCCGAAATTCGGCTGCACCCCGTGAGACTGCCGCGGGCGATGTCAGCGCCGGCCTCGCGGGTCGTGAACCAGGCCGACCTCCGCTCGCAGGGCGGTATTTAAAGGGGAGGTGCGGCTGCGACCCGCGCTGCCATTTTCATTTTTGTGGCCGAGCTTCAGGTCGGCCCGCCGTGGTGGGCTGTGGCGTGCTCCTGGCCGCCATCGCACAGCCCGGCACCACGTCTCGGTGCCGGGCTGCGGCCACGGCACCATGCCGCCCTGGTGGCGTAGTTGGGGCCATCGGAGGCCCTACAGAGTGCGCAGCGGCCCGCCCCTTTAACTGAAGGGGAGGGGCGCTGAAACGCAGAGGTGGTCCGCGGAGCCTCCACGGAGCGCTGCCGATCGCTCCCCGACATCGCCTCGGTTACCACCCCAACAGGAAGTGGAGCGCCCGAGATTCTGCTCCACTTCCTGTGGGGGGCGGTAAGCAGAATTTAGCAGCCGGGGCGGTTCTTCCGCTCCGGGTGCTAAATGTCCGGCCTTAACACAGACACCGCCCCCAAACAGGGTGGAATCGAATTTCGCGCATAGTCTCTTAAAGTTTCCCCACCAACAACTTTAGGCTAACAGCAACTCTAGGGGTCAGTGTGTTAAAGGAGACAGTAACACTAGGGGTCAGTCTGTGTGTTAAAGGAGACAGTAACTCTAGGGGTCAGTGTGTTAAAGGAGACAGTAACTCTAGGGGTCAGTGTGTGTGTTAAAGGAGACAGTAACTCTAGGAGTCAGTGTGTTAAAGGAGACAGTAACTCTCGGGGTCAGTGTGTTAAAGGAGACAGTAACTCTAGGGGTCAGTGTGTGTGTTAAAGGAGACAGTAACTCGAGGGGTCACTGTGTGTGTTAAAGGAGACAGTAACTCTAGGGGTCAGTCTGTGTGTTAAAGGAGACAGTAACTGTAGGGGTCAGTGTGTGTGTTAAAGGAGACAGTAACTCTAGGGGTCAGTGTGTGTGTTAAAGGAGACAGTAACTCTCGGGGTCAGTGTGTGTGTTAAAGGAGACAGTAACTCTAGGGGTCAGTGTGTGTGTTAAAGGAGACAGTAACTCTAGGGGTCAGTGTGTTAAAGGAGACAGTAACTCTAGGGGTCAGTGTGTTAAAGCAGACAGTAACTCGAGGGGTCAGTGTGTTTTAAAGGAGACAGTAACTCTAGGGGTCAGTGTGTTAAAGGAGACAGTAACTCTAGGGGTCAGTGTGTGTGTTAAAGGAGACAGTAACTCTAGGGGTCAGTGTGTTAAAGGAGACAGTAACTCTAGGGGTCAGTGTGTGTGTTAAAGGAGACAGTAACTCTCGGGGTCAGTGTGTTAAAGGAGACTAACTCTAGGGGTCAGTGTGTGTGTTAAAGGAGACAGTAACTCTCGGGGTCAGTGTGTGTGTTAAAGAGACAGTAACTCTAGGGGTCAGTGTGTTAAAGGAGACAGTCACTCTAGGGGTCAGTGTGTTAAAGGAGACAGTAACTCTAGGGGTCAGTGTGTTAAAGGAGACAGTAACTATAGGGGTCAGTGTGTTAAAGGAGACAGTAACTCTAGGGGTCAGTGTGTTAAAGGAGACAGTAACTCTAGGGGTCAGTGTGTGTGTTAAAGGAGACAGTAACTCTAGGGGTCAGTGTGTTAAAGGAGACAGTAACTCTAGGGGTCAGTGTGTTAAAGGAGACAGTAACTCTAGGGGTCAGTGTGTTAAAGGAGACAGTAACTCTAGGGGTCAGTGTGTTAAAGGAGACAGTAACTCTAGGGGTCAGTGTGTTAAAGGAGACAGTAACTCTAGGGGTCAGTGTGTGTGTTAAAGGAGACAGTAACTCTAGGGGTCAGTGTGTGTGTTAAAGGAGACAGTAACTCTAGGGGTCAGAGTGTAAAAGGAGACAGTAACTCTCGGGGTCAGTGTGTGTGTTAAAGGAGACAGTAACTCTAGGGGTCAGTGTGATAAAGGAGACAGGAACTCTAGGAGTCAGTGTGTTAAAGGAGACAGTAACTCTAGGGGTCAGTGTGTGTGTTAAAGGAGACAGTAACTCTAGGGTTCAGTGTGTGTGTTAAAGGAGACAGTAACTCTAGGGGTCAGTGTGTGTGTTAAAGGAGACAGGAACTCTAGGGGTCAGTGTGTTAAAGGAGACAGTAACTCTAGGGGTCAGTGTGTTAAAGGAGACAGTAACTCTAGGGGTCAGTGTGTTAAAGGAGACAGTAACTCTAGGGGTCAGTGTGTGTGTTAAAGGAGACAGTAACTCTAGGGCTCAGTGTGTGTGTGAAAGGAGACAGTAACTCTAGGGGTCAGTGTGTGTGTTAAAGGAGACAGTAACTCTCGGGGTCAGTGTGTGTGTTAAAGGAGACAGTAACTCTCGGGGTCAGTGTGTTAAAGGAGACAGTAACTCTAGGGGTCAGTGTGTGTGTTAAAGGAGACAGTAACTCTAGGGGTCAGTGTGTGTGTTAAAGGAGACAGTAACTCTAGGGGTCAGTGTGTGTGTTAAAGGAGACAGTAACTCTAGGGGTCAGTGTGTTAAAGGAGACAGTAACTCTAGGGGTCAGTGTGTGTGTTAAAGGAGACAGTAACTCTAGGGGTCAGTGTGTTAAAGGAGACAGTAACTCTAGGGGTCAGTGTGTGTGTTAAAGGAGACAGTAACTCTAGGGGTCAGTGTGTTAAAGGAGACAGTAACTCTAGGGGTCAGTGTGTGTGTTAAAGGAGACAGTAACTCTAGGGGTCAGTGTGTGTGTTAAAGGAGACAGTAACTCTAGGGGTCAGTGTGTGTGTTAAAGGAGACAGTAACTCTAGGGGTCAGTGTGTGTGTTAAAGGAGACAGTAACTCTAGGGGTCAGTGTGTGTGTTAAAGGAGACAGTAACTCTCGGGGTCAGTGTGTTTAAGCAGACCGTAACTCTAGGGGTCAGTGTGTGTGTTAAAGGAGACAGTAACTCTAGGGGTCAGTGTGTTAAAGGAGACAGTAACTCTAGGGGTCACTGTGTGTGTTAAAGGAGACAGTAACTCCAGGGGTCAGTGTGTGTGTTAAAGGAGACAGTAACTCCAGGGGTCAGTGTGTGTGTTAAAGGAGACAGTAACTCTAGGGGTCACTGTGTGTGTTAAAGGAGACAGTAACTCTAGGGGTCAGTGTGTGTGTTAAAGGAGACAGTAACTCTAGGAGTCAGTGTGTGTGTTAAAGGAGACAGTAACTCTAGGGGTCAGTGTGTGTGTTAAAGGAGACAGTAACTCGAGGGGTCACTGTGTGTTAAAGGAGACAGTAACTCTAGGGGTCAGTGTGTGTGTTAAAGGAGACAGTAACTCTAGGGGTCAGTGTGTTAAAGGAGACAGTAACTCTCAGGGTCAGTGTGTTAAAGCAGACCGTAACTCTTGGGGTCAGTGTGTGTGTTAAAGGAGACAGTAACTCTAGGGGTCAGTGTGTTAAAGGAGACAGTAACTCTAGGGGTCACTGTGTGTGTTAAAGGAGACAGTAACTCTAGGGGTCAGTGTGTGTGTTAAAGGAGACAGTAACTCCAGGGGTCAGTGTGTGTGTTAAAGGAGACAGTAACTCTAGGGGTCACTGTGTGTGTTAAAGGAGACAGTAACTCTAGGGGTCAGTGTGTGTGTTAAAGGAGACAGTAACTCTAGGAGTCAGTGTGTGTGTTAAAGGAGACAGTAACTCTAGGGGTCAGTGTGTGTGTTAAAGGAGACAGTAACTCGAGGGGTCACTGTGTGTTAAAGGAGACAGTAACTCTAGGGGTCAGTGTGTGTGTTAAAGGAGACAGTAACTCTAGGGGTCAGTGTGTTAAAGGAGACAGTAACTCTAGGGGTCAGTGTGTTAAAGGAGACAGTAACTCTAGGGGTCAGTGTGTGTGTTAAAGGAGACAGTAACTCTAGGGGTCAGTGTGTGTGTTAAAGGAGACAGTAACTCTTGGGGTCAGTGTGTTAAAGGAGACAGTAACTCTAGGGGTCAGTGTGTGTGTTAAAGGAGACAGTAACTCTAGGGGTCAGTGTGTGTGTTAAAGGAGACAGTAACTCTTGGGGTCAGTGTGTTAAAGGAGACAGTAACTCTAGGGGTCAGTGTGTGTGTTAAAGGAGACAGTAACTCTAGGGGTCAGTGTGTTAAAGGAGACAGTAACTCTAGGGGTCAGTGTGTTAAAGGAGACAGTAACTCTAGGGGTCAGTGTGTGTGTTAAAGGAGACAGTAACTCTAGGGGTCAGTGTGTGTGTTAAAGGAGACGGTAACTCTAGGGGTCAGTGTGTGTGTTAAAGGAGACAGTAACTCTTGGGGTCAGTGTGTTAAAGGAGACAGTAACTCTAGGGGTCAGTGTGTGTGTTAAAGGAGACAGTAACTCTCGGGGTCAGTGTGTGTGTTAAAGGAGACAGTAACTCTTGGGGTCAGTGTGTTAAAGGAGACAGTAACTTTAGGGGTCAATGTGTTCAAGGAGACAGTAACTGTAGGGGTCAGTGTGTGTGTTAAAGGAGACAGTAACTCGAGGGGTCAGAGTGTTAAAGGAGACAGTAATACTCGGGGTCAGTGTGTTAAAGGAGACAGTAACTCTAGGGGTCAGTGTGTGTGTTAAAGGAGACAGTAACTCTAGGGGTCAGTGTGTGTGTTAAAGGAGACAGTAACTCTAGGGGTCAGTGTGTGTGTTAAAGGAGACAGTAACTCTAGGGGTCAGTGTGTGTGTTAAAGGAGACAGTAACTCTAGGGGTCAGTGTGTGTGTTAAAGGAGACAGTAACTCTAGGGGTCAGTGTGTGTGTTAAAGGAGACAGTAACTCTAGGGGTCAGTGTGTTAAAGGAGACAGTAACTCTAGGGGTCAGTGTGTTAAAGGAGACAGTAACTCCAGGGTCAGTGTGTGTGTTAAAGGAGACAGTAACTCTAGGGGTCAGTGTGTTAAAGGAGACAGTAACTCTAGGGGTCAGTGTGTGTGTTAAAGGAGACAGTAACTCAAGGGGTCAGTGTGTTAAAGGAGACAGTAACTCCAGGGTCAGTGTGTGTGTTAAAGGAGACAGTAACTCTAGGGGTCAGTGTGTTAAAGGAGACAGTAACTCCAGGGTCAGTGTGTGTGTTAAAGGAGACAGTAACTCTAGGGGTCAGTGTGTTAAAGGAGACAGTAACTCTTGGGGTCAGTGTGTTAAAGGAGACAGTAACTCTTGGGGTCAGTGTGTTAAAGGAGACAGTAACTCTAGGGGTCAGTGTGTTAAAGGAGACAGTAACTCTAGGGGTCAGTGTGTTAAAGGAGACAGTAACTCTAGGGGTCAGTGTGTTAAAGGAGACAGTAACTCTAGGGGTCAGTGTGTGTGTTAAAGGAGACAGTAACTCTAGGGGTCCGTGTGTGTGTTAAAGGAGACAGTAACTCTAGGGGTCAGTGTGTGTGTTAAAGGAGACAGGAACTCTAGGGGTCAGTGTGTTAAAGGAGACAGTAACTCTTGGGGTCAGTGTGTTCAAGGAGACAGTAACTCTAGGGGTTAGTGTGTGTGTTAAAGGAGACAGTAACTCTAGGGGTCAGTGTGTGTGTTAAAGGAGACAGTAACTCTAGGGTTCAGTGTGTTAAAGGAGACAGTAACTCGAGGGGTCAGTGTGTGTGTGAAAGGAGACAGTAACTCTAGGGGTCAGTGTGTTAAAGAAGACAGTAACTCTAGGGGTCAGTGTGTTAAAGGAGACAGTAACTCGAGGGGTCAGTGTGTGTGTTAAAGGAGACAGTAACTCTAGGGGTCAGTGTGTTAAAGGAGACAGTAACTCAAGGGGTCAGTGTGTTAAAGGAGACAGTAACTCTCGGGGTCAGTGTGTGTGTTAAAGGAGACAGTAACTCTAGGGGTCAGTGTGTGTTAAAGGAGACAGTAACTCTAGGGGTCAGTGTGTGTGTTAAAGGAGACAGTAACTCTAGGGGTCAGTGTGTGTGTTAAAGGAGACAGTAACTCTAGGGGTCAGTGTGTTAAAGGAGACAGTATCTCTCGGGGTCAGTGTGTGTGTTAAAGGAGACAGTAACTCTAGGGGTCAGTGTGTTAAAGGAGACATTAACTCTAGGGGTCAGTGTGTGTGTTAAAGGAGACAGTAACTCTAGGGGTCAGTGTGTGTGTTAAAGGAGACAGTAACTCTAGGGGTCGGTGTGTGTGTTAAAGGAGACAGTAACCCTAGGGGTCAGTGTGTGTGTTCAAGGAGACAGTAACTCTAGGGGTCAGTGTGTTAAAGGAGACAGTAACTCGAGGGGTCAGTGTGTGTGTTAAAGGAGACAGTAACTCTTGGGGTCAGCGTGTGTGTTAAAGGAGACAGTAACTCTTGGGGTCAGCGTGTTAAAGGAGACAGTAACTCTAGGGGTCAGTGTGTGTGTTAAAGGAGACAGTAACTCTAGGGGTCAGTGTGTGTGTTAAAGGAGACAGTAACTCCAGGGGTCTGTGTGTTAAAGGAGACAGTAACTCTAGGGGTCAGTGTGTGTGTTAAAGGAGACAGTAACTCTTGGGGTCAGTGTGTGTGTTAAAGGAGACAGTAACTCTAGGGGTCAGTGTGTGTGTTAAAGGAGACAGTAACTCTAGGGGTCAGTGTGTGTGTTAAAGGAGACAGTAACTCTAGGGGTCAGTGTGTGTGTTAAAGGAGACAGTAACTCCAGGGGTCTGTGTGTTAAAGGAGACAGTAACTCTTGGGGTCAGTGTGTGTGTTCAAGGAGACAGTAACTCTTGGGGTCAGTGTGTGTGTTCAAGGAGACAGTAACTCTAGGGTTCAGTGTGTTAAAGGAGACAGTAACTCGAGGGGTCAGTGTGTGTGTTAAAGGAGACAGTAACTATAGGGGTCCGTGTGTTAAAGGAGACAGTAACTCTTGGGGTCAGCGTGTTAAAGGAGACAGTAACTCTAGGGGTCAGTGTGTGTGTTAAAGGAGACAGTAACTCTAGGGGTCAGAGTGTGTGTTAAAGGAGACAGTAACTCTAGGGGTGTGTGTGTTAAAGGAGACAGTAACTCTTGGGGTCAGTGTGTTAAAGGAGACAGTAACTCCAGGGGTGTGTGTGTTAAATGAGACAGTAACTCTAGGGGTCAGTGTGTGTGTTAAAGGAGACAGTAATTCTAGGGGTCAGTGTGTGTGTTAAAGGAGACAGTAACTCTAGGGGTCAGTGTGTGTGTTAAAGGAGACAGTAACTCTAGGGGTCAGTGTGTTAAAGGAGACAGTAACTCTAGGGGTCAGTGTGTGTGTTAAAGGAGACAGTAACTCTAGGGGTCAGTGTGTTAAAGGAGACAGTAACTCTAGGGGTCAGTGTGTTAAAGGAGACAGTAACTCTCGGGGTCAGTGTGTGTGTTAAAGGAGACAGTAACTCTAGGGGTCAGTGTGTGTGTTAAAGGAGACAGTAACTCTAGGGGTCAGTGTGTGTGTTAAAGGAGACAGTAACTCTAGGGGTCAGTGTGTTAAAGGAGACAGTAACTCTAGGGGTCAGTGTGTGTGTTAAAGGAGACAGTAACTCTAGGGGTCAGTGTGTGTGTTAAAGGAGACAGTAACTCTAGGGGTCAGTGTGTGTGTTAAAGGAGACTGTAACTCTAGGGGTCAATGTGTTAAAGGAGACAGTAACTCTAGGGATCAGTGTGTTCAAGGAGACAGTAACTCTAGGGTTCAGTGTGTTAAAGGAGACAGTAACTCGAGGGGTCAGTGTGTGTGTTAAAGGAGACAGTAACTCGAAGGGTCAGTGTGTGTGTTAAAGGAGACAGTAACTCTTGGGATCAGTGTCTTAAAGGAGACAGTAACTCTAGGGGTCAGTGTGTGTGTTAAAGGAGACAGTAACTCTAGGAGTCAGTGTGTGTGTTAAAGGAGACAGTAACTCTAGGGGTCAGTGTGTGTGTTAAAGGAGACAGTAACTCTAGGGGTCAGTGTGTGTGTTAAAGGAGACAGTAACTCTAGGGGTCAGTGTGTGTGTTAAAGGAGACAGTAACTCTAGGGGTCAGTGTGTGTGTTAAAGGAGACAGTAACTCTAGGGGTCAGTGTGTGTGTTAAAGGAGACAGTAACTCTAGGGGTCAGTGTGTTAAAGGAGACAGTAACTCTAGGGGTCAGTGTGTGTGTTAAAGGAGACAGTAACTCTAGGGGTCAGTGTGTGTGTTAAAGGAGACAGTAACTCTAGGGGTCAGTGTGTGTGTTAAAGGAGACTGTAACTCTAGGGGTCAATGTGTTAAAGGAGACAGTAACTCTAGGGATCAGTGTGTTCAAGGAGACAGTAACTCTAGGGTTCAGTGTGTTAAAGGAGACAGTAACTCGAGGGGTCAGTGTGTGTGTTAAAGGAGACAGTAACTCTAGGGATCAGTGTGTTAAAGGAGACAGTAACTCTTGGGGTCAGTGTGTTAAAGGAGACAGTAACTCGAGGGGTCAGTGTGTGTGTTAAAGGAGACAGTAACTCTCGGGGTCCGTGTGTTAAAGGAGACAGGAACTCTTGGGGTCAGTGTGTTAAAGGAGACAGTAACTCTAGGGGTCAGTGTGTTAAAGGAGACAGTAACTCTCGGGGTCAGTGTGTGTGTTAAAGGAGACAGTAACTCTCGGGGTCAGTGTGTGTGTTAAAGGAGACAGTAACTCTAGGGGTCAGTGTGTTAAAGGAGACAGTAACTCTCGGGGTCCGTGTGTTAAAGGAGACAGTAACTCTTGGGGTCAGTGTGTTAAAGGAGACAGTAACTCGAGGGGTCAGTGTGTTAAAGGAGACAGTAACTCTTGGGGTCAGTGTGTGAAAGGAGACAGTAACTCTAGGGGTCAGTGTGTTAAAGGAGACAGTAACTCTAGGGGTCCGTGTGTGTGTTAAAGGAGACAGTAACTCTAGGGGTCCGTGTGTGTGTTAAAGGAGACAGTAACTCTAGGGGTCAGTGTGTGTGTTAAAGGAGACAGTAACTCTAGGGGTCAGTGTGTTAAAGGAGACAGTAACTCTAGGGGTCAGTGTGTGTGTTAAAGGAGACAGTAACTCTAGGGGGTCAGTGTGTTAAAGGAGACAGTAACTCTTGGGGTCAGTGTGTTAAAGGAGACAGTAACTCGAGGGGTCAGTGTGTTAAAGGAGACAGTAACTCTAGGGGTCAGTGTGTTAAAGGAGACAGTAACTCTAGGGGTCAGTGTGTTAAAGGAGACAGTAACTCGAGGGGTCAGTGTGTTAAAGGAGACAGTAACTCGAGGGGTCAGTGTTTTAAAGGAGACAGTAACTCTTGGGGTCAGTGTGTTAAAGGAGACAGTAACTCTCGGGGTCAGTGTGTTAAAGGAGACAGTAACTCTACGGGTCAGTGTGTGTGTTAAAGGAGACAGTAACTCTAGGGGTCAGTGTGTTAAAGGAGACAGTAACTCTTGGGGTCAGTGTGTTAAAGGAGACAGTAACTCTAGGGGTCAGTGTGTTAAAGGAGACAGTAACTCTAGGGGTCAGTGTGTGTGTTAAAGGAGACAGTAACTCTAGGGGTCAGTGTGTGTGTTAAAGGAGACAGTAACTCTAGGGGTCAGTGTGTGTGTTAAAGGAGACAGTAACTCTAGGGGTCAGTGTGTTAAAGGAGACAGTAACTCTCGGGGTCAGTGTGTGTGTTAAAGGAGACAGTAACTCTAGCGGTCAGTGTGTTAAAGGAGACAGTAACTCTAGGGGTCAGTGTGTGTGTTAAAGGAGACAGTAACTCTAGGGGTCAGTGTGTTAAAGGAGACAGTAACTCTAGGGGTCAGTGTGTGTGTTAAAGGAGACAGTAACTCTAGGGGTCAGTGTGTGTGTTAAAGGAGACAGTAACTCTAGCGGTCAGTGTGTTAAAGGAGACAGTAACTCTAGGGGTCAGTGTGTGTGTTAAAGGAGACAGTAACTCGAGGGGTCAGTGTGTGAGTTAAAGGAGACAGTAACTCTAGGGTCAGTGTGTTAAAGGAGACAGTAACTCTAGGGGTCAGTGTGTTAAAGGAGACAGTAACTCTCGGGGTCAGTGTGTTGAAGGAGACAGTAACTCTAGGGGTCAGTGTGTGTGTTAAAGGAGACAGTAACTCTAGGGGTCAGTGTGTGTGTTAAAGAGACAGTAACTCTAGGGGTCAGTGTGTGTGTTAAAGGAGACAGGAACTCTAGGGTCAGTGTGTGTGTTAAAGGAGACAGTAACTCTAGGGGTCAGTGTGTATGTTAAAGGAGACAGTAACTCGAGGGGTCAGTGTGTGTGTTAAAGGAGACAGTAACTCTAGGGGTCAGTGTGTTAAAGGAGACAGTAACTCTAGGGGTCAGTGTGTGTGTTAAAGGAGACAGTAACTCTAGGGGTCAGTGTGTGTGTTAAAGGAGACAGTAACTCTAGGGGTCAGTGTGTGTGTTAAAGGAGACAGTAACTCTAGGGGTCAGTGTGTTAAAGGAGACAGTAACTCTAGGGGTCAGTGTGTTAAAGGAGACAGTAACTCAAGGGGTCAGTGTGTTAAAGGAGACAGTAACTCTAGGGGTCAGTGTGTGTGTTAAAGGAGACAGTAACTCTCGGGGTCAGTGTGTGTGTTGAAGGAGACAGTAACTCAAGGGGTCAGTGTGTTAAAGGAGACAGTAACTCTAGGAGTCAGTGTGTTAAAGGAGACAGTAACTCTAGGGGTCAGTGTGTTAAAGGAGACAGTAACTCTCGGGGTCAGTGTGTGTGCTAAAGGAGACAGTAACTCTAGGGGTCAGTGTGTGTGTTAAAGGAGACAGTAACTCTAGGGGTCAGTGTGTGTGTTAAAGGAGACAGTAACTCTAGGGGTCAGTGTGTGTGTTAAAGGAGACAGTAACTCTAGGGGTCAGTGTGTGTGTTAAAGGAGACAGTAACTCTAGGGGTCAGTGTGTGTGTTAAAGGAGACAGTAACTCTAGGGGTCAGTGTGTGTGTTAAAGGAGACAGTAACTCTAGGGTTCAGTGTGTGTGTTAAAGGAGACAGTAACTCTAGGGGTCACTGTGTGTGTTAAAGGAGACAGTAACTCTAGGGGTCAGTGTGTTAAAGGAGACAGTAACTCTCGGGGTCAGTGTGTTAAAGGAGACAGTAACTCTACGGGTCAGTGTGTGTGTTAAAGCAGACAGTAACTCTAGGGGTCAGTGTGTTAAAGGAGACAGTAACTCTTGGGGTCAGTGTGTTAAAGGAGACAGTAACTCTAGGGGTCAGTGTGTTAAAGGAGACAGTAACTCTAGGGGTCAGTGTGTGTGTTAAAGGAGACAGTAACTCTAGGGGTCAGTGTGTGTGTTAAAGGAGACAGTAACTCTAGGGGTCAGTGTGTGTGTTAAAGGAGACAGTAACTCTAGGGGTCAGTGTGTTAAAGGAGACAGTAACTCTCGGGGTCAGTGTGTGTGTTAAAGGAGACAGTAACTCTAGCGGTCAGTGTGTTAAAGGAGACAGTAACTCTAGGGGTCAGTGTGTGTGTTAAAGGAGACAGTAACTCTAGGGGTCAGTGTGTAAAAGGAGACAGTAACTCTAGGGGTCAGTGTGTGTGTTAAAGGAGACAGTAACTCTAGGGGTCAGTGTGTGTGTTAAAGGAGACAGTAACTCTAGCGGTCAGTGTGTTAAAGGAGACAGTAACTCTAGGGGTCAGTGTGTGTGTTAAAGGAGACAGTAACTCGAGGGGTCAGTGTGTGAGTTAAAGGAGACAGTAACTCTAGGGTCAGTGTGTTAAAGGAGACAGTAACTCTAGGGGTCAGTGTGTTAAAGGAGACAGTAACTCTCGGGGTCAGTGTGTTGAAGGAGACAGTAACTCTAGGGGTCAGTGTGTGTGTTAAAGGAGACAGTAACTCTAGGGGTCAGTGTGTGTGTTAAAGAGACAGTAACTCTAGGGGTCAGTGTGTGTGTTAAAGGAGACAGTAACTCTAGGGTCAGTGTGTGTGTTAAAGGAGACAGTAACTCTAGGGGTCAGTGTGTATGTTAAAGGAGACAGTAACTCGAGGGGTCAGTGTGTGTGTTAAAGGAGACAGTAACTCTAGGGGTCAGTGTGTTAAAGGAGACAGTAACTCTAGGGGTCAGTGTGTGTGTTAAAGGAGACAGTAACTCTAGGGGTCAGTGTGTGTGTTAAAGGAGACAGTAACTCTAGGGGTCAGTGTGTGTGTTAAAGGAGTCAGTAACTCTAGGGGTCAGTGTGTTAAAGGAGACAGTAACTCTAGGGGTCAGTGTGTTAAAGGAGACAGTAACTCAAGGGGTCAGTGTGTTAAAGGAGACAGTAACTCTAGGGGTCAGTGTGTGTGTTAAAGGAGACAGTAACTCTAGGGGTCAGTGTGTGTGTTAAAGGAGACAGTAACTCAAGGGGTCAGTGTGTTAAAGGAGACAGTAACTCTAGGGTCAGTGTGTTAAAGGAGACAGTAACTCTAGGGGTCAGTGTGTTAAAGGAGACAGTAACTCTCGGGGTCAGTGTGTTGAAGGAGACAGTAACTCTAGGGGTCAGTGTGTGTGTTAAAGGAGACAGTAACTCTAGGGGTCAGTGTGTGTGTTAAAGAGACAGTAACTCTAGGGGTCAGTGTGTGTGTTAAAGGAGACAGTAACTCTAGGGTCAGTGTGTGTGTTAAAGGAGACCGTAACTCTAGGGGTCAGTGTGTATGTTAAAGGAGACAGTAACTCGAGGGGTCAGTGTGTGTGTTAAAGGAGACAGTAACTGTAGGGGTCAGTGTGTTAAAGGAGACAGTAACTCTAGGGGTCAGTGTGTGTGTTAAAGGAGACAGTAACTCTAGGGGTCAGTGTGTGTGTTAAAGGAGACAGTAACTCTAGGGGTCAGTGTGTGTGTTAAAGGAGACAGTAACTCTAGGGGTCAGTGTGTTAAAGGAGACAGTAACTCTAGGGGTCAGTGTGTTAAAGGAGACAGTAACTCAAGGGGTCAGTGTGTTAAAGGAGACAGTAACTCTAGGGGTCAGTGTGTGTGTTAAAGGAGACAGTAACTCTAGGGGTCAGTGTGTGTGTTAAAGGAGACAGTAACTCAAGGGGTCAGTGTGTTAAAGGAGACAGTAACTCTAGGAGTCAGTGTGTTAAAGGAGACGGTAACTCTAGGGGTCAGTGTGTTAAAGGAGACAGTAACTCTCGGGGTCAGTGTGTGTGTTAAAGGAGACAGTAACTCTAGGGGTCAGTGTGTGTGTTAAAGGAGACAGTAACTCTAGGGGTCAGTGTGTGTGTTAAAGGAGACAGTAACTCTAGGGGTCAGTGTGTGTGTTAAAGGAGACAGTAACTCTAGGGGTCAGTGTGAGTGTTAAAGGAGACAGTAACTCTAGGGGTCAGTGTGTGTGTTAAAGGAGACAGTAACTCTAGGGGTCAGTGTGTGTGTTAAAGGAGACAGTAACTCTAGGGTTCAGTGTGTGTGTTAAAGGAGACAGTAACTCTAGGGGTCACTGTGTGTGTTAAAGGAGACAGTAACTCTAGGGGTCAGTGTGTTAAAGGAGACAGTAACTCTCGGGGTCAGTGTGTTAAAGGAGACAGTAACTCTAGGGGTCAGTGTGTGTGTTAAAGCAGACAGTAACTCTAGGGGTCAGTGTGTTAAAGGAGACAGTAACTCTAGGGGTCAGTGTGTTAAAGGAGACAGTAACTCTAGGGGTCAGTGTGTGTGTTAAAGGAGACAGTAACTCTAGGGGTCAGTGTGTGTGTGAAAGGAGACAGTAACTCTAGGGGTCAGTGTGTGTGTTAAAGGAGACAGTAACTCTCGGGGTCAGTGTGTTAAAGGAGACAGTAACTCTAGGGGTCAGTGTGTTAAAGGAGACAGTAACTCTAGGGGTCAGTGTGTTAAAGGAGACAGTAACTCTAGGGGTCAGTGTGTTAAAGGAGACAGTAACTCTAGGGGTCAGTGTGTTAAAGGAGACAGTAACTCTAGGGGTCAGTGTGTGTGTTAAAGGAGACAGTAACTCTAGGGGTCAGTGTGTGTGTTAAAGGAGACAGTAACTCTAGGGGTCAGTGTGTGTGTTAAAGGAGACAGTAACTCTAGGGGTCAGTGTGTGTGTTAAAGGAGACAGTAACTCTAGGGGTCAGTGTGTGTGTTAAAGGAGACAGTAACTCTAGGGGTCAGTGTGTGTGTTAAAGGAGACAGTAACTCTAGGGGTCAGTGTGTGTGTTAAAGGAGACAGTAACTCTAGGGTTCAGTGTGTGTGTGAAAGGAGACAGTAACTCTAGGGGTCAGTGTGTGTGTTAAAGGAGACAGTAACTCTAGCGGTCAGTGTGTTAAAGGAGACAGTAACTCTAGGGGTCAGTGTGTGTGTTAAAGGAGACAGTAACTCGAGGGGTCAGTGTGTGAGTTAAAGGAGACAGTAACTCTAGGGTCAGTGTGTTAAAGGAGACAGTAACTCTAGGGGTCAGTGTGTTAAAGGAGACAGTAACTCTCGGGGTCAGTGTGTTGAAGGAGACAGTAACTCTAGGGGTCAGTGTGTGTGTTAAAGGAGACAGTAACTCTAGGGGTCAGTGTGTGTGTTAAAGAGACAGTAACTCTAGGGGTCAGTGTGTGTGTTAAAGGAGACAGTAACTCTCGGGGTCAGTGTGTTAAAGGAGACAGTAACTCTAGGGGTCAGTGTGTGTGTTAAAGGAGACAGTAACTCTAGGGGTCAGTGTGTGTGTTAAAGGAGACAGTAACTCTCAGGGTCAGTGTATGTGTTAAAGGAGACAGTAACTCTCGCGGTCAGTGTGTTAAAGGAGACAGTAACTCTAGGGGTCAGTCTGTGTGTTAAAGGAGACAGTAACTCTAGGGGTCAGTGTGTGTGTTAAAGGAGACAGTAACTCTAGGGGTCAGTGTGTGTGTTAAAGGAGACAGTAACTCTAGGGGTCAGTGTGTTAAAGGAGACAGTAACTCTAGGGGTCAGTGTGTGTGTTAAAGGAGACAGTAACTCTAGGGGTCAGTGTGTTAAAGGAGACAGTAACTCTTGGGGTCAGTGTGTTAAAGGAGACAGTAACTTCAGGGGTCAGTGTGTTAAAGGAGAGAGTAACTGTAGGGGTCACTGTGTGTGTTAAAGGAGACAGTAACTCTAGGGGTCATTGTGTTAAAGGAGACAGTAACTCTAGGGTCAGTGTGTGTGTTAAAGGAGACAGCAACTCTCGGGGTCAGTGTGTTAAAGGAGACAGTAACTCTAGGGGTCAGTGTGTGTGTTAAAGGAGACAGTAACTCTTGGGGTCAGTGTGTGTGTTAAAGGAGACAGTAACTCTAGGGGTCAGTGTGTGTGTTAAAGGAGACAGTAACTCTAGCGGTCAGTGTGTTAAAGGAGACAGTAACTCTAGGGGTCAGTGTGTGTGTTAAAGGAGACAGTAACTCTTGGGGTCAGTGTGTTAAAGGAGACAGTAACTCTAGGGGTCAGTGTGTGTGTTAAAGGAGACAGTAACTCTAGGGGTCAGTGTGTGTGTTAAAGGAGACAGTAACTCTAGGGGTCAGTGTGTGTGTTAAAGGAGACAGTAACTCTAGCGGTCAGTGTGTTAAAGGAGACAGTAACTCTTGGGGTCAGTGTGTGTGTTAAAGGAGACAGTAACTCTTGGGGTCAGTGTGTTAAAGGAGACAGTAACTCTGGGGGTCAGTGTGTGTGTTAAAGGAGACAGTAACTCTAGGGGTCAGTGTGTTAAAGGAGACAGTAACTCTAGGGGTCAGTGTGTGTGTTAAAGGAGACAGTAACTCTAGCGGTCAGTGTGTTAAAGGAGACAGTAACTCCTGGGGTCAGTGTGTTAAAGGAGCCAGTAACTCTAGGGGTCAGTGTGTGTGTTAAAGGAGACAGTAACTCCAGGGGTCAGTGTGTTAAAGGAGACAGTAACTCTAGGGGTCCGTGTGTTAAAGCAGACCGTAACTCTAGGGGTCAGTGTGTGTATTAAAGGAGACAGTAACTCTAGGGGTCACTGTGTGTGTAAAAGGAGACAGTAACTCGAGGGGTCAGTGTGTGTGTTAAAGGAGACAGTAACTCTAGGGGTCAGTGTGTTAAAGGAGACAGTAACTCTAGGGGTCAGTGTGTTAAAGGAGACAGTAACTCTAGGGGTCAGTGTGTTAAAGGAGACAGTAACTCTCGGGGTCAGTGTGTTAAAGGAGACAGTAACTCTAGGGGTCAGTGTGTGTTAAAGGAGACAGTAACTCTAGGGGTCAGTGTGTTAAAGGAGACAGTAACTCTAGGGGTCAGTGTGTGTGTTAAAGGAGACAGTAACTCTTGGGGTCAGTGTGTTAAAGGAGACAGTAACTCTAGGGGTCAGTGTGTGTGTTAAAGGAGACAGTAACTCTCGGGGTCAGTGTGTTAAAGGAGACAGTAACTCTAGGGGTCAGTGTGTGTGTTAAAGGAGACAGTAACTCTTGGGGTCAGTGTGTTGAAGGAGACAGTAACTTTAGGGGTCAATGTGTTAAAGGAGAGAGTAACTGTAGGGGTCAGTGTGTGTGTTAAAGGAGACAGTAACTCTAGGGGTCAGCGTGTGTGTTAAAGGAGACAGGAACTCTAGGGGTCAGAGTGTTAAAGGAGACAGTAACTCTCGGGGTCAGTGTGTGTGTTAAAGGAGACAGTAACTCTAGGAGTCAGTGTGTTAAAGGAGACAGTAACTCTAGGGGTCAGTGTGTTAAAGGAGACAGTAACTCTAGGAGTCAGTGTGTTAAAGGAGACAGTAACTCTAGGGGTCAGTGTGTGTGTTAAAGGAGACAGTAACTCTACGGTACAGTGTGTGTGTTAAAGGAGACAGTAACTCTAGGGGTCAGTGTGTGTGTTAAAGGAGACAGTAACTCTAGGGGTCAGTGTGTTAAAGGAGACAGTAACTCTAGGGGTCAGTGTGTTAAAGGAGACAGTAACTCTAGGAGTCAGTGTGTTAAAGGAGACAGTAACTCTAGGGGTCAGTGTGTGTGTTAATGGAGACAGTAACTCTAGGGGTCAGTGTGTGTGTTGAAGGAGACAGTAACTCGAGGGGTCAGTGTGTGTGTTAACAGAAAACAGTAACTCTAGGGGTCAGTGTGTGTGTTAAAGGAGACAGTAACTCTAGGGTCAGTGTGTTAAAGGAGTCAGTAACTCGAGGGGTCAGTGTGTTAAAGGAGACAGTAACTCTCGGGGTCAGTGTGTGTGTTAAAGGAGTCAGTAACTCGAGGGGTCAGTGTGTTAAAGGAGACAGTAACTCTCGGGTCAGTGTGTTAAAGGAGACAGTAACTCTAGGGGTCAGTGTGTGTGTTAAAGGAGACAGTAACTCGAGGGGTCAGTGTGTGTGTTAAAGGAGACAGTAACTCTAGGGGTCAGTGTGTGTGTTAAAGAAGACAGTACCTCGAGGGGTCAGTGTGTGTGTTAAAGGAGACAGTAACTCCAGGGGTCAGTGTGTGTGTTAAAGGAGACAGTAACTCTAGGGGTCAGTGTGTTAAAGGAGACAGTAACTCTAGGGGTCAGTGTGTGTGTTAAAGGAGACAGTAACTCTCGGGGTCAGTGTGTGTGTTAAAGGAGACAGTAACTCTAGGGGTCAGTGTGTGTGTTAAAGGAGACAGTAACTCTAGGGGTCAGTGTGTGTGTTAAAGGAGACAGTAACTCTAGGGGTCAGTGTGTGTGTTAAAGGAGACAGTAACTCTAGGGGTCAGTGTGTGTGTTAAAGGAGACAGTAACTCTTGGGGTCAGTGTGTGTGTTAAAGGAGACAGTAACTCTAGGGGTCAGTGTGTGGGTTAAAGGAGACAGTAACTCTAGGGGTCAGTGTGTGTGTTAAAGGAGACAGTAACTCTAGGGGTCAGTGTGTGGGTTAAAGAGACAGTAACTCTAGGGGTCAGTGTGTGTGTTAAAGGAGACAGTAACTCTAGGGTCAGTGTGTGTGTTAAAGGAGACCGTAACTCTAGGGGTCAGTGTGTATGTTAAAGGAGACAGTAACTCGAGGGGTCAGTGTGTGTGTTAAAGGAGACAGTAACTGTAGGGGTCAGTGTGTTAAAGGAGACAGTAACTCTAGGGGTCAGTGTGTGTGTTAAAGGAGACAGTAACTCTAGGGGTCAGTGTGTGTGTTAAAGGAGACAGTAACTCTAGGGGTCAGTGTGTGTGTTAAAGGAGACAGTAACTCTAGGGGTCAGTGTGTTAAAGGAGACAGTAACTCTAGGGGTCAGTGTGTTAAAGGAGACAGTAACTCAAGGGGTCAGTGTGTTAAAGGAGACAGTAACTCTAGGGGTCAGTGTGTGTGTTAAAGGAGACAGTAACTCTAGGGGTCAGTGTGTGTGTTAAAGGAGACAGTAACTCAAGGGGTCAGTGTGTTAAAGGAGACAGTAACTGTAGGAGTCAGTGTGTTAAAGGAGACAGTAACTCTAGGGGTCAGTGTGTTAAAGGAGACAGTAACTCTCGGGGTCAGTGTGTGTGTTAAAGGAGACAGTAACTCTAGGGGTCAGTGTGTGTGTTAAAGGAGACAGTAACTCTAGGGGTCAGTGTGTGTGTTAAAGGAGACAGTAACTCTAGGGGTCAGTGTGTGTGTTAAAGGAGACAGTAACTCTAGGGGTCAGTGTGTGTGTTAAAGGAGACAGTAACTCTAGGGGTCAGTGTGTGTGTTAAAGGAGACAGTAACTCTAGGGGTCAGTGTGTGTGTTAAAGGAGACAGTAACTCTAGGGTTCAGTGTGTGTGTTAAAGGAGACAGTAACTCTAGGGGTCACTGTGTGTGTTAAAGGAGACAGTAACTCTAGGGGTCAGTGTGTTAAAGGAGACAGTAACTCTCGGGGTCAGTGTGTTAAAGGAGACAGTAACTCTAGGGGTCAGTGTGTGTGTTAAAGCAGACAGTAACTCTAGGGGTCAGTGTGTTAAAGGAGACAGTAACTCTAGGGGTCAGTGTGTTAAAGGAGACAGTAACTCTAGGGGTCAGTGTGTGTGTTAAAGGAGACAGTAACTCTAGGGGTCAGTGTGTGTGTGAAAGGAGACAGTAACTCTAGGGGTCAGTGTGTGTGTTAAAGGAGACAGTAACTCTCGGGGTCAGTGTGTTAAAGGAGACAGTAACTCTAGGGGTCAGTGTGTTAAAGGAGACAGTAACTCTAGGGGTCAGTGTGTTAAAGGAGACAGTAACTCTAGGGGTCAGTGTGTTAAAGGAGACAGTAACTCTAGGGGTCAGTGTGTTAAAGGAGACAGTAACTCTAGGGGTCAGTGTGTGTGTTAAAGGAGACAGTAACTCTAGGGGTCAGTGTGTGTGTGAAAGGAGACAGTAACTCTGGGGGTCAGTGTGTGTGTTAAAGGTGACAGTAACTCTAGGGGTCAGTGTGTGTGTTAAAGGAGACAGTAACTCTAGGGGTCAGTGTGTGTGTTAAAGGAGACAGTAACTCTCGGGGTCAGTGTGTTAAAGGAGACAGTAACTCTAGGGGTCAGTGTGTGTGTTAAAGGAGACAGTAACTCTAGGGGTCAGTGTGTGTGTTAAAGGAGACAGTAACTCTCAGGGTCAGTGTATGTGTTAAAGGAGACAGTAACTCTCGCGGTCAGTGTGTTAAAGGAGACAGTAACTCTAGGGGTCAGTCTGTGTGTTAAAGGAGACAGTAACTCTAGGGGTCAGTGTGTGTGTTAAAGGAGACAGTAACTCTAGGGGTCAGTGTGTGTGTTAAAGGAGACAGTAACTCTAGGGGTCAGTGTGTTAAAGGAGACAGTAACTCTAGGGGTCAGTGTGTGTGTTAAAGGAGACAGTAACTCTAGGGGTCAGTGTGTTAAAGGAGACAGTAACTCTTGGGGTCAGTGTGTTAAAGGAGACAGTAACTTCAGGGGTCAGTGTGTTAAAGGAGAGAGTAACTGTAGGGGTCACTGTGTGTGTTAAAGGAGACAGTAACTCTAGGGGTCATTGTGTTAAAGGAGACAGTAACTCTAGGGTCAGTGTGTGTGTTAAAGGAGACAGCAACTCTCGGGGTCAGTGTGTTAAAGGAGACAGTAACTCTAGGGGTCAGTGTGTGTGTTAAAGGAGACAGTAACTCTTGGGGTCAGTGTGTGTGTTAAAGGAGACAGTAACTCTAGGGGTCAGTGTGTGTGTTAAAGGAGACAGTAACTCTAGCGGTCAGTGTGTTAAAGGAGACAGTAACTCTAGGGGTCAGTGTGTGTGTTAAAGGAGACAGTAACTCTTGGGGTCAGTGTGTTAAAGGAGACAGTAACTCTAGGGGTCAGTGTGTGTGTTAAAGGAGACAGTAACTCTAGGGGTCAGTGTGTGTGTTAAAGGAGACAGTAACTCTAGGGGTCAGTGTGTGTGTTAAAGGAGACAGTAACTCTAGGGGTCAGTGTGTTAAAGGAGACAGTAACTCTAGGGGTCAGTGTGTGTGTTAAAGGAGACAGTAACTCTAGCGGTCAGTGTGTTAAAGGAGACAGTAACTCCTGGGGTCAGTGTGTTAAAGGAGCCAGTAACTCTAGGGGTCAGTGTGTGTGTTAAAGGAGACAGTAACTCCAGGGGTCAGTGTGTTAAAGGAGACAGTAACTCTAGGGGTCAGTGTGTGTATTAAAGGAGACAGTAACTCTAGGGGTCACTGTGTGTGTAAAAGGAGACAGTAACTCGAGGGGTCAGTGTGTGTGTTAAAGGAGACAGTAACTCTAGGGGTCAGTGTGTTAAAGGAGACAGTAACTCTAGGGGTCAGTGTGTTAAAGGAGACAGTAACTCTCGGGGTCAGTGTGTTAAAGGAGACAGTAACTCTAGGGGTCAGTGTGTGTTAAAGGAGACAGTAACTCTAGGGGTCAGTGTGTTAAAGGAGACAGTAACTCTAGGGGTCAGTGTGTGTGTTAAAGGAGACAGTAACTCTTGGGGTCAGTGTGTTAAAGGAGACAGTAACTCTAGGGGTCAGTGTGTGTGTTAAAGGAGACAGTAACTCTCGGGGTCAGTGTGTTAAAGGAGACAGTAACTCTAGGGGTCAGTGTGTGTGTTAAAGGAGACAGTAACTCTTGGGGTCAGTGTGTTGAAGGAGACAGTAACTTTAGGGGTCAATGTGTTAAAGGAGAGAGTAACTGTAGGGGTCAGTGTGTGTGTTAAAGGAGACAGTAACTCCAAGGGTCAGCGTGTGTAGTTAAAGGAGACAGGAACTCTAGGGGTCAGAGTGTTAAAGGAGACAGTAACTCTCGGGGTCAGTGTGTGTGTTAAAGGAGACAGTAACTCTAGGAGTCAGTGTGTTAAAGGAGACAGTAACTCTAGGGGTCAGTGTGTTAAAGGAGACAGTAACTCTAGGAGTCAGTGTGTTAAAGGAGACAGTAACTCTAGGGGTCAGTGTGTGTGTTAAAGGAGACAGTAACTCTACGGTACAGTGTGTGTGTTAAAGGAGACAGTAACTCTAGGGGTCAGTGTGTGTGTTAAAGGAGACAGTAACTCTAGGGGTCAGTGTGTTAAAGGAGACAGTAACTCTAGGGGTCAGTGTGTTAAAGGAGACAGTAACTCTAGGAGTCAGTGTGTTAAAGGAGACAGTAACTCTAGGGGTCAGTGTGTGTGTTAATGGAGACAGTATCTCTAGGGGTCAGTGTGTGTGTTGAAGGAGACAGTAACTCGAGGGGTCAGTGTGTGTGTTAACAGAAAACAGTAACTCTAGGGGTCAGTGTGTGTGTTAAAGGAGACAGTAACTCTAGGGTCAGTGTGTTAAAGGAGTCAGTAACTCGAGGGGTCAGTGTGTTAAAGGAGACAGTAACTCTCGGGGTCAGTGTGTGTGTTAAAGGAGTCAGTAACTCGAGGGGTCAGTGTGTTAAAGGAGACAGTAACTCTCGGGTCAGTGTGTTAAAGGAGACAGTAACTCTAGGGGTCAGTGTGTGTGTTAAAGGAGACAGTAACTCGAGGGGTCAGTGTGTGTGTTAAAGGAGACAGTAACTCTAGGGGTCAGTGTGTGTGTTAAAGAAGACAGTACCTCGAGGGGTCAGTGTGTGTGTTAAAGGAGACAGTAACTCCAGGGGTCAGTGTGTGTGTTAAAGGAGACAGTAACTCTAGGGGTCAGTGTGTTAAAGGAGACAGTAACTCTAGGGGTCAGTGTGTGTGTTAAAGGAGACAGTAACTCTCGGGGTCAGTGTGTGTGTTAAAGGAGACAGTAACTCTAGGGGTCAGTGTGTGTGTTAAAGGAGACAGTAACTCTAGGGGTCAGTGTGTGTGTTAAAGGAGACAGTAACTCTAGGGGTCAGTGTGTGTGTTAAAGGAGACAGTAACTCTAGGGGTCAGTGTGTGGGTTAAAGGAGACAGTAACTCTCGGGGTCAGTGTGTGTGTTAAAAGAGACAGTAACTCGAGGGGTCAGTGTGTGTGTTAAAGGAGACAGTAACTCGAGGGGTCAGTGTGTGTTAAAGGAGACAGTAACTCTAGGGGTCAGTGTGTGTGTTAAAGGAGACAGTAACTCCAGGGGTCAGTGTGTGTGTTAAAGGAGACAGTAACTCTAGGGGTCAGTGTGTTAAAGGAGACAGTAACTCTAGGGGTCAGTGTGTTAAAGGGGACAGTAACTCTAGGGGTCAGTGTGTGTGTTAAAGGAGACAGTAACTCTTGGGGTCAGTGTGTGTGTTAAAGGAGACAGTAACTCTTGGGGTCAGTGTGTTAAAGGAGACAGTAACTCTAGGGGTCAGTGTGTGTGTTGAAGGAGACAGTAACTCCAGGGGTCAGTGTGTGTGTTAAAGGAGACAGTAACTCTAGGGGTCAGTGTGTTAAAGGAGACAGTAACTCTAGGGGTCAGTGTGTGTGTTAAAGGAGACAGTAACTCTAGGGGTCAGTGTGTTAAAGGAGACAGTAACTCTAGGGGTCGGTGTGTGTGTTAAAGGAGACAGTAACTCTCGGGGTCAGTGTGTTAGAGGAGACAGTAACTCTTGGGGTCAGTGTGTGTGTTAAAGGAGACAGTAACTCTAGGGGTCAGTGTGTGTGTTAAAGAGACAGTAACTCTAGGGGTCAGTGTGTGTGTTAAAGGAGTCAGTAACTCTAGGGTCAGTGTGTGTGTTAAAGGAGACAGTAACTCTAGGGGTCAGTGTGTATGTTAAAGGAGACAGTAACTCGAGGGGTCAGTGTGTGTGTTAAAGGAGACAGTAACTCTAGGGGTCAGTGTGTTAAAGGAGACAGTAACTCTAGGGGTCAGTGTGTGTGTTAAAGGAGACAGTAACTCTAGGGGTCAGTGTGTGTGTTAAAGGAGACAGTAACTCTAGGGGTCAGTGTGTGTTAAAGGAGACAGTAACTCTAGGGGTCAGTGTGTTAAAGGAGACAGTAACTCTAGGGGTCAGTGTGTTAAAGGAGACAGTAACTCAAGGGGTCAGTGTGTTAAAGGAGACAGTAACTCTAGGGGTCAGTGTGTGTGTTAAAGGAGACAGTAACTCTAGGGGTCAGTGTGTGTGTTAAAGGAGACAGTAACTCAAGGGGTCAGTGTGTTAAAGGAGACAGTAACTCTAGGAGTCAGTGTGTAAAAGGAGACAGTAACTCTAGGGGTCAGTGTGTTAAAGGAGACAGTAACTCTCGGGGTCAGTGTGTGTGTTAAAGGAGACAGTAACTCTAGGGGTCAGTGTGTGTGTTAAAGGAGACAGTAACTCTAGGGGTCAGTGTGTGTGTTAAAGGAGACAGTAACTCTAGGGGTCAGTGTGTGTGTTAAAGGAGACAGTAACTCTAGGGGTCAGTGTGTGTGTTAAAGGAGATAGTAACTCTAGGGGTCAGTGTGTGTGTTAAAGGAGACAGTAACTCTAGGGGTCAGTGTGTGTGTTAAAGGAGACAGTAACTCTAGGGTTCAGTGTGTGTGTTAAAGGAGACAGTAACTCTAGGGGTCAGTGTGTGTGTTAAAGGAGACTGTAACTCTAGGGGTCAATGTGTTAAAGGAGACAGTAACTCTAGGGATCAGTGTGTTAAAGGAGACAGTAACTCTTGGGGTCAGTGTGTTAAAGGAGACAGTAACTCGAGGGGTCAGTGTGTGTGTTAAAGGAGACAGTAACTCTCGGGGTCCGTGTGTTAAAGGAGACAGGAACTCTTGGGGTCAGTGTGTTAAAGGAGACAGTAACTCTAGGGGTCAGTGTGTTAAAGGAGACAGTAACTCTCGGGGTCAGTGTGTGTGTTAAAGGAGACAGTAACTCTAGGGGTCAGTGTGTGTGTTAAAGGAGACAGTAACTCTAGGGGTCAGTGTGTTAAAGGAGACAGTAACTCTAGGGGTCCGTGTGTTAAAGGAGACAGTAACTCTTGGGGTCAGTGTGTTAAAGGAGACAGTAACTCGAGGGGTCAGTGTGTTAAAGGAGACAGTAACTCTTGGGGTCAGTGTGTGAAAGGAGACAGTAACTCTAGGGGTCAGTGTGTTAAAGGAGACAGTAACTCTAGGGGTCCGTGTGTGTGTTAAAGGAGACAGTAACTCTAGGGGTCAGTGTGTGTGTTAAAGGAGACAGTAACTCTAGGGGTCAGTGTGTTAAAGGAGACAGTAACTCTAGGGGTCAGTGTGTGTGTTAAAGGAGACAGTAACTCTAGGGGGTCAGTGTGTTAAAGGAGACAGTAACTCTTGGGTCAGTGTGTTAAAGGAGACAGTAACTCGAGGGGTCAGTGTGTTAAAGGAGACAGTAACTCTAGGGGTCAGTGTGTTAAAGGAGACAGTAACTCTAGGGGTCAGTGTGTTAAAGGAGACAGTAACTCGAGGGGTCAGTGTGTTAAAGGAGACAGTAACTCGAGGGGTCAGTGTTTTAAAGGAGACAGTAACTCTTGGGGTCAGTGTGTTAAAGGAGACAGTAACTCTCGGGGTCAGTGTGTTAAAGGAGACAGTAACTCTACGGGTCAGTGTGTGTGTTAAAGGAGACAGTAACTCTAGGGGTCAGTGTGTTAAAGGAGACAGTAACTCTTGGGGTCAGTGTGTTAAAGGAGACAGTAACTCTAGGGGTCAGTGTGTTAAAGGAGACAGTAACTCTAGGGGTCAGTGTGTGTGTTAAAGGAGACAGTAACTCTAGGGGTCAGTGTGTGTGTTAAAGGAGACAGTAACTCTAGGGGTCAGTGTGTGTGTTAAGGAGACAGTAACTCTAGGGGTCAGTGTGTTAAAGGAGACAGTAACTCTCGGGGTCAGTGTGTGTGTTAAAGGAGACAGTAACTCTAGCGGTCAGTGTGTTAAAGGAGACAGTAACTCTAGGGTCAGTGTGTGTGTTAAAGGAGACAGTAACTCTAGGGGTCAGTGTGTTAAAGGAGACAGTAACTCTAGGGGTCAGTGTGTGTGTTAAAGGAGACAGTAACTCTAGGGGTCAGTGTGTGTGTTAAAGGAGACAGTAACTCTAGCGGTCAGTGTGTTAAAGGAGACAGTAACTCTAGGGGTCAGTGTGTGTGTTAAAGGAGACAGTAACTCGAGGGGTCAGTGTGTGAGTTAAAGGAGACAGTAACTCTAGGGTCAGTGTGTTAAAGGAGACAGTAACTCTAGGGGTCAGTGTGTTAAAGGAGACAGTAACTCTCGGGGTCAGTGTGTTGAAGGAGACAGTAACTCTAGGGGTCAGTGTGTGTGTTAAAGGAGACAGTAACTCTAGGGGTCAGTGTGTGTGTTAAAGAGACAGTAACTCTAGGGGTCAGTGTGTGTGTTAAAGGAGACAGGAACTCTAGGGTCAGTGTGTGTGTTAAAGGAGACAGTAACTCTAGGGGTCAGTGTGTTGTTAAAGGAGACAGTAACTCGAGGGGTCAGTGTGTGTGTTAAAGGAGACAGTAACTCTAGGGGTCAGTGTGTTAAAGGAGACAGTAACTCTAGGGGTCAGTGTGTGTGTTAAAGGAGACAGTAACTCTAGGGGTCAGTGTGTGTGTTAAAGGAGACAGTAACTCTAGGGGTCAGTGTGTGTGTTAAAGGAGACAGTAACTCTAGGGGTCAGTGTGTTAAAGGAGACAGTAACTCTAGGGGTCAGTGTGTTAAAGGAGACAGTAACTCAAGGGGTCAGTGTGTTAAAGGAGACAGTAACTCTAGGGGTCAGTGTGTGTGTTAAAGGAGACAGTAACTCTAGGGGTCAGTGTGTGTGTTGAAGGAGACAGTAACTCAAGGGGTCAGTGTGTTAAAGGAGACAGTAACTCTAGGAGTCAGTGTGTTAAAGGAGACAGTAACTCTAGGGGTCAGTGTGTTAAAGGAGACAGTAACTCTCGGGGTCAGTGTGTGTGTTAAAGGAGACAGTAACTCTCGGGGTCAGTGTGTTAAAGGAGACAGTAACTCTAGGGTCAGTGTGTTAAAGGAGACAGTAACTCTAGGGGTCAGTGTGTTAAAGGAGACAGTAACTCTAGGGGTCAGTGTGTGTGTTAAAGGAGACAGTAACTCTAGGGGTCAGTGTGTTAAAGGAGACAGTAACTCTTGGGGTCAGTGTGTTAAAGGAGACAGTAACTCGAGGGGTCAGTGTGTTAAAGGAGACAGTAACTCTAGGGGTCAGTGTGTTAAAGGAGACAGTAACTCTAGGGGTCAGTGTGTTAAAGGAGACAGTAACTCGAGGGGTCAGTGTGTTAAAGGAGACAGTAACTCGAGGGGTCAGTGTTTTAAAGGAGACAGTAACTCTTGGGGTCAGTGTGTTAAAGGAGACAGTAACTCTCGGGGTCAGTGTGTTAAAGGAGACAGTAACTCTACGGGTCAGTGTGTGTGTTAAAGGAGACAGTAACTCTAGGGGTCAGTGTGTTAAAGGAGACAGTAACTCTTGGGGTCAGTGTGTTAAAGGAGACAGTAACTCTAGGGGTCAGTGTGTTAAAGGAGACAGTAACTCTAGGGGTCAGTGTGGTAAAGGAGACAGTAACTCTAGGGGTCAGTGTGTGTGTTAAAGGAGACAGTAACTCTAGGGGTCAGTGTGTGTGTTAAAGGAGACAGTAACTCTAGGGGTCAGTGTGTTAAAGGAGACAGTAACTCTCGGGGTCAGTGTGTGTGTTAAAGGAGACAGTAACTCCAGCGGTCAGTGTGTTAAAGGAGACAGTAACTCTAGGGGTCAGTGTGTGTGTTAAAGGAGACAGTAACTCTAGGGGTCAGTGTGTTAAAGGAGACAGTAACTCTAGGGGTCAGTGTGTGTGTTAAAGGAGACAGTAACTCTAGGGGTCAGTGTGTGTGTTAAAGGAGACAGTAACTCTAGCGGTCAGTGTGTTAAAGGAGACAGTAACTCTAGGGGTCAGTGTGTGTGTTAAAGGAGACAGTAACTCGAGGGGTCAGTGTGTGAGTTAAAGGAGACAGTAACTCTAGGGGTCAGTGTGTTAAAGGAGACAGTAACTCTAGGGGTCAGTGTGTTAAAGGAGACAGTAACTCTCGGGGTCAGTGTGTTGAAGGAGACAGTAACTCAAGGGGTCAGTGTGTGTGTTAAAGGAGACAGTAACTCTAGGGGTCAGAGTGTGTGTTAAAGAGACAGTAACTCTAGGGGTCAGTGTGTGTGTTAAAGGAGACAGGAACTCTAGGGTCAGTGTGTGTGTTAAAGGAGACAGTAACTCTAGGGGTCAGTGTGTATGTTAAAGGAGACAGTAACTCGAGGGGTCAGTGTGTGTGTTAAAGGAGACAGTAACTCTAGGGGTCAGTGTGTTAAAGGAGACAGTAACTCTAGGGGTCAGTGTGTGTGTTAAAGGAGACAGTAACTCTAGGGGTCAGTGTGTGTGTTAAAGGAGACAGTAACTCTAGGGGTCAGTGTGTGTGTTAAAGGAGACAGTAACTCTAGGGGTCAGTGTGTTAAAGGAGACAGTAACTCTAGGGGTCAGTGTGTTAAAGGAGACAGTAACTCTAGGGGTCAGTGTGTGTTAAAGGAGACAGTAACTCTAGGGGTCAGTGTGTGTGTTAAAGGAGACAGTAACTCTCGGGGTCAGTGTGTGTGTTGAAGGAGACAGTAACTCTAGGGGTCAGTGTGTTAAAGGAGACAGTAACTCTAGGGGTCAGTGTGTTAAAGGAGACAGTAACTCTAGGGGTCAGTGTGTTAAAGGAGACAGTAACTCTAGGGGTCAGTGTGTGTGTTAAAGGAGACAGTAACTCTAGGGGTCAGTGTGTGTGTTAAAGGAGACAGTAACTCTAGGGGTCAGTGTGTGTGTTAAAGGAGACAGTAACTCTAGGGGTCAGTGTGTGTGTTAAAGGAGACAGTAACTCTAGGGGTCAGTGTGTGTGTCAAAGGAGACAGTAACTCTAGGGGTCAGTGTGTGTGTTAAAGGAGACAGTAACTCTAGGGGTCAGTGTGTGTGTTAAAGGAGACAGTAACTCTAGGGTTCAGTGTGTGTGTTAAAGGAGACAGTAACTCTAGGGGTCACTGTGTGTGTTAAAGGAGACAGTAACTCTAGGGGTCAGTGTGTTAAAGGAGACAGTAACTCTCGGGGTCAGTGTGTTAAAGGAGACAGTAACTCTACGGGTCAGTGTGTGTGTTAAAGCAGACAGTAACTCTCGGGGTCAGTGTGTTAAAGGAGACAGTAACTCTTGGGGTCAGTGTGTTAAAGGAGACAGTAACTCTAGGGGTCAGTGTGTTAAAGGAGACAGTAACTCTAGGGGTCAGTGTGTGTGTTAAAGGAGACAGTAACTCTAGGGGTCAGTGTGTGTGTTAAAGGAGACAGTAACTCTAGGGGTCAGTGTGTGTGTTAAAGGAGACAGTAACTCTCGGGGTCAGTGTGTTAAAGGAGACAGTAACTCTCGGGGTCAGTGTGTGTGTTAAAGGAGACAGTAACTCGAGGGGTCAGTGTGTGTGTTAAAGGAGACAGTAACTCTAGGGGTCAGTGTGTGTGTTAAAGGAGACAGTAACTCTAGCGGTCAGTGTGTGTGTTAAAGGAGACAGTAACTCGAGGGGTCAGTGTGTGAGTTAAAGGAGACAGTAACTCTAGGGGTCAGTGTGTGTGTTAAAGGAGACAGTAACTCTAGGGGTCAGTGTGTTAAAGGAGACAGTAACTCTAGGGGTCAGTGTGTTAAAGGAGACAGTAACTCAAGGGGTCAGTGTGTTAAAGGAGACAGTAACTCTAGGGGTCAGTGTGTGTGTTAAAGGAGACAGTAACTCTAGGGGTCAGTGTGTGTGTTAAAGGAGACAGTAACTCTAGGGGTCAGTGTGTTAAAGGAGACAGTAACTCTAGGGTCAGTGTGTTAAAGGAGACAGTAACTCTAGGGGTCAGTGTGTTAAAGGAGACAGTAACTCTAGGGGTCAGTGTGTGTGTTAAAGGAGACAGTAACTCTAGGGGTCAGTGTGTGTGTTAAAGGAGACAGTAACTCTAGGGGTCAGTGTGTGTGTTAAAGGAGACAGTAACTCTAGGGGTCAGTGTGTGTGTTAAAGGAGACAGTAACTCTAGGGGTCAGTGTGTGTGTTAAAGGAGACAGTAACTCTAGGGGTCAGTGTGTGTTAAAGGAGACAGTAACTCTAGGGGTCAGTGTGTGTGTTAAAGGAGACAGTAACTCTAGGGTCAGTGTGTGTGTTAAAGGAGACAGTAACTCTAGGGGTCAGTGTGTGTGTTAAAGGAGACAGTAACTCTAGCGGTCAGTGGTGTTAAAGGAGACAGTAACTCTAGGGTCAGTTGTGTGTTAAAGGAGACAGTAACTCGAGGGGTCAGTGTGTGAGTTAAAGGAGACAGTAACTCTAGGGTCAGTGTGTTAAAGGAGACAGTAACTCTAGGGGTCAGTGTGTTAAAGGAGACAGTAACTCTCGGGGTCAGTGTGTTGAAGGAGACAGTAACTCTAGGGGTCAGTGTGTGTGTTAAAGGAGACAGTAACTCTAGGGGTCAGTGTGTGTGTTAAAGAGACAGTAACTCTAGGGGTCAGTGTGTGTGTTAAAGGAGACAGTAACTCTAGGGTCAGTGTGTGTGTTAAAGGAGACAGTAACTCTAGGGGTCAGTGTGTATGTTAAAGGAGACAGTAACTCGAGGGGTCAGTGTGTGTGTTAAAGGAGACAGTAACTCTAGGGGTCAGTGTGTTAAAGGAGACAGTAACTCTAGGGGTCAGTGTGTGTGTTAAAGGAGACAGTAACTCTAGGGGTCAGTGTGTGTGTTAAAGGAGACAGTAACTCTAGGGGTCAGTGTGTGTGTTAAAGGAGACAGTAACTCTAGGGGTCAGTGTGTTAAAGGAGACAGTAACTCTAGGGGTCAGTGTGTTAAAGGAGACAGTAACTCAAGGGGTCAGTGTGTTAAAGGAGACAGTAACTCTAGGGGTCAGTGTGTGTGTTAAAGGAGACAGTAACTCTAGGGGTCAGTGTGTGTGTTAAAGGAGACAGTAACTCAAGGGGTCAGTGTGTTAAAGGAGACAGTAACTCTAGGAGTCAGTGTGTTAAAGGAGACAGTAACTCTAGGGGTCAGTGTGTTAAAGGAGACAGTAACTCTCGGGGTCAGTGTGTGTTTAAAGGAGACAGTAACTCTAGGGGTCAGTGTGTGTGTTAAAGGAGACAGTAACTCTAGGGGTCAGTGTGTGTGTTAAAGGAGACAGTAACTCTAGGGGTCAGTGTGTGTGTTAAAGGAGACAGTAACTCTAGGGGTCAGTGTGTGTGTTAAAGGAGACAGTAACTCTAGGGGTCAGTGTGTGTGTTAAAGGAGACAGTAACTCTAGGGGTCAGTGTGTGTGTTAAAGGAGACAGTAACTCTAGGGTTCAGTGTGTGTGTTAAAGGAGACAGTAACTCTAGGGGTCACTGTGTGTGTTAAAGGAGACAGTAACTCTAGGGGTCAGTGTGTTAAAGGAGACAGTAACTCTCGGGGTCAGTGTGTTAAAGGAGACAGTAACTCTAGGGGTCAGTGTGTGTGTTAAAGGCAGACAGTAACTCTAGGGGTCAGTGTGTTAAAGGAGACAGTAACTCTAGGGGTCAGTGTGTTAAAGGAGACAGTAACTCTAGGGGTCAGTGTGTGTGTTAAAGGAGACAGTAACTCTAGGGGTCAGTGTGTGTGTGAAAGGAGACAGTAACTCTAGGGGTCAGTGTGTGTGTTAAAGGAGACAGTAACTCTCGGGGTCAGTGTGTTAAAGGAGACAGTAACTCTAGGGGTCAGTGTGTTAAAGGAGACAGTAACTCTAGGGGTCAGTGTGTTAAAGGAGACAGTAACTCTAGGGTCAGTGTGTGTGTTAAAGGAGACAGTAACTCTAGGGGTCAGTGTGTTAAAGGAGACAGTAACTCTAGGGGTCAGTGTGTGTGTTAAAGGAGACAGTAACTCTAGGGGTCAGTGTGTGTGTGAAAGGAGACAGTAACTCTGGGGTCAGTGTGTGTGTTAAAGGAGACAGTAACTCTAGGGGTCAGTGTGTGTGTTAAAGGAGACAGTAACTCTAGGGGTCAGTGTGTGTGTTAAAGGAGACAGTAACTCTCGGGGTCAGTGTGTTAAAGGAGACAGTAACTCTAGGGGTCAGTGTGTGTGTTAAAGGAGACAGTAACTCTAGGGGTCAGTGTGTGTGTTAAAGGAGACAGTAACTCTCAGGGTCAGTGTATGTGTTAAAGGAGACAGTAACTCTCGCGGTCAGTGTGTTAAAGGAGACAGTAACTCTAGGGGTCAGTCTGTGTGTTAAAGGAGACAGTAACTCTAGGGGTCAGTGTGTGTGTTAAAGGAGACAGTAACTCCAGGGGTCAGTGTGTGTGTTAAAGGAGACAGTAACTCTAGGGGTCAGTGTGTTAAAGGAGACAGTAACTCTAGGGGTCAGTGTGTGTGTTAAAGGAGACAGTAACTCTAGGGGTCAGTGTGTTAAAGGAGACAGTAACTCTTGGGGTCAGTGTGTTAAAGGAGACAGTAACTTCAGGGGTCAGTGTGTTAAAGGAGAGAGTAACTGTAGGGGTCACTGTGTGTGTTAAAGGAGACAGTAACTCTAGGGGTCATTGTGTTAAAGGAGACAGTAACTCTAGGGTCAGTGTGTGTGTTAAAGGAGACAGCAACTCTCGGGGTCAGTGTGTTAAAGGAGACAGTAACTCTAGGGGTCAGTGTGTGTGTTAAAGGAGACAGTAACTCTTGGGGTCAGTGTGTGTGTTAAAGGAGACAGTAACTCTAGGGGTCAGTGTGTGTGTCAAAGGAGACAGTAACTCTAGCGGTCAGTGTGTTAAAGGAGACAGTAACTCTAGGGGTCAGTGTGTGTGTTAAAGGAGACAGTAACTCTTGGGGTCAGTGTGTTAAAGGAGACAGTAACTCTAGGGGTCAGTGTGTGTGTTAAAGGAGACAGTAACTCTAGGGGTCAGTGTGTGTGTTAAAGGAGACAGTAACTCTAGGGGTCAGTGTGTGTGTTAAAGGAGACAGTAACTCTAGCGGTCAGTGTGTTAAAGGAGACAGTAACTCTTGGGTCAGTGTGTGGTTAAAGGAGACAGTAACTCTTGGGGTCAGTGTGTTAAAGGAGACAGTAACTCTGGGGGTCAGTGTGTGTGTTAAAGGAGACAGTAACTCTAGGGGTCAGTGTGTTAAAGGAGACAGTAACTCTAGGGGTCAGTGTGTGTGTTAAAGGAGACAGTAACTCTAGCGGTCAGTGTGTTAAAGGAGACAGTAACTCCTGGGGTCAGTGTGTTAAAGGAGCCAGTAACTCTAGGGGTCAGTGTGTGTGTTAAAGGAGACAGTAACTCCAGGGGTCAGTGTGTTAAAGGAGACAGTAACTCTAGGGGTCAGTGTGTTAAAGCAGACCGTAACTCTAGGGGTCAGTGTGTGTATTAAAGGAGACAGTAACTCTAGGGGTCACTGTGTGTGTAAAAGGAGACAGTAACTCGAGGGTCAGTGTGTGTGTTAAAGGAGACAGTAACTCTAGGGGTCAGTGTGTTAAAGGAGACAGTAACTCTAGGGGTCAGTGTGTTAAAGGAGACAGTAACTCTCGGGGTCAGTGTGTTAAAGGAGACAGTAACTCTAGGGGTCAGTGTGTGTTAAAGGAGACAGTAACTCTAGGGGTCAGTGTGTTAAAGGCGACAGTAACTCTAGGGGTCAGTGTGTGTGTTAAAGGAGACAGTAACTCTTGGGTCAGTGTGTTAAAGGAGACAGTAACTCTAGGGGTCAGTGTGTGTGTTAAAGGAGACAGTAACTCTCGGGGTCAGTGTGTTAAAGGAGACAGTAACTCTAGGGGTCAGTGTGTGTGTTAAAGGAGACAGTAACTCTTGGGGTCAGTGTGTTGAAGGAGACAGTAACTTTAGGGGTCAATGTGTTAAAGGAGAGAGTAACTGTAGGGGTCAGTGTGTGTGTTAAAGGAGACAGTAACTCTAGGGGTCAGCGTGTGTGTTAAAGGAGACAGGAACTCTAGGGGTCAGAGTGTTAAAGGAGACAGTAACTCTCGGGGTCAGTGTGTGTGTTAAAGGAGACAGTAACTCTAGGAGTCAGTGTGTTAAAGGAGACAGTAACTCTAGGGGTCAGTGTGTTTTAAAGGAGACAGTAACTCTAGGAGTCAGTGTGTTAAAGGAGACAGTAACTCTAGGGGTCAGTGTGTGTGTTAAAGGAGACAGTAACTCTACGGTACAGTGTGTGTGTTAAAGGAGACAGTAACTCTAGGGGTCAGTGTGTGTGTTAAAGGAGACAGTAACTCTAGGGGTCAGTGTGTTAAAGGAGACAGTAACTCTAGGGGTCAGTGTGTTAAAGGAGACAGTAACTCTAGGAGTCAGTGTGTTAAAGGAGACAGTAACTCTAGGGGTCAGTGTGTGTGTTAAAGGAGACAGTAACTCTAGGGGTCAGTGTGTTAAAGGAGACAGTAACTCTAGGGGTCAGTGTGTGTGTTAAAGGAGACAGTAACTCTAGGGGTCAGTGTGTTAAAGGAGACAGTAACTCTTGGGGTCAGTGTGTTAAAGGAGACAGTAACTTCAGGGGTCAGTGTGTTAAAGGAGAGAGTAACTGTAGGGGTCACTGTGTGTGTTAAAGGAGACAGTAACTCTAGGGGTCATTGTGTTAAAGGAGACAGTAACTCTAGGGTCAGTGTGTGTGTTAAAGGAGACAGCAACTCTCGGGGTCAGTGTGTTAAAGGAGACAGTAACTCTAGGGGTCAGTGTGTGTGTTAAAGGAGACAGTAACTCTTGGGGTCAGTGTGTGTGTTAAAGGAGACAGTAACTCTAGGGGTCAGTGTGTGTGTCAAAGGAGACAGTAACTCTAGCGGTCAGTGTGTTAAAGGAGACAGTAACTCTAGGGGTCAGTGTGTGTGTTAAAGGAGACAGTAACTCTTGGGGTCAGTGTGTTAAAGGAGACAGTAACTCTAGGGGTCAGTGTGTGTGTTAAAGGAGACAGTAACTCTAGGGGTCAGTGTGTGTGTTAAAGGAGACAGTAACTCTAGGGGTCAGTGTGTGTGTTAAAGGAGACAGTAACTCTAGCGGTCAGTGTGTTAAAGGAGACAGTAACTCTTGGGGTCAGTGTGTGTGTTAAAGGAGACAGTAACTCTTGGGGTCAGTGTGTTAAAGGAGACAGTAACTCTGGGGGTCAGTGTGTGTGTTAAAGGAGACAGTAACTCTAGGGGTCAGTGTGTTAAAGGAGACAGTAACTCTAGGGGTCAGTGTGTGTGTTAAAGGAGACAGTAACTCTAGCGGTCAGTGTGTTTAAAGGAGACAGTAACTCCTGGGGTCAGTGTGTTAAAGGAGCCAGTAACTCTAGGGGTCAGTGTGTGTTTAAGGAGACAGTAACTCCAGGGGTCAGTGTGTTAAAGGAGACAGTAACTCTAGGGGTCAGTGTGTTAAAGCAGACCGTAACTCTAGGGGTCAGTGTGTGTATTAAAGGAGACAGTAACTCTAGGGTCACTGTGTGTGTAAAAGGAGACAGTAACTCGAGGGGTCAGTGTGTGTGTTAAAGGAGACAGTAACTCTAGGGGTCAGTGTGTTAAAGGAGACAGTAACTCTAGGGGTCAGTGTGTTAAAGGAGACAGTAACTCTCGGGGTCAGTGTGTTAAAGGAGACAGTAACTCTAGGGGTCAGTGTGTGTTAAAGGAGACAGTAACTCTAGGGGTCAGTGTGTTAAAGGAGACAGTAACTCCTAGGGGTCAGTGTGTGTGTTAAAGGAGACAGTAACTCT
>CM059450.1:30192360-30248559 GCA_030390025.1 Squalus acanthias | reverse complement strand
GTAACTCAGGGACTGGGGGAGATGGTAACTCAGGGACTGGGGAGATGGTAACTCAGGGACTGGGGGAGATGGTAACTCAGGGACTGGGGAGATGGTAACTCAGGGACTGGGGGAGATGGTAACTCAGGGACTGGGGGAGATGGTAACTCAGGGACTGGGGAGATGGTAACTCAGGGACTGGGGGAGATGGTAACTCAGGGACTGGGGAGATGGTAACTCAGGGACTGGGGGAGATGGTAACTCAGGGACTGGGGAGATGGTAACTCAGGGACTGGGGAGATGGTAACTCAGGGACTGGGAGAGATGGTAACTCAGGGACTGGGGAGATGGTAACTCAGGGACTGGGGGAGATGGTAACTCAGGGACTGGGGGAGATGGTAACTCAGGGACTGGGGGAGATGGTAACTCAGGGACTGGGGGAGATGGTAACTCAGGGACTGGGGAGATGGTAACTCAGGGACTGGGGAGATGGTAACTCAGGGACTGGGGAGATGGTAACTCAGGGACTGGGGGAGATGGTAACTCAGGGACTGGGGGAGATGGTAACTCAGGGACTGGGGGAGATGGTAACTCAGGGACTGGGGGAGATGGTAACTCAGGGACTGGGGGAGATGGTAACTCAGGGACTGGGGGAGATGGTAACTCAGGGACTGGGGGAGATGGTAACTCAGGGACTGGGGGAGATGGTAACTCAGGGACTGGGGGAGATGGTAACTCAGGGACTGGGGAGATGGTAACTCAGGGACTGGGGGAGATGGTAACTCAGGGACTGGGGAGATGGTAACTCAGGGACTGGGGGAGATGGTAACTCAGGGACTGGGGAGATGGTAACTCAGGGACTGGGGGAGATGGTAACTCAGGGACTGGGGGAGATGGTAACTCAGGGACTGGGGGAGATGGTAACTCAGGGACTGGGGGAGATGGTAACTCAGGGACTGGGGGAGATGGTAACTCAGGGACTGGGGGAGATGGTAACTCAGGGACTGGGGGAGATGGTAACTCAGGGACTGGGGGAGATGGTAACTCAGGGACTGGGGGAGATGGTAACTCAGGGACTGGGGGAGATGGTAACTCAGGGACTGGGGAGATGGTAACTCAGGGACTGGGGGAGATGGTAACTCAGGGACTGGGAGAGATGGTAACTCAGGGACTGGGGGAGATGGTAACTCAGGGACTGGGGGAGATGGTAACTCAGGGACTGGGGGAGATGGTAACTCAGGGACTGGGGAGATGGTAACTCAGGGACTGGGGGAGATGGTAACTCAGGGACTGGGGAGATGGTAACTCAGGGACTGGGGGAGATGGTAACTCAGGGACTGGGGAGATGGTAACTCAGGGACTGGGGGAGATGGTAACTCAGGGACTGGGGAGATGGTAACTCAGGGACTGGGGGAGATGGTAACTCAGGGACTGGGGGAGATGGTAACTCAGGGACTGGGGAGATGGTAACTCAGGGACTGGGGGAGATGGTAACTCAGGGACTGGGGGAGATGGTAACTCAGGGACTGGGGAGATGGTAACTCAGGGACTGGGGGAGATGGTAACTCAGGGACTGGGGAGATGGTAACTCAGGGACTGGGGGAGATGGTAACTCAGGGACTGGGGGAGATGGTAACTCAGGGACTGGGGGAGATGGTAACTCAGGGACTGGGGGAGATGGTAACTCAGGGACTGGGGGAGATGGTAACTCAGGGACTGGGGAGATGGTAACTCAGGGACTGGGGGAGATGGTAACTCAGGGACTGGGGAGATGGTAACTCAGGGACTGGGGAGATGGTAACTCAGGGACTGGGGGAGATGGTAACTCAGGGACTGGGGAGATGGTAACTCAGGGACTGGGGGAGATGGTAACTCAGGGACTGGGGAGATGGTAACTCAGGGACTGGGGGAGATGGTAACTCAGGGACTGGGGGAGATGGTAACTCAGGGACTGGGGGAGATGGTAACTCAGGGACTGGGGGAGATGGTAACTCAGGGACTGGGGGAGATGGTAACTCAGGGACTGGGGAGATGGTAACTCAGGGACTGGGGGAGATGGTAACTCAGGGACTGGGGGAGATGGTAACTCAGGGACTGGGGGAGATGGTAACTCAGGGACTGGGGGAGATGGTAACTCAGGGACTGGGGGAGATGGTAACTCAGGGACTGGGGGAGATGGTAACTCAGGGACTGGGGGAGATGGTAACTCAGGGACTGGGGGAGATGGTAACTCAGGGACTGGGGGAGATGGTAACTCAGGGACTGGGGAGATGGTAACTCAGGGACTGGGGGAGATGGTAACTCAGGGACTGGGGGAGATGGTAACTCAGGGACTGGGGGAGATGGTAACTCAGGGACTGGGGGAGATGGTAACTCAGGGACTGGGGGAGATGGTAACTCAGGGACTGGGGGAGATGGTAACTCAGGGACTGGGGGAGATGGTAACTCAGGGACTGGGGGAGATGGTAACTCAGGGACTGGGGAGATGGTAACTCAGGGACTGGGGGAGATGGTAACTCAGGGACTGGGGGAGATGGTAACTCAGGGACTGGGGGAGATGGTAACTCAGGGACTGGGGGAGATGGTAACTCAGGGACTGGGGGAGATGGTAACTCAGGGACTGGGGGAGATGGTAACTCAGGGACTGGGGGAGATGGTAACTCAGGGACTGGGGAGATGGTAACTCAGGGACTGGGGGAGATGGTAACTCAGGGACTGGGGAGATGGTAACTCAGGGACTGGGGGAGATGGTAACTCAGGGACTGGGGGAGATGGTAACTCAGGGACTGGGGGAGATGGTAACTCAGGGACTGGGGGAGATGGTAACTCAGGGACTGGGGGAGATGGTAACTCAGGGACTGGGGAGATGGTAACTCAGGGACTGGGGAGATGGTAACTCAGGGACTGGGGAGATGGTAACTCAGGGACTGGGGAGATGGTAACTCAGGGACTGGGGGAGATGGTAACTCAGGGACTGGGAGAGATGGTAACTCAGGGACTGGGGGAGATGGTAACTCAGGGACTGGGGGAGATGGTAACTCAGGGACTGGGGAGATGGTAACTCAGGGACTGGGGGAGATGGTAACTCAGGGACTGGGGGAGATGGTAACTCAGGGACTGGGGGAGATGGTAACTCAGGGACTGGGGGAGATGGTAACTCAGGGACTGGGGGAGATGGTAACTCAGGGACTGGGGGAGATGGTAACTCAGGGACTGGGGGAGATGGTAACTCAGGGACTGGGGGAGATGGTAACTCAGGGACTGGGGGAGATGGTAACTCAGGGACTGGGGGAGATGGTAACTCAGGGACTGGGGGAGATGGTAACTCAGGGACTGGGGGAGATGGTAACTCAGGGACTGGGGGAGATGGTAACTCAGGGACTGGGGGAGATGGTAACTCAGGGACTGGGGGAGATGGTAACTCAGGGACTGGGGGAGATGGTAACTCAGGGACTGGGGAGATGGTAACTCAGGGACTGGGGGAGATGGTAACTCAGGGACTGGGGGAGATGGTAACTCAGGGACTGGGGGAGATGGTAACTCAGGGACTGGGGGAGATGGTAACTCAGGGACTGGGGGAGATGGTAACTCAGGGACTGGGGAGATGGTAACTCAGGGACTGGGGAGATGGTAACTCAGGGACTGGGGGAGATGGTAACTCAGGGACTGGGGGAGATGGTAACTCAGGGACTGGGGGAGATGGTAACTCAGGGACTGGGGGAGATGGTAACTCAGGGACTGGGGGAGATGGTAACTCAGGGACTGGGGGAGATGGTAACTCAGGGACTGGGGGAGATGGTAACTCAGGGACTGGGGAGATGGTAACTCAGGGACTGGGGGAGATGGTAACTCAGGGACTGGGGGAGATGGTAACTCAGGGACTGGGGAGATGGTAACTCAGGGACTGGGGGAGATGGTAACTCAGGGACTGGGGGAGATGGTAACTCAGGGACTGGGGAGATGGTAACTCAGGGACTGGGGGAGATGGTAACTCAGGGACTGGGGGAGATGGTAACTCAGGGACTGGGGGAGATGGTAACTCAGGGACTGGGGAGATGGTAACTCAGGGACTGGGGGAGATGGTAACTCAGGGACTGGGGGAGATGGTAACTCAGGGACTGGGGGAGATGGTAACTCAGGGACTGGGGGAGATGGTAACTCAGGGACTGGGGAGATGGTAACTCAGGGACTGGGGGAGATGGTAACTCAGGGACTGGGGGAGATGGTAACTCAGGGACTGGGGGAGATGGTAACTCAGGGACTGGGGGAGATGGTAACTCAGGGACTGGGGGAGATGGTAACTCAGGGACTGGGGGAGATGGTAACTCAGGGACTGGGGGAGATGGTAACTCAGGGACTGGGGGAGATGGTAACTCAGGGACTGGGGGAGATGGTAACTCAGGGACTGGGGGAGATGGTAACTCAGGGACTGGGGGAGATGGTAACTCAGGGACTGGGGGAGATGGTAACTCAGGGACTGGGGGAGATGGTAACTCAGGGACTGGGGAGATGGTAACTCAGGGACTGGGGGAGATGGTAACTCAGGGACTGGGGAGATGGTAACTCAGGGACTGGGGGAGATGGTAACTCAGGGACTGGGGGAGATGGTAACTCAGGGACTGGGGGAGATGGTAACTCAGGGACTGGGGGAGATGGTAACTCAGGGACTGGGGGAGATGGTAACTCAGGGACTGGGGGAGATGGTAACTCAGGGACTGGGGGAGATGGTAACTCAGGGACTGGGGAGATGGTAACTCAGGGACTGGGGGAGATGGTAACTCAGGGACTGGGGGAGATGGTAACTCAGGGACTGGGGGAGATGGTAACTCAGGGACTGGGGGAGATGGTAACTCAGGGACTGGGGAGATGGTAACTCAGGGACTGGGGGAGATGGTAACTCAGGGACTGGGGGAGATGGTAACTCAGGGACTGGGGGAGATGGTAACTCAGGGACTGGGGGAGATGGTAACTCAGGGACTGGGGGAGATGGTAACTCAGGGACTGGGGGAGATGGTAACTCAGGGACTGGGGGAGATGGTAACTCAGGGACTGGGGGAGATGGTAACTCAGGGACTGGGGGAGATGGTAACTCAGGGACTGGGGGAGATGGTAACTCAGGGACTGGGGGAGATGGTAACTCAGGGACTGGGGGAGATGGTAACTCAGGGACTGGGGGAGATGGTAACTCAGGGACTGGGGGAGATGGTAACTCAGGGACTGGGGGAGATGGTAACTCAGGGACTGGGGAGATGGTAACTCAGGGACTGGGGAGATGGTAACTCAGGGACTGGGGGAGATGGTAACTCAGGGACTGGGGGAGATGGTAACTCAGGGACTGGGGAGATGGTAACTCAGGGACTGGGGGAGATGGTAACTCAGGGACTGGGGGAGATGGTAACTCAGGGACTGGGGAGATGGTAACTCAGGGACTGGGGGAGATGGTAACTCAGGGACTGGGGGAGATGGTAACTCAGGGACTGGGGGAGATGGTAACTCAGGGACTGGGGGAGATGGTAACTCAGGGACTGGGGGAGATGGTAACTCAGGGACTGGGGGAGATGGTAACTCAGGGACTGGGGGAGATGGTAACTCAGGGACTGGGGGAGATGGTAACTCAGGGACTGGGGAGATGGTAACTCAGGGACTGGGGGAGATGGTAACTCAGGGACTGGGGAGATGGTAACTCAGGGACTGGGGGAGATGGTAACTCAGGGACTGGGGGAGATGGTAACTCAGGGACTGGGGGAGATGGTAACTCAGGGACTGGGGGAGATGGTAACTCAGGGACTGGGGGAGATGGTAACTCAGGGACTGGGGGAGATGGTAACTCAGGGACTGGGGGAGATGGTAACTCAGGGACTGGGGGAGATGGTAACTCAGGGACTGGGGGAGATGGTAACTCAGGGACTGGGGGAGATGGTAACTCAGGGACTGGGGAGATGGTAACTCAGGGACTGGGGGAGATGGTAACTCAGGGACTGGGGGAGATGGTAACTCAGGGACTGGGGGAGATGGTAACTCAGGGACTGGGGGAGATGGTAACTCAGGGACTGGGGAGATGGTAACTCAGGGACTGGGGAGATGGTAACTCAGGGACTGGGGGAGATGGTAACTCAGGGACTGGGGAGATGGTAACTCAGGGACTGGGGGAGATGGTAACTCAGGGACTGGGGGAGATGGTAACTCAGGGACTGGGGGAGATGGTAACTCAGGGACTGGGGGAGATGGTAACTCAGGACTGGGGGAGATGGTAACTCAGGGACTGGGGGAGATGGTAACTCAGGGACTGGGGGAGATGGTAACTCAGGGACTGGGGGAGATGGTAACTCAGGGACTGGGGAGATGGTAACTCAGGGACTGGGGAGATGGTAACTCAGGGACTGGGGAGATGGTAACTCAGGGACTGGGGGAGATGGTAACTCAGGGACTGGGGAGATGGTAACTCAGGGACTGGGGAGATGGTAACTCAGGGACTGGGGAGATGGTAACTCAGGACTGGGAGAGATGGTAACTCAGGGACTGGGGGAGATGGTAACTCAGGACTGGGAGAGATGGTAACTCAGGGACTGGGGAGATGGTAACTCAGGGACTGGGGGAGATGGTAACTCAGGGACTGGGGGAGATGGTAACTCAGGGACTGGGGGAGATGGTAACTCAGGGACTGGGGAGATGGTAACTCAGGGACTGGGGGAGATGGTAACTCAGGGACTGGGGGAGATGGTAACTCAGGGACTGGGGGAGATGGTAACTCAGGGACTGGGGGAGATGGTAACTCAGGGACTGGGGGAGATGGTAACTCAGGGACTGGGGGAGATGGTAACTCAGGGACTGGGGGAGATGGTAACTCAGGGACTGGGGGAGATGGTAACTCAGGGACTGGGGGAGATGGTAACTCAGGGACTGGGGGAGATGGTAACTCAGGGACTGGGGGAGATGGTAACTCAGGGACTGGGGAGATGGTAACTCAGGGACTGGGGGAGATGGTAACTCAGGGACTGGGGAGATGGTAACTCAGGGACTGGGGAGATGGTAACTCAGGGACTGGGGGAGATGGTAACTCAGGGACTGGGGGAGATGGTAACTCAGGGACTGGGGGAGATGGTAACTCAGGGACTGGGGAGATGGTAACTCAGGGACTGGGGGAGATGGTAACTCAGGGACTGGGGAGATGGTAACTCAGGGACTGGGGGAGATGGTAACTCAGGGACTGGGGGAGATGGTAACTCAGGGACTGGGGGAGATGGTAACTCAGGGACTGGGGGAGATGGTAACTCAGGGACTGGGGGAGATGGTAACTCAGGGACTGGGGGAGATGGTAACTCAGGGACTGGGGAGATGGTAACTCAGGGACTGGGGAGATGGTAACTCAGGGACTGGGGGAGATGGTAACTCAGGGACTGGGGGAGATGGTAACTCAGGGACTGGGGGAGATGGTAACTCAGGGACTGGGGGAGATGGTAACTCAGGGACTGGGGGAGATGGTAACTCAGGGACTGGGGGAGATGGTAACTCAGGGACTGGGGGAGATGGTAACTCAGGGACTGGGGAGATGGTAACTCAGGGACTGGGGGAGATGGTAACTCAGGGACTGGGGAGAGATGGTAACTCAGGGACTGGGGAGATGGTAACTCAGGGACTGGGGGAGATGGTAACTCAGGGACTGGGGAGATGGTAACTCAGGGACTGGGGAGATGGTAACTCAGGGACTGGGGGAGATGGTAACTCAGGGACTGGGGGAGATGGTAACTCAGGGACTGGGGGAGATGTAACTCAGGGACTGGGGGAGATGGTAACTCAGGGACTGGGGGAGATGGTAACTCAGGGACTGGGGAGATGGTAACTCAGGGACTGGGGGAGATGGTAACTCAGGGACTGGGGGAGATGGTAACTCAGGGACTGGGGAGATGGTAACTCAGGGACTGGGGAGATGGTAACTCAGGACTGGGAGAGATGGTAACTCAGGGACTGGGAGAGATGGTAACTCAGGGACTGGGGGAGATGGTAACTCAGGGACTGGGGGAGATGGTAACTCAGGGACTGGGGGAGATGGTAACTCAGGGACTGGGGGAGATGGTAACTCAGGGACTGGGGGAGATGGTAACTCAGGGACTGGGGGAGATGGTAACTCAGGGACTGGGGAGATGGTAACTCAGGGACTGGGGAGATGGTAACTCAGGGACTGGGGGAGATGGTAACTCAGGGACTGGGGGAGATGGTAACTCAGGGACTGGGGAGATGGTAACTCAGGGACTGGGGAGATGGTAACTCAGGGACTGGGGGAGATGGTAACTCAGGGACTGGGGGAGATGGTAACTCAGGGACTGGGGGAGATGGTAACTCAGGGACTGGGGGAGATGGTAACTCAGGGACTGGGGAGATGGTAACTCAGGGACTGGGGAGATGGTAACTCAGGGACTGGGGGAGATGGTAACTCAGGGACTGGGGAGATGGTAACTCATGGACTGGGGAGATGGTAACTCAGGGACTGGGAGAGATGGTAACTCAGGGACTGGGGGAGATGGTAACTCAGGGACTGGGGGAGATGGTAACTCAGGGACTGGGGAGATGGTAACTCAGGGACTGGGGAGATGGTAACTCAGGGACTGGGGGAGATGGTAACTCAGGGACTGGGGGAGATGGTAACTCAGGGACTGGGGGAGATGGTAACTCAGGGACTGGGGGAGATGGTAACTCAGGGACTGGGGGAGATGGTAACTCAGGGACTGGGGAGATGGTAACTCAGGGACTGGGGGAGATGGTCGCTCAGGACTGGGGGAGATGGTAACTCAGGGACTGGGGAGATGGTCACTCAGGGACTGGGGGAGATGGTAACTCAGGGACTGGGGGAGATGGTAACTCAGGGACTGGGGAGATGGTAACTCAGGGACTGGGGGAGATGGTAACTCAGGGACTGGGGAGATGGTAACTCAGGGACTGGGGAGATGGTAACTCAGGGACTGGGGGAGATGGTAACTCAGGGACTGGGGAGATGGTAACTCAGGGACTGGGGGAGATGGTAACTCAGGGACTGGGGGAGATGGTAACTCAGGGACTGGGGGAGATGGTAACTCAGGGACTGGGGAGATGGTAACTCAGGGACTGGGGGAGATGGTAACTCAGGGACTGGGGAGATGGTAACTCAGGGACTGGGGGAGATGGTAACTCAGGGACTGGGGGAGATGGTAACTCAGGGACTGGGGGAGATGGTAACTCAGGGACTGGGGGAGATGGTAACTCAGGGACTGGGGGAGATGGTAACTCAGGGACTGGGGGAGATGGTAACTCAGGGACTGGGGAGATGGTAACTCAGGGACTGGGGGAGATGGTAACTCAGGGACTGGGGGAGATGGTAACTCAGGGACTGGGGGAGATGGTAACTCAGGGACTGGGGGAGATGGTAACTCAGGGACTGGGGAGATGGTAACTCAGGGACTGGGGAGATGGTAACTCAGGGACTGGGGGAGATGGTAACTCAGGGACTGGGGGAGATGGTAACTCAGGGACTGGGGAGATGGTAACTCAGGGACTGGGGGAGATGGTAACTCAGGGACTGGGGGAGATGGTAACTCAGGGACTGGGGAGATGGTAACTCAGGGACTGGGGGAGATGGTAACTCAGGGACTGGGGGAGATGGTAACTCAGGGACTGGGGGAGATGGTAACTCAGGGACTGGGGGAGATGGTAACTCAGGGACTGGGGGAGATGGTAACTCAGGGACTGGGGGAGATGGTAACTCAGGGACTGGGGGAGATGGTAACTCAGGACTGGGGGAGATGGTAACTCAGGGACTGGGGGAGATGGTAACTCAGGGACTGGGGGAGATGGTAACTCAGGGACTGGGGGAGATGGTAACTCAGGGACTGGGGGAGATGGTAACTCAGGGACTGGGGAGATGGTAACTCAGGGACTGGGGGAGATGGTAACTCAGGGACTGGGGGAGATGGTAACTCAGGGACTGGGGGAGATGGTAACTCAGGGACTGGGGGAGATGGTAACTCAGGGACTTGGGGAGATGGTAACTCAGGGACTGGGGAGATGGTAACTCAGGGACTGGGGGAGATGGTAACTCAGGGACTGTGGGAGATGGTAACTCAGGGACTGGGGGAGATGGTAACTCAGGGACTGGGGGAGATGGTAACTCAGGGACTGGGGAGATGGTAACTCAGGGACTGGGGGAGATGGTAACTCATGGACTGGGGGAGATGGAAACTCAGGGACTGGGGGAGATGGTAACTCAGGGACTGGGGGAGATGGTAACTAGGGACTGGCGGAGATGTAACTCAGGGACTGGGGAGATGGTAACTCAGGGACTGGGGGAGAGATGGTACTCAGGACTGGGTGAGATGGTAACTCTGGGACTGGGGAGATGGTAACTCAGGGACTGGGGGAGATGTAACTCAGGAATGGGAGAGATGGTAACTCAGGGACTGGGGGGAGATGTAACTCAGGGACTGGGGGAGATGGTAACTCAGGGACTGGGGAGATGGTAACTCAGGAACTGGGGGAGATGGTAACTCAGGGACTGGGGGAGATGGTAACCTCAGGGACTGGGGGAGATGGTAACTCAGGGACTGGGAGAGATGGTAACTCAGGGACTGGGGAGATGGTAACTCAGGGACTGGGGGAGATGGTAACTCAGGGACTGGGGGAGATGGTAACTCAAGGACTGGCGGAGATGGTAACTCAGGGACTGGGGAGATGGTAACTCAGGGACTGGGGAGATGGTAACTCAGGGACTGGGGGAGATGGTAACTCAGGGACTGGGGGAGATGGTAACTCAGGGACTGGGGAGATGGTAACTCAGGGACTGGGGGAGATGGTAACTCAGGGACTGGGGGAGATGGTACTCAGGGACTGGGGGAGATGGAAACTCAGGGACTGGGGAGATGGGTAATCAGGGACTGGGGAGATGGTAACTCAGGGACTGGGCGAGATGGTAACTCAGGGACTGGGGAGATGGTAACTCAGGGATTGGGGAGATGGTAACTCAGGGACTGGGGGAGATGGTAACTCAGGGACTGGGGAGATGGTAACTCTAGGACTGGGGGAGATGGTAACTCAGGGACTGGGAGAGATGGTAACTCAGGGACTGGGATGATGGTAACTCAGGGACTGGGGGAGATGGTAACTCAGGGACTGGGGGAGATGGTAACTCAGGGACTGGGGGAGATGGTAACTCAGGGACTGGGGGAGATGGTAACTCAGGGACTGGGGGAGATGGTAACTCAGGGACTGGGGGAGATGGTAACTCAGGGACTGGGGGAGATGGTAACTCAGGGACTGGGGGAGATGGTAACTCAGGGACTGGGGAGATGGTAACTCAGGGACTGGGGAGATGGTAACTCAGGGACTGGGGGAGATGGTAACTCAGGGACTGGGGGAGATGGTAACTCAGGGACTGGGGAGATGGTAACTCAGGGACTGGGGAGATGGTAACTCAGGGACTGGGGGAGATGGTAACTCAGGGACTGGGGGAGATGGTAACTCAGGGACTGGGGGAGATGGTAACTCAGGGACTGGGGAGATGGTAACTCAGGGACTGGGGAGATGGTAACTCAGGGACTGGGGGAGATGGTAACTCAGGGACTGGGGGAGATGGTAACTCAGGGACTGGGGGAGATGGTAACTCAGGGACTGGGGGAGATGGTAACTCAGGGACTGGGGAGATGGTAACTCAGGGACTGGGGGAGATGGTAACTCAGGGACTGGGGGAGATGGTAACTCAGGGACTGGGGAGATGGTAACTCAGGGACTGGGGGAGATGGTAACTCAGGGACTGGGGAGATGGTAACTCAGGGACTGGGGGAGATGGTAACTCAGGGACTGGGGGAGATGGTAACTCAGGGACTGGGGAGATGGTAACTCAGGGACTGGGGAGATGGTAACTCAGGGACTGGGGGAGATGGTAACTCAGGGACTGGGGGAGATGGTAACTCAGGGACTGGGGGAGATGGTAACTCAGGGACTGGGGGAGATGGTAACTCAGGGACTGGGAGATGGTAACTCAGGGACTGGGGGAGATGGTAACTCAGGGACTGGGGGAGATGGTAACTCAGGGACTGGGGGAGATGGTAACTCAGGGACTGGGGGAGATGGTAACTCAGGGACTGGGGGAGATGGTAACTCAGGGACTGGGGGAGATGGTAACTCAGGGACTGGGGGAGATGGTAACTCAGGGACTGGGGAGATGGTAACTCAGGGACTGGGGGAGATGGTAACTCAGGGACTGGGGAGATGGTAACTCAGGGACTGGGGGAGATGGTAACTCAGGGACTGGGGGAGATGGTAACTCAGGGACTGGGGGAGATGGTAACTCAGGGACTGGGGGAGATGGTAACTCAGGGACTGGGGGAGATGGTAACTCAGGGACTGGGGGAGATGGTAACTCAGGGACTGGGGGAGATGGTAACTCAGGGACTGGGGAGATGGTAACTCAGGGACTGGGGGAGATGGTAACTCAGGGACTGGGGAGATGGTAACTCAGGGACTGGGGGAGATGGTAACTCAGGGACTGGGGAGATGGTAACTCAGGGACTGGGGGAGATGGTAACTCAGGGACTGGGGAGATGGTAACTCAGGGACTGGGGGAGATGGTAACTCAGGGACTGGGGGAGATGGTAACTCAGGGACTGGGGAGATGGTAACTCAGGGACTGGGGGAGATGGTAACTCAGGGACTGGGGGAGATGGTAACTCAGGGACTGGGGGAGATGGTAACTCAGGGACTGGGGGAGATGGTAACTCAGGGACTGGGGAGATGGTAACTCAGGGACTGGGGGAGATGGTAACTCAGGGACTGGGGGAGATGGTAACTCAGGGACTGGGGAGATGGTAACTCAGGGACTGGGGGAGATGGTAACTCAGGGACTGGGGGAGATGGTAACTCAGGGACTGGGGGAGATGGTAACTCAGGGACTGGGGGAGATGGTAACTCAGGGACTGGGGGAGATGGTAACTCAGGGACTGGGGGAGATGGTAACTCAGGGACTGGGGAGATGGTAACTCAGGGACTGGGGGAGATGGTAACTCAGGGACTGGGGAGATGGTAACTCAGGGACTGGGGGAGATGGTAACTCAGGGACTGGGGGAGATGGTAACTCAGGGACTGGGGGAGATGGTAACTCAGGGACTGGGGGAGATGGTAACTCAGGGACTGGGGAGATGGTAACTCAGGGACTGGGGGAGATGGTAACTCAGGGACTGGGGGAGATGGTAACTCAGGGACTGGGGGAGATGGTAACTCAGGGACTGGGGGAGATGGTAACTCAGGGACTGGGGAGATGGTAACTCAGGGACTGGGGGAGATGGTAACTCAGGGACTGGGGGAGATGGTAACTCAGGGACTGGGGGAGATGGTAACTCAGGGACTGGGGGAGATGGTAACTCAGGGACTGGGGGAGATGGTAACTCAGGGACTGGGGAGATGGTAACTCAGGGACTGGGGGAGATGGTAACTCAGGGACTGGGGAGATGGTAACTCAGGGACTGGGGGAGATGGTAACTCAGGGACTGGGGGAGATGGTAACTCAGGGACTGGGGGAGATGGTAACTCAGGGACTGGGGAGATGGTAACTCAGGGACTGGGGGAGATGGTAACTCAGGGACTGGGGGAGATGGTAACTCAGGGACTGGGGGAGATGGTAACTCAGGGACTGGGGGAGATGGTAACTCAGGGACTGGGGGAGATGGTAACTCAGGGACTGGGGGAGATGGTAACTCAGGGACTGGGGGAGATGGTAACTCAGGGACTGGGGGAGATGGTAACTCAGGGACTGGGGGAGATGGTAACTCAGGGACTGGGGGAGATGGTAACTCAGGGACTGGGGAGATGGTAACTCAGGGACTGGGGGAGATGGTAACTCAGGGACTGGGGAGATGGTAACTCAGGGACTGGGGGAGATGGTAACTCAGGGACTGGGGGAGATGGTAACTCAGGGACTGGGGGAGATGGTAACTCAGGGACTGGGGGAGATGGTAACTCAGGGACTGGGGGAGATGGTAACTCAGGGACTGGGGGAGATGGTAACTCAGGGACTGGGGGAGATGGTAACTCAGGGACTGGGGAGATGGTAACTCAGGGACTGGGGGAGATGGTAACTCAGGGACTGGGGGAGATGGTAACTCAGGGACTGGGGGAGATGGTAACTCAGGGACTGGGGAGATGGTAACTCAGGGACTGGGGGAGATGGTAACTCAGGGACTGGGGAGATGGTAACTCAGGGTCTGGGGAGATGGAACTCAGGACTGAGGGAGATGCTAACACTCAGGGACTGGGGGGAGATGGTAACCTCGTTACGGGGGCGATGGTACTCATGGAATGGGGGAGATTGTAACTCAAGGACCTTTGGATAGATGGGAAACTCAGTGACTGGGGGTGATGGGTATCTCCAGGGACTGGGGCGATGGGTAACTCAGGGACTGGGAGATGGTACTCAGGGACTGGGGGAGATGGTAACTCAGGGACTGGGGAGATGGTAACCTCAGGGACTGGGGAGATGGTAACTCAAGGGACTGGGGAGTTGGTAACTCAGGGAATGGGGGAGATGGTCTCTCAGGGACTGGGGAGATGGTAACTCAGGGACTGGGGGAGATGGTAACTCAGGGACTGGGGGAGATGGTAACTCAGGGACTGGGGAGATGGTAACTCAGGGACTGGGGGAGATGGTAACTCAGGGACTGGGGGAGATGGTAACTCAGGGACTGGGGAGATGGTAACTCAGGGACTGGGGAGATGGTAACTCAGGGACTGGGGAGATGGTAACTCAGGGACTGGGGAGATGGTAACTCAGGGACTGGGGGAGATGGTAACTCAGGGACTGGGGGAGATGGTAACTCAGGGACTGGGGAGATGGTAACTCAGGGACTGGGGGAGATGGTAACTCAGGGACTGGGGAGATGGTAACTCAGGGACTGGGGGAGATGGTAACTCAGGGACTGGGGAGATGGTAACTCAGGGACTGGGGGAGATGGTAACTCAGGGACTGGGGGAGATGGTAACTCAGGGACTGGGGAGATGGTAACTCAGGGACTGGGGGAGATGGTAACTCAGGGACTGGGGAGATGGTAACTCAGGGACTGGGGAGATGGTAACTCAGGGACTGGGGGAGATGGTAACTCAGGGACTGGGGGAGATGGTAACTCAGGGACTGGGGAGATGGTAACTCAGGGACTGGGGGAGATGGTAACTCAGGGACTGGGGGAGATGGTAACTCAGGGACTGGGGGAGATGGTAACTCAGGGACTGGGGGAGATGGTAACTCAGGGACTGGGGGAGATGGTAACTCAGGGACTGGGGAGATGGTAACTCAGGGACTGGGGAGATGGTAACTCAGGGACTGGGGAGATGGTAACTCAGGGACTGGGGAGATGGTAACTCAGGGACTGGGGGAGATGGTAACTCAGGGACTGGGGGAGATGGTAACTCAGGGACTGGGGGAGATGGTAACTCAGGGACTGGGGGAGATGGTAACTCAGGGACTGGGGGAGATGGTAACTCAGGGACTGGGGGAGATGGTAACTCAGGGACTGGGGAGATGGTAACTCAGGGACTGGGGGAGATGGTAACTCAGGGACTGGGGGAGATGGTAACTCAGGGACTGGGGGAGATGGTAACTCAGGGACTGGGGGAGATGGTAACTCAGGGACTGGGGAGATGGTAACTCAGGGACTGGGGGAGATGGTAACTCAGGGACTGGGGAGATGGTAACTCAGGGACTGGGGAGATGGTAACTCAGGGACTGGGGGAGATGGTAACTCAGGGACTGGGGGAGATGGTAACTCAGGGACTGGGGGAGATGGTAACTCAGGGACTGGGGGAGATGGTAACTCAGGGACTGGGGGAGATGGTAACTCAGGGACTGGGGGAGATGGTAACTCAGGGACTGGGGGAGATGGTAACTCAGGGACTGGGGGAGATGGTAACTCAGGGACTGGGGGAGATGGTAACTCAGGGACTGGGGGAGATGGTAACTCAGGGACTGGGGAGATGGTAACTCAGGGACTGGGGAGATGGTAACTCAGGGACTGGGGGAGATGGTAACTCAGGGACTGGGGGAGATGGTAACTCAGGGACTGGGGAGATGGTAACTCAGGGACTGGGGGAGATGGTAACTCAGGGACTGGGGGAGATGGTAACTCAGGGACTGGGGGAGATGGTAACTCAGGGACTGGGGGAGATGGTAACTCAGGGACTGGGGGAGATGGTAACTCAGGGACTGGGGGAGATGGTAACTCAGGGACTGGGGGAGATGGTAACTCAGGGACTGGGGGAGATGGTAACTCAGGGACTGGGGGAGATGGTAACTCAGGGACTGGGGGAGATGGTAACTCAGGGACTGGGGGAGATGGTAACTCAGGGACTGGGGAGATGGTAACTCAGGGACTGGGGGAGATGGTAACTCAGGGACTGGGGGAGATGGTAACTCAGGGACTGGGGAGATGGTAACTCAGGGACTGGGGGAGATGGTAACTCAGGGACTGGGGGAGATGGTAACTCAGGGACTGGGGGAGATGGTAACTCAGGGACTGGGGGAGATGGTAACTCAGGGACTGGGGGAGATGGTAACTCAGGGACTGGGGGAGATGGTAACTCAGGGACTGGGGGAGATGGTAACTCAGGGACTGGGGGAGATGGTAACTCAGGGACTGGGGAGATGGTAACTCAGGGACTGGGGGAGATGGTAACTCAGGGACTGGGGGAGATGGTAACTCAGGGACTGGGGGAGATGGTAACTCAGGGACTGGGGAGATGGTAACTCAGGGACTGGGGGAGATGGTAACTCAGGGACTGGGGAGATGGTAACTCAGGGACTGGGGGAGATGGTAACTCAGGGACTGGGGAGATGGTAACTCAGGGACTGGGGGAGATGGTAACTCAGGGACTGGGGGAGATGGTAACTCAGGGACTGGGGGAGATGGTAACTCAGGGACTGGGGGAGATGGTAACTCAGGGACTGGGGGAGATGGTAACTCAGGGACTGGGGGAGATGGTAACTCAGGGACTGGGGGAGATGGTAACTCAGGGACTGGGGAGATGGTAACTCAGGGACTGGGGGAGATGGTAACTCAGGGACTGGGGAGATGGTAACTCAGGGACTGGGGGAGATGGTAACTCAGGGACTGGGGGAGATGGTAACTCAGGGACTGGGGGAGATGGTAACTCAGGGACTGGGGGAGATGGTAACTCAGGGACTGGGGGAGATGGTAACTCAGGGACTGGGGGAGATGGTAACTCAGGGACTGGGGAGATGGTAACTCAGGGACTGGGGGAGATGGTAACTCAGGGACTGGGGAGATGGTAACTCAGGGACTGGGGGAGATGGTAACTCAGGGACTGGGGAGATGGTAACTCAGGGACTGGGGAGATGGTAACTCAGGGACTGGGGAGATGGTAACTCAGGGACTGGGGAGATGGTAACTCAGGGACTGGGGGAGATGGTAACTCAGGGACTGGGGAGATGGTAACTCAGGGACTGGGGGAGATGGTAACTCAGGGACTGGGGGAGATGGTAACTCAGGGACTGGGGGAGATGGTAACTCAGGGACTGGGGGAGATGGTAACTCAGGGACTGGGGGAGATGGTAACTCAGGGACTGGGGAGATGGTAACTCAGGGACTGGGGGAGATGGTAACTCAGGGACTGGGGGAGATGGTAACTCAGGGACTGGGGGAGATGGTAACTCAGGGACTGGGGAGATGGTAACTCAGGGACTGGGGGAGATGGTAACTCAGGGACTGGGGGAGATGGTAACTCAGGGACTGGGGGAGATGGTAACTCAGGGACTGGGGGAGATGGTAACTCAGGGACTGGGGGAGATGGTAACTCAGGGACTGGGGGAGATGGTAACTCAGGGACTGGGGGAGATGGTAACTCAGGGACTGGGGAGATGGTAACTCAGGGACTGGGGGAGATGGTAACTCAGGGACTGGGGGAGATGGTAACTCAGGGACTGGGGGAGATGGTAACTCAGGGACTGGGGGAGATGGTAACTCAGGGACTGGGGGAGATGGTAACTCAGGGACTGGGGGAGATGGTAACTCAGGGACTGGGGGAGATGGTAACTCAGGGACTGGGGGAGATGGTAACTCAGGGACTGGGGGAGATGGTAACTCAGGGACTGGGGGAGATGGTAACTCAGGGACTGGGGGAGATGGTAACTCAGGGACTGGGGAGATGGTAACTCAGGGACTGGGGGAGATGGTAACTCAGGGACTGGGGGAGATGGTAACTCAGGGACTGGGGGAGATGGTAACTCAGGGACTGGGGGAGATGGTAACTCAGGGACTGGGGGAGATGGTAACTCAGGGACTGGGGGAGATGGTAACTCAGGGACTGGGGAGATGGTAACTCAGGGACTGGGGGAGATGGTAACTCAGGGACTGGGGAGATGGTAACTCAGGGACTGGGGGAGATGGTAACTCAGGGACTGGGGGAGATGGTAACTCAGGGACTGGGGGAGATGGTAACTCAGGGACTGGGGGAGATGGTAACTCAGGGACTGGGGGAGATGGTAACTCAGGGACTGGGGGAGATGGTAACTCAGGGACTGGGGGAGATGGTAACTCAGGGACTGGGGGAGATGGTAACTCAGGGACTGGGGGAGATGGTAACTCAGGGACTGGGGGAGATGGTAACTCAGGGACTGGGGAGATGGTAACTCAGGGACTGGGGGAGATGGTAACTCAGGGACTGGGGAGATGGTAACTCAGGGACTGGGGGAGATGGTAACTCAGGGACTGGGGGAGATGGTAACTCAGGGACTGGGGGAGATGGTAACTCAGGGACTGGGGGAGATGGTAACTCAGGGACTGGGGGAGATGGTAACTCAGGGACTGGGGGAGATGGTAACTCAGGGACTGGGGGAGATGGTAACTCAGGGACTGGGGAGATGGTAACTCAGGGACTGGGGGAGATGGTAACTCAGGGACTGGGGGAGATGGTAACTCAGGGACTGGGGGAGATGGTAACTCAGGGACTGGGGGAGATGGTAACTCAGGGACTGGGGGAGATGGTAACTCAGGGACTGGGGGAGATGGTAACTCAGGGACTGGGGGAGATGGTAACTCAGGGACTGGGGAGATGGTAACTCAGGGACTGGGGGAGATGGTAACTCAGGGACTGGGGGAGATGGTAACTCAGGGACTGGGGAGATGGTAACTCAGGGACTGGGGGAGATGGTAACTCAGGGACTGGGGGAGATGGTAACTCAGGGACTGGGGGAGATGGTAACTCAGGGACTGGGGGAGATGGTAACTCAGGGACTGGGGAGATGGTAACTCAGGGACTGGGGGAGATGGTAACTCAGGGACTGGGGAGATGGTAACTCAGGGACTGGGGGAGATGGTAACTCAGGGACTGGGGAGATGGTAACTCAGGGACTGGGGAGATGGTAACTCAGGGACTGGGGGAGATGGTAACTCAGGGACTGGGGAGATGGTAACTCAGGGACTGGGGGAGATGGTAACTCAGGGACTGGGGAGATGGTAACTCAGGGACTGGGGGAGATGGTAACTCAGGGACTGGGGGAGATGGTAACTCAGGGACTGGGGGAGATGGTAACTCAGGGACTGGGGAGATGGTAACTCAGGGACTGGGGAGATGGTAACTCAGGGACTGGGGAGATGGTAACTCAGGGACTGGGGGAGATGGTAACTCAGGGACTGGGGGAGATGGTAACTCAGGGACTGGGGGAGATGGTAACTCAGGGACTGGGGGAGATGGTAACTCAGGGACTGGGGGAGATGGTAACTCAGGGACTGGGGAGATGGTAACTCAGGGACTGGGGGAGATGGTAACTCAGGGACTGGGGAGATGGTAACTCAGGGACTGGGGAGATGGTAACTCAGGGACTGGGGGAGATGGTAACTCAGGGACTGGGGGAGATGGTAACTCAGGGACTGGGGGAGATGGTAACTCAGGGACTGGGGGAGATGGTAACTCAGGGACTGGGGAGATGGTAACTCAGGGACTGGGGGAGATGGTAACTCAGGGACTGGGGGAGATGGTAACTCAGGGACTGGGGGAGATGGTAACTCAGGGACTGGGGGAGATGGTAACTCAGGGACTGGGGGAGATGGTAACTCAGGGACTGGGGAGATGGTAACTCAGGGACTGGGGAGATGGTAACTCAGGGACTGGGGGAGATGGTAACTCAGGGACTGGGGGAGATGGTAACTCAGGGACTGGGGAGATGGTAACTCAGGGACTGGGGGAGATGGTAACTCAGGGACTGGGGGAGATGGTAACTCAGGGACTGGGGAGATGGTAACTCAGGGACTGGGGGAGATGGTAACTCAGGGACTGGGGGAGATGGTAACTCAGGGACTGGGGGAGATGGTAACTCAGGGACTGGGGAGATGGTAACTCAGGGACTGGGGAGATGGTAACTCAGGGACTGGGGGAGATGGTAACTCAGGGACTGGGGAGATGGTAACTCAGGGACTGGGGAGATGGTAACTCAGGGACTGGGGAGATGGTAACTCAGGGACTGGGGGAGATGGTAACTCAGGGACTGGGGGAGATGGTAACTCAGGGACTGGGGAGATGGTAACTCAGGGACTGGGGGAGATGGTAACTCAGGGACTGGGGAGATGGTAACTCAGGGACTGGGGAGATGGTAACTCAGGGACTGGGGGAGATGGTAACTCAGGGACTGGGGAGATGGTAACTCAGGGACTGGGGAGATGGTAACTCAGGGACTGGGGGAGATGGTAACTCAGGGACTGGGGGAGATGGTAACTCAGGGACTGGGGGAGATGGTAACTCAGGGACTGGGGGAGATGGTAACTCAGGGACTGGGGGAGATGGTAACTCAGGGACTGGGGGAGATGGTAACTCAGGGACTGGGGGAGATGGTAACTCAGGGACTGGGGAGATGGTAACTCAGGGACTGGGGGAGATGGTAACTCAGGGACTGGGGAGATGGTAACTCAGGGACTGGGGAGATGGTAACTCAGGGACTGGGGAGATGGTAACTCAGGGACTGGGGGAGATGGTAACTCAGGGACTGGGGGAGATGGTAACTCAGGGACTGGGGGAGATGGTAACTCAGGGACTGGGGGAGATGGTAACTCAGGGACTGGGGGAGATGGTAACTCAGGGACTGGGGGAGATGGTAACTCAGGGACTGGGGAGATGGTAACTCAGGGACTGGGGGAGATGGTAACTCAGGGACTGGGGGAGATGGTAACTCAGGGACTGGGGGAGATGGTAACTCAGGGACTGGGGGAGATGGTAACTCAGGGACTGGGGGAGATGGTAACTCAGGGACTGGGGGAGATGGTAACTCAGGGACTGGGGGAGATGGTAACTCAGGGACTGGGGGAGATGGTAACTCAGGGACTGGGGGAGATGGTAACTCAGGGACTGGGGAGATGGTAACTCAGGGACTGGGGGAGATGGTAACTCAGGGACTGGGGGAGATGGTAACTCAGGGACTGGGGGAGATGGTAACTCAGGGACTGGGGGAGATGGTAACTCAGGGACTGGGGGAGATGGTAACTCAGGGACTGGGGAGATGGTAACTCAGGGACTGGGGGAGATGGTAACTCAGGGACTGGGGGAGATGGTAACTCAGGGACTGGGGGAGATGGTAACTCAGGGACTGGGGAGATGGTAACTCAGGGACTGGGGGAGATGGTAACTCAGGGACTGGGGGAGATGGTAACTCAGGGACTGGGGAGATGGTAACTCAGGGACTGGGGGAGATGGTAACTCAGGGACTGGGGGAGATGGTAACTCAGGGACTGGGGGAGATGGTAACTCAGGGACTGGGGGAGATGGTAACTCAGGGACTGGGGGAGATGGTAACTCAGGGACTGGGGAGATGGTAACTCAGGGACTGGGGAGATGGTAACTCAGGGACTGGGGGAGATGGTAACTCAGGGACTGGGGAGATGGTAACTCAGGGACTGGGGAGATGGTAACTCAGGGACTGGGGGAGATGGTAACTCAGGGACTGGGGAGATGGTAACTCAGGGACTGGGGAGATGGTAACTCAGGGACTGGGGGAGATGGTAACTCAGGGACTGGGGAGATGGTAACTCAGGGACTGGGGAGATGGTAACTCAGGGACTGGGGGAGATGGTAACTCAGGGACTGGGGAGATGGTAACTCAGGGACTGGGGGAGATGGTAACTCAGGGACTGGGGGAGATGGTAACTCAGGGACTGGGGGAGATGGTAACTCAGGGACTGGGGGAGATGGTAACTCAGGGACTGGGGGAGATGGTAACTCAGGGACTGGGGGAGATGGTAACTCAGGGACTGGGGAGATGGTAACTCAGGGACTGGGGAGATGGTAACTCAGGGACTGGGGAGATGGTAACTCAGGGACTGGGGGAGATGGTAACTCAGGGACTGGGGGAGATGGTAACTCAGGGACTGGGGGAGATGGTAACTCAGGGACTGGGGGAGATGGTAACTCAGGGACTGGGGGAGATGGTAACTCAGGGACTGGGGGAGATGGTAACTCAGGGACTGGGGGAGATGGTAACTCAGGGACTGGGGAGATGGTAACTCAGGGACTGGGGGAGATGGTAACTCAGGGACTGGGGGAGATGGTAACTCAGGGACTGGGGGAGATGGTAACTCAGGGACTGGGGGAGATGGTAACTCAGGGACTGGGGGAGATGGTAACTCAGGGACTGGGGGAGATGGTAACTCAGGGACTGGGGGAGATGGTAACTCAGGGACTGGGGGAGATGGTAACTCAGGGACTGGGGGAGATGGTAACTCAGGGACTGGGGGAGATGGTAACTCAGGGACTGGGGAGATGGTAACTCAGGGACTGGGGGAGATGGTAACTCAGGGACTGGGGAGATGGTAACTCAGGGACTGGGGGAGATGGTAACTCAGGGACTGGGGGAGATGGTAACTCAGGGACTGGGGAGATGGTAACTCAGGGACTGGGGGAGATGGTAACTCAGGGACTGGGGGAGATGGTAACTCAGGGACTGGGGGAGATGGTAACTCAGGGACTGGGGGAGATGGTAACTCAGGGACTGGGGGAGATGGTAACTCAGGGACTGGGGGAGATGGTAACTCAGGGACTGGGGGAGATGGTAACTCAGGGACTGGGGGAGATGGTAACTCAGGGACTGGGGGAGATGGTAACTCAGGGACTGGGGAGATGGTAACTCAGGGACTGGGGGAGATGGTAACTCAGGGACTGGGGGAGATGGTAACTCAGGGACTGGGGAGATGGTAACTCAGGGACTGGGGAGATGGTAACTCAGGGACTGGGGGAGATGGTAACTCAGGGACTGGGGGAGATGGTAACTCAGGGACTGGGGGAGATGGTAACTCAGGGACTGGGGAGATGGTAACTCAGGGACTGGGGGAGATGGTAACTCAGGGACTGGGGGAGATGGTAACTCAGGGACTGGGGGAGATGGTAACTCAGGGACTGGGGGAGATGGTAACTCAGGGACTGGGGAGATGGTAACTCAGGGACTGGGGGAGATGGTAACTCAGGGACTGGGGGAGATGGTAACTCAGGGACTGGGGAGATGGTAACTCAGGGACTGGGGAGATGGTAACTCAGGGACTGGGGGAGATGGTAACTCAGGGACTGGGGAGATGGTAACTCAGGGACTGGGGGAGATGGTAACTCAGGGACTGGGGGAGATGGTAACTCAGGGACTGGGGGAGATGGTAACTCAGGGACTGGGGGAGATGGTAACTCAGGGACTGGGGAGATGGTAACTCAGGGACTGGGGAGATGGTAACTCAGGGACTGGGGAGATGGTAACTCAGGGACTGGGGGAGATGGTAACTCAGGGACTGGGGAGATGGTAACTCAGGGACTGGGGGAGATGGTAACTCAGGGACTGGGGAGATGGTAACTCAGGGACTGGGGGAGATGGTAACTCAGGGACTGGGGAGATGGTAACTCAGGGACTGGGGGAGATGGTAACTCAGGGACTGGGGGAGATGGTAACTCAGGGACTGGGGAGATGGTAACTCAGGGACTGGGGGAGATGGTAACTCAGGGACTGGGGGAGATGGTAACTCAGGGACTGGGGGAGATGGTAACTCAGGGACTGGGGGAGATGGTAACTCAGGGACTGGGGGAGATGGTAACTCAGGGACTGGGGGAGATGGTAACTCAGGGACTGGGGGAGATGGTAACTCAGGGACTGGGGAGATGGTAACTCAGGGACTGGGGGAGATGGTAACTCAGGGACTGGGGGAGATGGTAACTCAGGGACTGGGGGAGATGGTAACTCAGGGACTGGGGAGATGGTAACTCAGGGACTGGGGGAGATGGTAACTCAGGGACTGGGGGAGATGGTAACTCAGGGACTGGGGAGATGGTAACTCAGGGACTGGGGGAGATGGTAACTCAGGGACTGGGGGAGATGGTAACTCAGGGACTGGGGGAGATGGTAACTCAGGGACTGGGGGAGATGGTAACTCAGGGACTGGGGGAGATGGTAACTCAGGGACTGGGGGAGATGGTAACTCAGGGACTGGGGAGATGGTAACTCAGGGACTGGGGGAGATGGTAACTCAGGGACTGGGGGAGATGGTAACTCAGGGACTGGGGGAGATGGTAACTCAGGGACTGGGGAGATGGTAACTCAGGGACTGGGGGAGATGGTAACTCAGGGACTGGGGGAGATGGTAACTCAGGGACTGGGGGAGATGGTAACTCAGGGACTGGGGGAGATGGTAACTCAGGGACTGGGGGAGATGGTAACTCAGGGACTGGGGGAGATGGTAACTCAGGGACTGGGGAGATGGTAACTCAGGGACTGGGGAGATGGTAACTCAGGGACTGGGGGAGATGGTAACTCAGGGACTGGGGAGATGGTAACTCAGGGACTGGGGGAGATGGTAACTCAGGGACTGGGGAGATGGTAACTCAGGGACTGGGGGAGATGGTAACTCAGGGACTGGGGGAGATGGTAACTCAGGGACTGGGGGAGATGGTAACTCAGGGACTGGGGGAGATGGTAACTCAGGGACTGGGGGAGATGGTAACTCAGGGACTGGGGAGATGGTAACTCAGGGACTGGGGAGATGGTAACTCAGGGACTGGGGAGATGGTAACTCAGGGACTGGGGAGATGGTAACTCAGGGACTGGGGAGATGGTAACTCAGGGACTGGGGGAGATGGTAACTCAGGGACTGGGGGAGATGGTAACTCAGGGACTGGGGGAGATGGTAACTCAGGGACTGGGGGAGATGGTAACTCAGGGACTGGGGGAGATGGTAACTCAGGGACTGGGGGAGATGGTAACTCAGGGACTGGGGAGATGGTAACTCAGGGACTGGGGAGATGGTAACTCAGGGACTGGGGGAGATGGTAACTCAGGGACTGGGGGAGATGGTAACTCAGGGACTGGGGAGATGGTAACTCAGGGACTGGGGGAGATGGTAACTCAGGGACTGGGGGAGATGGTAACTCAGGGACTGGGGAGATGGTAACTCAGGGACTGGGGGAGATGGTAACTCAGGGACTGGGGGAGATGGTAACTCAGGGACTGGGGGAGATGGTAACTCAGGGACTGGGGAGATGGTAACTCAGGGACTGGGGAGATGGTAACTCAGGGACTGGGGGAGATGGTAACTCAGGGACTGGGGGAGATGGTAACTCAGGGACTGGGGGAGATGGTAACTCAGGGACTGGGGGAGATGGTAACTCAGGGACTGGGGAGATGGTAACTCAGGGACTGGGGGAGATGGTAACTCAGGGACTGGGGGAGATGGTAACTCAGGGACTGGGGAGATGGTAACTCAGGGACTGGGGGAGATGGTAACTCAGGGACTGGGGGAGATGGTAACTCAGGGACTGGGGGAGATGGTAACTCAGGGACTGGGGGAGATGGTAACTCAGGGACTGGGGGAGATGGTAACTCAGGGACTGGGGGAGATGGTAACTCAGGGACTGGGGGAGATGGTAACTCAGGGACTGGGGGAGATGGTAACTCAGGGACTGGGGGAGATGGTAACTCAGGGACTGGGGGAGATGGTAACTCAGGGACTGGGGAGATGGTAACTCAGGGACTGGGGGAGATGGTAACTCAGGGACTGGGGAGATGGTAACTCAGGGACTGGGGGAGATGGTAACTCAGGGACTGGGGGAGATGGTAACTCAGGGACTGGGGAGATGGTAACTCAGGGACTGGGGGAGATGGTAACTCAGGGACTGGGGGAGATGGTAACTCAGGGACTGGGGGAGATGGTAACTCAGGGACTGGGGGAGATGGTAACTCAGGGACTGGGGGAGATGGTAACTCAGGGACTGGGGGAGATGGTAACTCAGGGACTGGGGAGATGGTAACTCAGGGACTGGGGGAGATGGTAACTCAGGGACTGGGGAGATGGTAACTCAGGGACTGGGGGAGATGGTAACTCAGGGACTGGGGGAGATGGTAACTCAGGGACTGGGGGAGATGGTAACTCAGGGACTGGGGGAGATGGTAACTCAGGGACTGGGGGAGATGGTAACTCAGGGACTGGGGGAGATGGTAACTCAGGGACTGGGGAGATGGTAACTCAGGGACTGGGGGAGATGGTAACTCAGGGACTGGGGAGATGGTAACTCAGGGACTGGGGGAGATGGTAACTCAGGGACTGGGGAGATGGTAACTCAGGGACTGGGGGAGATGGTAACTCAGGGACTGGGGAGATGGTAACTCAGGGACTGGGGAGATGGTAACTCAGGGACTGGGGAGATGGTAACTCAGGGACTGGGGGAGATGGTAACTCAGGGACTGGGAGAGATGGTAACTCAGGGACTGGGGAGATGGTAACTCAGGGACTGGGGAGATGGTAACTCAGGGACTGGGGGAGATGGTAACTCAGGGACTGGGGGAGATGGTAACTCAGGGACTGGGGAGATGGTAACTCAGGGACTGGGGGAGATGGTAACTCAGGGACTGGGGAGATGGTAACTCAGGGACTGGGGAGATGGTAACTCAGGGACTGGGGGAGATGGTAACTCAGGGACTGGGGGAGATGGTAACTCAGGGACTGGGGGAGATGGTAACTCAGGGACTGGGGAGATGGTAACTCAGGGACTGGGGGAGATGGTAACTCAGGGACTGGGGAGATGGTAACTCAGGGACTGGGGGAGATGGTAACTCAGGGACTGGGGAGATGGTAACTCAGGGACTGGGGGAGATGGTAACTCAGGGACTGGGGAGATGGTAACTCAGGGACTGGGGGAGATGGTAACTCAGGGACTGGGGAGATGGTAACTCAGGGACTGGGGGAGATGGTAACTCAGGGACTGGGGGAGATGGTAACTCAGGGACTGGGGGAGATGGTAACTCAGGGACTGGGGAGATGGTAACTCAGGGACTGGGGAGATGGTAACTCAGGGACTGGGGGAGATGGTAACTCAGGGACTGGGGGAGATGGTAACTCAGGGACTGGGGAGATGGTAACTCAGGGACTGGGGGAGATGGTAACTCAGGGACTGGGGAGATGGTAACTCAGGGACTGGGGGAGATGGTAACTCAGGGACTGGGGGAGATGGTAACTCAGGGACTGGGGGAGATGGTAACTCAGGGACTGGGGGAGATGGTAACTCAGGGACTGGGGGAGATGGTAACTCAGGGACTGGGGAGATGGTAACTCAGGGACTGGGGGAGATGGTAACTCAGGGACTGGGGGAGATGGTAACTCAGGGACTGGGGGAGATGGTAACTCAGGGACTGGGGAGATGGTAACTCAGGGACTGGGGGAGATGGTAACTCAGGGACTGGGGGAGATGGTAACTCAGGGACTGGGGGAGATGGTAACTCAGGGACTGGGGGAGATGGTAACTCAGGGACTGGGGGAGATGGTAACTCAGGGACTGGGGGAGATGGTAACTCAGGGACTGGGGAGATGGTAACTCAGGGACTGGGGAGATGGTAACTCAGGGACTGGGGGAGATGGTAACTCAGGGACTGGGGGAGATGGTAACTCAGGGACTGGGGGAGATGGTAACTCAGGGACTGGGGGAGATGGTAACTCAGGGACTGGGGGAGATGGTAACTCAGGGACTGGGGGAGATGGTAACTCAGGGACTGGGGGAGATGGTAACTCAGGGACTGGGGGAGATGGTAACTCAGGGACTGGGGGAGATGGTAACTCAGGGACTGGGGGAGATGGTAACTCAGGGACTGGGGGAGATGGTAACTCAGGGACTGGGGGAGATGGTAACTCAGGGACTGGGGGAGATGGTAACTCAGGGACTGGGGAGATGGTAACTCAGGGACTGGGGGAGATGGTAACTCAGGGACTGGGGAGATGGTAACTCAGGGACTGGGGAGATGGTAACTCAGGGACTGGGGAGATGGTAACTCAGGGACTGGGGGAGATGGTAACTCAGGGACTGGGGGAGATGGTAACTCAGGGACTGGGGGAGATGGTAACTCAGGGACTGGGGGAGATGGTAACTCAGGGACTGGGGAGATGGTAACTCAGGGACTGGGGGAGATGGTAACTCAGGGACTGGGGGAGATGGTAACTCAGGGACTGGGGAGATGGTAACTCAGGGACTGGGGGAGATGGTAACTCAGGGACTGGGGGAGATGGTAACTCAGGGACTGGGGGAGATGGTAACTCAGGGACTGGGGAGATGGTAACTCAGGGACTGGGGAGATGGTAACTCAGGGACTGGGGGAGATGGTAACTCAGGGACTGGGGGAGATGGTAACTCAGGGACTGGGGGAGATGGTAACTCAGGGACTGGGGGAGATGGTAACTCAGGGACTGGGGGAGATGGTAACTCAGGGACTGGGGGAGATGGTAACTCAGGGACTGGGGGAGATGGTAACTCAGGGACTGGGGGAGATGGTAACTCAGGGACTGGGGGAGATGGTAACTCAGGGACTGGGGAGATGGTAACTCAGGGACTGGGGGAGATGGTAACTCAGGGACTGGGGAGATGGTAACTCAGGGACTGGGGGAGATGGTAACTCAGGGACTGGGGGAGATGGTAACTCAGGGACTGGGGGAGATGGTAACTCAGGGACTGGGGGAGATGGTAACTCAGGGACTGGGGGAGATGGTAACTCAGGGACTGGGGAGATGGTAACTCAGGGACTGGGGGAGATGGTAACTCAGGGACTGGGGAGATGGTAACTCAGGGACTGGGGAGATGGTAACTCAGGGACTGGGGGAGATGGTAACTCAGGGACTGGGGGAGATGGTAACTCAGGGACTGGGGGAGATGGTAACTCAGGGACTGGGGGAGATGGTAACTCAGGGACTGGGGGAGATGGTAACTCAGGGACTGGGGGAGATGGTAACTCAGGGACTGGGGAGATGGTAACTCAGGGACTGGGGAGATGGTAACTCAGGGACTGGGGAGATGGTAACTCAGGGACTGGGGGAGATGGTAACTCAGGGACTGGGGGAGATGGTAACTCAGGGACTGGGGAGATGGTAACTCAGGGACTGGGGAGATGGTAACTCAGGGACTGGGAGAGATGGTAACTCAGGGACTGGGGGAGATGGTAACTCAGGGACTGGGGGAGATGGTAACTCAGGGACTGGGGAGATGGTAACTCAGGGACTGGGGGAGATGGTAACTCAGGGACTGGGGAGATGGTAACTCAGGGACTGGGGGAGATGGTAACTCAGGGACTGGGGAGATGGTAACTCAGGGACTGGGGAGATGGTAACTCAGGGACTGGGGAGATGGTAACTCAGGGACTGGGGGAGATGGTAACTCAGGGACTGGGGAGATGGTAACTCAGGGACTGGGGGAGATGGTAACTCAGGGACTGGGGGAGATGGTAACTCAGGGACTGGGGAGATGGTAACTCAGGGACTGGGGAGATGGTAACTCAGGGACTGGGGAGATGGTAACTCAGGGACTGGGGGAGATGGTAACTCAGGGACTGGGGAGATGGTAACTCAGGGACTGGGGGAGATGGTAACTCAGGGACTGGGGAGATGGTAACTCAGGGACTGGGGAGATGGTAACTCAGGGACTGGGGGAGATGGTAACTCAGGGACTGGGGGAGATGGTAACTCAGGGACTGGGGGAGATGGTAACTCAGGGACTGGGGAGATGGTAACTCAGGGACTGGGGGAGATGGTAACTCAGGGACTGGGGGAGATGGTAACTCAGGGACTGGGGGAGATGGTAACTCAGGGACTGGGGGAGATGGTAACTCAGGGACTGGGGGAGATGGTAACTCAGGGACTGGGGGAGATGGTAACTCAGGGACTGGGGGAGATGGTAACTCAGGGACTGGGGGAGATGGTAACTCAGGGACTGGGGGAGATGGTAACTCAGGGACTGGGGGAGATGGTAACTCAGGGACTGGGGGAGATGGTAACTCAGGGACTGGGGAGATGGTAACTCAGGGACTGGGGGAGATGGTAACTCAGGGACTGGGGGAGATGGTAACTCAGGGACTGGGGGAGATGGTAACTCAGGGACTGGGGGAGATGGTAACTCAGGGACTGGGGGAGATGGTAACTCAGGGACTGGGGGAGATGGTAACTCAGGGACTGGGGAGATGGTAACTCAGGGACTGGGGGAGATGGTAACTCAGGGACTGGGGAGATGGTAACTCAGGGACTGGGGGAGATGGTAACTCAGGGACTGGGGGAGATGGTAACTCAGGGACTGGGGGAGATGGTAACTCAGGGACTGGGGAGATGGTAACTCAGGGACTGGGGAGATGGTAACTCAGGGACTGGGGGAGATGGTAACTCAGGGACTGGGGGAGATGGTAACTCAGGGACTGGGGGAGATGGTAACTCAGGGACTGGGGGAGATGGTAACTCAGGGACTGGGGGAGATGGTAACTCAGGGACTGGGGAGATGGTAACTCAGGGACTGGGGGAGATGGTAACTCAGGGACTGGGGGAGATGGTAACTCAGGGACTGGGGGAGATGGTAACTCAGGGACTGGGGGAGATGGTAACTCAGGGACTGGGGAGATGGTAACTCAGGGACTGGGGGAGATGGTAACTCAGGGACTGGGGGAGATGGTAACTCAGGGACTGGGGGAGATGGTAACTCAGGGACTGGGGGAGATGGTAACTCAGGGACTGGGGGAGATGGTAACTCAGGGACTGGGGGAGATGGTAACTCAGGGACTGGGAGAGATGGTAACTCAGGGACTGGGGAGATGGTAACTCAGGGACTGGGAGAGATGGTAACTCAGGGACTGGGGGAGATGGTAACTCAGGGACTGGGGGAGATGGTAACTCAGGGACTGGGGGAGATGGTAACTCAGGGACTGGGGAGATGGTAACTCAGGGACTGGGGGAGATGGTAACTCAGGGACTGGGGGAGATGGTAACTCAGGGACTGGGGGAGATGGTAACTCAGGGACTGGGGGAGATGGTAACTCAGGGACTGGGGAGATGGTAACTCAGGGACTGGGGGAGATGGTAACTCAGGGACTGGGGGAGATGGTAACTCAGGGACTGGGGGAGATGGTAACTCAGGGACTGGGGGAGATGGTAACTCAGGGACTGGGGAGATGGTAACTCAGGGACTGGGGAGATGGTAACTCAGGGACTGGGGGAGATGGTAACTCAGGGACTGGGGGAGATGGTAACTCAGGGACTGGGGGAGATGGTAACTCAGGGACTGGGGGAGATGGTAACTCAGGGACTGGGGGAGATGGTAACTCAGGGACTGGGGAGATGGTAACTCAGGGACTGGGGGAGATGGTAACTCAGGGACTGGGGAGATGGTAACTCAGGGACTGGGGAGATGGTAACTCAGGGACTGGGGGAGATGGTAACTCAGGGACTGGGGGAGATGGTAACTCAGGGACTGGGGAGATGGTAACTCAGGGACTGGGGGAGATGGTAACTCAGGGACTGGGGGAGATGGTAACTCAGGGACTGGGGGAGATGGTAACTCAGGGACTGGGGGAGATGGTAACTCAGGGACTGGGGGAGATGGTAACTCAGGGACTGGGGGAGATGGTAACTCAGGGACTGGGGGAGATGGTAACTCAGGGACTGGGGGAGATGGTAACTCAGGGACTGGGGGAGATGGTAACTCAGGGACTGGGGGAGATGGTAACTCAGGGACTGGGGGAGATGGTAACTCAGGGACTGGGGAGATGGTAACTCAGGGACTGGGGGAGATGGTAACTCAGGGACTGGGGAGATGGTAACTCAGGGACTGGGGAGATGGTAACTCAGGGACTGGGGGAGATGGTAACTCAGGGACTGGGGGAGATGGTAACTCAGGGACTGGGGGAGATGGTAACTCAGGGACTGGGGAGATGGTAACTCAGGGACTGGGGGAGATGGTAACTCAGGGACTGGGGAGATGGTAACTCAGGGACTGGGGGAGATGGTAACTCAGGGACTGGGGGAGATGGTAACTCAGGGACTGGGGGAGATGGTAACTCAGGGACTGGGGGAGATGGTAACTCAGGGACTGGGGGAGATGGTAACTCAGGGACTGGGGGAGATGGTAACTCAGGGACTGGGGGAGATGGTAACTCAGGGACTGGGGGAGATGGTAACTCAGGGACTGGGGGAGATGGTAACTCAGGGACTGGGGGAGATGGTAACTCAGGGACTGGGGAGATGGTAACTCAGGGACTGGGGGAGATGGTAACTCAGGGACTGGGGGAGATGGTAACTCAGGGACTGGGGGAGATGGTAACTCAGGGACTGGGGAGATGGTAACTCAGGGACTGGGGAGATGGTAACTCAGGGACTGGGGGAGATGGTAACTCAGGGACTGGGGGAGATGGTAACTCAGGGACTGGGGGAGATGGTAACTCAGGGACTGGGGAGATGGTAACTCAGGGACTGGGGGAGATGGTAACTCAGGGACTGGGGGAGATGGTAACTCAGGGACTGGGGGAGATGGTAACTCAGGGACTGGGGAGATGGTAACTCAGGGACTGGGGAGATGGTAACTCAGGGACTGGGGAGATGGTAACTCAGGGACTGGGGAGATGGTAACTCAGGGACTGGGGGAGATGGTAACTCAGGGACTGGGGGAGATGGTAACTCAGGGATGGAGGGAGATGGTAACTCAGGGACTGGGCGGAGATGGTAACTCAGGGACGGGGGGAGATGGTAACTCAGGGACTGGGGGAGATGGTAACTCAGGGAGCTGTGGGAGATGGTAACTCAAGGGACTGGGGGAGATGGTAACTCAGGGACTGGGAGAGATGGTAACTCAGGACTGGGGGAGATGGTACCTCAGGGCACTTGGGGAGATGGTAACTCAGGGACTGGGGAGATGGTAACTCAGGACTGGGGGGAGATGGTAACTCAGGGATGGGGAGATGGTAACTCAGGGACTGGGGGAGATGGTAACTCAGGGACTGGGGGAGATGGTAACTCAGGGACTGGGGAGATGGTAACTCAGGGACTGGGGGAGATGGTAACTCAGGGACTGGGGGAGATGGTAACTCAGGGACTGGGGAGATGGTAACTCAGGGACTGGGGGAGATGGTAACTCAGGGACTGGGGGAGATGGTAACTCAGGGACTGGGGGAGATGGTAACTCAGGGACTGGGGGAGATGGTAACTCAGGGACTGGGGGAGATGGTAACTCAGGGACTGGGGGAGATGGTAACTCAGGGACTGGGGAGATGGTAACTCAGGGACTGGGGGAGATGGTAACTCAGGGACTGGGGGAGATGGTAACTCAGGGACTGGGGGAGATGGTAACTCAGGGACTGGGGAGATGGTAACTCAGGGACTGGGGGAGATGGTAACTCAGGGACTGGGGAGATGGTAACTCAGGGACTGGGGGAGATGGTAACTCAGGGACTGGGGGAGATGGTAACTCAGGGACTGGGGGAGATGGTAACTCAGGGACTGGGGGAGATGGTAACTCAGGGACTGGGGGAGATGGTAACTCAGGGACTGGGGGAGATGGTAACTCAGGGACTGGAGGAGATGGTAACTCAGGGACTGGGGGAGATGGTAACTCAGGGACTGGGGGAGATGGTAACTCAGGGACTGGGGGAGATGGTAACTCAGGGACTGGGGGAGATGGTCGCTCAGGGACTGGGGGAGATGGTAACTCAGGGACTGGGGGAGATGGTAACTCAGGGACTGGGAGAGATGGTAACTCAGGGACTGGGAGAGATGGTAACTCAGGGACTGGGGGAGATGGTAACTCAGGGACTGGGGGAGATGGTAACTCAGGGACTGGGGGAGATGCTAACTCAAGGGACTGGGGAGATGTTCGCTCAGTGACTGGGGAGATGTTCGCTCAGGGACTGGGGGAGATGGTAACTCAGGGACTGGGGGAGATGGTAACTCAGGGACTGGGGGAGATGGTCGCTCAGGGACTGGGAGACATGGTAAATCAGGGACTGGGGGAGATGGTAACTCAGGGACTGGGGGAGATTGTCGCTCAGGGACTGGGAGAGATGGTAACTCAGGGACTGGGGGAGATGGTAACTCAGGGACTGGGAGAGATGGTAAATCAGGGACTGGGGGTGATGGTCGCTCAGGGACTGGGGGAGATGGTCGCTCAGGGACTGGGGGAGATGGTAACTCAGGGACTGGGAGAGATGGTAACTCAGGGACTGGGGGAGATGTTCGCTCAGGGACTGGGGGAGATTGTCGCTCAGGGAATGGGGGAGATGCTAACTCAGGGACTGGGGGAGATGCTAACTCAGGGTCTGGGGGAGATGGTGTCCCAGTGTCAGGGACTGTAAAATGGACCAGGGATGGGTCTGGACAATAACAGATGCCCAGGACACACTCTGCTGCTGTCTGGCTCCTCAACCCTAACTCCAATCTCTATGTAAATATCCCCAGTGTCAGTACAGGAGCTTCTCTCTGTATGGAGGAACGTTCTGTCAAGGCCCCTCCTCCTGTCCAATTGAAGGCGGGTCCACCCGGTCTGTACAATACTTATTGCGGAGTGTCCATGTGTGTGGGGTTGGAGCAGGGGAGCTCGCACTGGGAGCAGGAGTCAGAGAGAAGGTCTGCGCTCTAATAACAAGCCTCACATTCACCGCCCGGTCCTGGGGGAAACAGGAGAGAGAGTGAAAGACAGAATAGAATCGTTTCTAATATATACAGAGAGTAAAAACAATTCATTGCACTGAGAAGGAACCAGGAAAGAGGAAAATGACACAAGTGGAAACGCAGGTCACATACAACCACACCACGTATGTGATCGACCAGTACATGCAACAGGAAGATGATTGGGACAGAGATCTCCTGCTCGACCCAGCCTGGGAAAAGCAACAAAGGAAGGTTAGTGGGAAAGAAGAATTTTTAAAAACGTTTTGCAAAAGTTTTCCAAAAGTTTTGCAAAAGGTTTTACAAAAGTTAAATGTTTTGCAAAAGGTTTTACTGAAGTTAAATGTTTTCCAAAAGTTTTTACAAAAGTTAAAAGTTTTGCAAAAGGTTTTACTGAAGTTAAAAGTTTTGCAAAAGTTTTACAAAAGTTAAATGTTTTCCAAAAGTTTTTACAAAAGTTAAAAGTTTTGCAAAAGTTTTGCAAAAGTTAAAAGTTTTGCAAAAGTTTTGCAAAAGTTAAAAGCTTTGCCAAAGTTTGAAGTTTCTTCCAGTGTTCAATTTTCCAATCTTTTGGTTTTTTTTGTAAATGATAGTTTAATTGCAAAGTGTTTACTTCTTGTGAGAAAATTTCCCCCTTGTTTCAAATTTTTAAGGGGAGTTTACTGCCAGACAAATTATTTAAAATCCAAACCCCCCAAACTTTTTCAAAAGCTTCTCATCGGATGCTGATTTTGTTCTGAAGAGCTGGGTTTCCATCTGGTTGTCGTGGAGATTTCTGAAGGTGATCTCCTGGAGGTTGCTGCAGTCGGAAGATAGGTGACACCCGGCTCATTTTTACGAGACTACCTAAAGTGGGCTGCTGACGTTCCCCATCGGGACTGTGAGGGGCGAGGTGTTGGGTTTCTCGGTCGGTGCGAATAACTCTTCTTAAATAACACGGGCTATCTTTAAAAGAAAAATCCTTTAGTGGCTTTCCAAGTTCTTAGAAAATATCATGAATTTCCACGCGAGCTGAGGGCGGGAGAGAGAGTGTGTGGCATCCTAGTGTTGGTCTAGACCAAAGTGCAGCATCCTAGTGCTAGTCTAGACGAAAGTGCAACATCCTAGTGTTAGTCTTGACTAAAGTGCAGCATCCTAGTGTTAGTCTAGATTGAAGTGCAACATCCTAGTGTTAGTCTAGACTAAAGTGCAATATCCTAGTGCTAGTCTAGACTAAAGTGCAACATCCTAGTGCTAGTCTAGACTAAAGTGCAACATCCTAGTGTTAGTCTAGACTGAAGTGCAACATCCTCGTGTTAGTCCAGACTAAAGTGCAACATCCTCGTGTTCGTGTGAGAAAAGTGCAACATCCTAGTGCTAGTCTAGTCTAAAGTGCAACATCCTAGTGCTAGTCTAGTCTAAAGTGCAACATCCTAGTGCTAGTCTAGTCTAAAGTGCAACATCCTAGTGCTAGTCTAGTCTAAAGTGCAACATCCTAGTGCTAGTCTAGTCTAAAGTGCAACATCCTAGTGCTAGTCTAGTCTAAAGTGCAACATCCTAGTGCTAGTCTAGTCTAAAGTGCAACATCCTAGTGCTAGTCTAGTCTAAAGTGCAACATCCTAGTGCTAGTCTAGTCTAAAGTGCAACATCCTAGTGCTAGTCTAGTCTAAAGTGCAACATCCTAGTGCTAGTCTAGTCTAAAGTGCAACATCCTAGTGCTAGTCTAGTCTAAAGTGCAACATCCTAGTGCTAGTCTAGTCTAAAGTGCAACATCCTAGTGCTAGTCTAGTCTAAAGTGCAACATCCTAGTGCTAGTCTAGTCTAAAGTGCAACATCCCAGTGTTAATGTGGAAAAAGTGCTTTGGCATTGGCTGTGGGGCTGAGGAATGTTAGGAATGGCGTGTAAACAGATGCCTCTGAGAGGGGATGACGTTTCGAGACCAGAATAATCCCTGCAATGTAACTAATTATACCCTGCCTGGGGAGGGCTGAGGGAGGAGACACCCAGCCCCAGTCTATCGAGAATTACCGATCGAAGCAAATGTATTTAAACATGAATCAAAAGTGGTTCAACAATATTTTTTTTCTACTTGGCAGTGACGTTAAAATTCTGGCAGAATTGCACGCAAACCGAAGCATATTTCTTGTTCAGGTTGTCTTTAACGATGTTTAATCGGTTTCCGTGCAGCAACATTGCAGTTTTCCCCAACCAGGGAGAGCCTCGATATGGCTACACGCTCTCTCTCACACAAGGACGCACCCCACTGGCCGAAATCCACAGCGCTTGGGCGCAGGGCGACAAGATCTGACTCTGAAAATCCCTTCAAGGATACAGTGCAGCGCACACACAGGCTTGCTTGGCAGGATGGGCACTTCAGTCCTTTAAGGTGTCATCGCTCTGAGGTTCAGGATCTGCTGGGCAACACACTTTGATTCTCCTTGTTGGTTTTCCCCAGTAGATGCTGACTGTAGGAACTGGGATGGATGGAGTTGGGAGCAGAGTTCTCACTGGGCTATATTTACCAATTTTGCAACCAGTGACCTACATGGAGAGATTGCATTTCAGTCATTACCCTTTAACGTGCTGCGGTACAGCTCTGAAGACACGCTCAGTGAGCCCGCACTCCGCAATGGGTCCTGCGCGTTAGCTCGGCTCTCAGTTATTAAGTGTGTTAAATATTTTATTTTCAAACTCTGACAATCCAAACACCCGCCAAATATTTCCGAGAGTTTAAAAATTGAGGAATTTATCCAGCGCCTTTAACGTCGTAAAACGTCCCAAAGCCCTTCACAGGAGCGTAAATCAGACCCCGAGCCACATAAGGAGATATTAGGGACAGGCGACCAAAAGCTTGGTCAAAGAGGTCGGTTTTAAGGAGCGTCTTAAAGGAGGAGAGAGAGGCGGAGAGGTTTAGGGAGGGAATTCCAGAGCTCGGGGCCCAGGCAGCTGAAGGCACGGCCGCCAATGGTGGCGCGATGGAAATCGGGGGATGCGCAAGAGGCCAGAATTAGAGGAGGGCAGAGATCTCGGAGGGTTGTAGGGCTGGAGGAGGTGGCAATGGTAGGGAGGGTTGTAGGGGGCTAGAGGAGGTTACAGGGATAGGGAGGGTTGTAGGGGCTGGAGGAGGTTACAGGGATAGGGAGGGTTGTAGGGGCTGGAGGAGGTTACAGGGATAGGGAGGGTTGTGGGGGCTGGAGGAGGTTACAGAGATAGGGAGGGTTGTGGGGCTGGAGGAGGTTACAGAGATAGGGAGGGTTGTGGGGGCTGGAGGAGGTTACAGTGATAGGGAGGGTTGTGGGGCTGGAGGAGGTTACAGGGATAGGGAGGGTTGTGGGGCTGGAGGAGGTTACAGAGATAGGGAGGGTTGTAGGGGCTGGAGGAGGTTACAGGGATAGGGAGGGTTGTAGGGGCTGGAGGAGGTTACAGGGATAGGGAGGGTTGTAGGGGCCGGAGGAGGTTACAGAGATAGGGAGGGTTGTAGGGGCTGGAGGAGGTTACAGTAATAGGGAGGGTTGTAGGGGCCGGAGGAGGTTACAGAGATAGGGAGGGGTTGTAGGGCTGGAGGAGGTTACAGAGATAGGGAGGGTTGTAGGGGCTGGAGGAGGTTACAGAGATAGGGAGGGTTGTAGGGCTGGAGGAGGTTACAGAGATAGGGAGGATTGTAGGGGCTGGAGGAAGTTACAGAGATAGGGAGGGTTGTGGGGCTGGAGGAGGTTACAGAGATAGGGAGGGTTGTAGGGGCTGGAGGAGGTTACAGAGATAGGGAGGGTTGTAGGGCTGGAGGAGGTTACAGTGATAGGGAGGGTTGTAGGGGCTGGAGGAGGTTACAGAGATAGGGAGGGTTGTAGGGGCTGGAGGAGGTTACAGAGATAGGGAGGGGTGTAGGGGCTGGAGGAGGTTACAGAGATAGGGAGGGTTGTAGGGGTTGGAGGAGGTTACAGAGATAGGGAGGGTTGTGGGGCTGGAGGAGGTTACAGGGATAGGGAGGGTTGTAGGGGCTGGAGGAGGTTACAGAGATAGGGAGGGTTGTAGGGGCTGGAGGAGGTTACAGAGATAGAGAGGGTTGTGGGGCTGGAGGAGGTTACAGAGATAGGGAGGGTTGTAGGGCTGGAGGAGGTTACAGTGATAGGGAGGGTTGTAGGGCTGGAGGAGGTTACAGAGATAGGGAGGGTTGTGGGGTTGGAGGAGGTTACAGAGATAGGGAGAGTTGTGGGGCTGGAGGAGGTTACAGTGATAGGGATGGTTATGGGGCTGGAGGAGGTTACAGAGATAGGGAGGGTTGTAGGGCTGGAGGAGGTTACAGAGATAGGGAGGGTTGTAGGGCTGGAGGAGGTTACAGAGATAGGGAGGGGTGTAGGGGCTGGAGGAGGTTACAGAGATAGGGAGGGTTGTAGGGCTGGAGGAGGTTACAGAGATAGGGAGGGTTGTAGGGCTGGAGGAGGTTACAGAGTTAGGGAGGGGGGCGATGAGGCCGTGGAGAGATTTGAAGACCAGGATGAGAATTTTAAAATCGAGGCGTCGCCGGACCGGGAGCCAATGTAGGTCAGCGAGCACAGGGGGCGATGGGTGAACGGGACTGGGTGCGAGTTAGGACACGGGGCAGAGGCAGAGTTTGGGATGAGCTGGAGTTTACGGAGGGTGGGAGGCCGGCCAGGAGAGCAATGGAATAGTCGGAGTCTGGAGGTGACATAAGACCATAAGAAATAGGAGCAGGAGTAGGCCAATCGGCCCCTCGAGCCTGCTCCACCATTCAATAAGATCATGGCTGATCCAATCTTGGCCTCAACTCCACTTTCCCGCTCTCTCCCCACACCCCTTGACTCCCCTGTAGTTCAAATGTCTGTCAATCTCCGCCTTGAATATATTCAGTGACTCCGCCTCCACAGCTCTCTGGGGAAGAGAATTCCAAAGATTCACCACCCTCTGAGAAGAAATTCCTCCTCATCTCCGTCTTAAATGGGCGACCCCTTATTCTGAAACTATGCACCCGAGTTCTAGATTCCCCCACGAGGGGAAACATCCTCTCTGCACCCACCCTGTCGAGCCCCCTCAGAATCTTATGTTTCAATAAGATCACCTCTCATTCTTCTAAACTCCAATGATTATCGGCCCAACCTGCTCAACCTTTCCTCATACGTCAACCCCTTCATCCCTGGAATCAACCTAGTGAACCTTCTCTGAACTGCCTCCAATGCAAGTATATCCCTCCTTAAATAAGGAGACCAAAACTGTATGCAGTACTCCAGGTGCGGTCTCACCAGCGCCCTGTACAGTTGTATCAAAACTTCCCTACTTTTATACTCCATACCCCTTGCAATAAAGGCCAACATTCCATTAGCCTTCCTAATTACTTGCTGTACCTGCATGTTAACTTTTTGTGTTTCATGTACGAGGACCCCCAGATCCCTCTGTACCGCAGCATTCTGCAGTCTCACTCCATTTAAATAATAATTTGCTTTTTCATTCTTCCTTCCAAAGTGGATAACCTCACTTTTTCCCACATTATACTCCATCTGCAAATTTTTGCCCACTCACTTAACCTGTCTATTTCCCTTTGCAGATTCTTTGTGTCCTCTTCATATCTTGCTGACCCACCTATCTTTGTATCGCCGGCAAATTTGGCTACAGTACACTCGGTCCCTTCATCCAAGTCATTAATATAGATTGTAAATAGTTGAGGCCCCAGCACTGATCCCTGTGGCACCCCACTAGTTACTGATTGCCATCCGAAAAATTACCCATTTATCCCAACTCTCTGTTTTCTGTTCGTTAGCCAATCTGCTATCCATGCCAATATATTTTCCCCATGTGTCAGCTGTGGCTCAGAGGTAGCGGTTTGTGGGTTCGAGCCCCACTCGAGGGTCTTGAGCCCCATAATCCAGGCCGACACTCCACAGTGCAGTACTGAGGAAGCGCCGCACTGTCGGAGGGGCGGTACTGAGGGAGCGCCGCACTGTCGGAGGGGCGGTACTGAGGGAGCGCCGCACTGTTGGAGGGGCGGTACTGAGGGAGCGCCGCACTGTCGGAGGGGCGGTACTGAGGGAGCGCCGCACTGTTGGAGGGGCGGTACTGAGGGAGCGCCGCACTGTCGGAGGGGCGGTACTGAGGGAGTGCCGCACTGTCGGAGGGGCGGCACTGAGGGAGCGCCGCACTGTCGGAGGGGCGGTACTGAGGGAGCGCCGCACTTTCGGAGGGGCGGTACTGAGGGAGCGCTGCACTGTCGGAGGGGCAGTACTGAGTGAGCGCCGCACTGTCGGAGGGGCAGTGCTGAGTGAGCGCTGCACTGTCGGAGGGGCAGTACTGAGGGAGCGCCGCACTGTCGGAGGAGACGTTAAACCGAGGCTCCGTCTGCCCTCTCAGGTGGATGTAAAAGATCCCACGGCCACTATTGGAAGAAGAGCAGGGGAGTTCTCCCTGGTGTGTTTGGGACGTGTTATAACACTATGGTACAGTACTGGTGGGTACACAATAGCCGGGATGTTCTCGGGGCCCATAGCCTTTGCTGTATCCAGTGCGCTCAGCCGTTTCTTGATATCACGTGGAGTGAATCGAATTGGCTGAAGACTGGCTTCTGTGATGGTGGGGACCTCAGGAGGAGGCCGATATGGATCATCCACTCGGCACTTCTGGCTGAAGATGATTGCAAACGCTTCAGCCTTGTCTTTTGCACTCATGTGCTGGGCTCCACCATCATTGAGGATGGGGATATTCATGGAGACTCCTCCTCCCGTTAGTTGTTTAATGGTCCACCACCAATCATGGCTGGATGTGGCAGGTCTGCAGAGCTTTGATCTGATCTGTTGGTTGTGAGATCGCTTAGCCCTGTCTATAGCATGCTGCTTCCGCTTTTTAGCATGCATGTAGTGCTGTGTTGCAGCTTCCCCAGGTTGTCACCTCATTTTTAGGTATGCATGTTGCTGCTCCTGGCATGCTCTTCTGCACTCCTCACTGAACCAGGGTTGGACCCCTGGCTTGATGGTGATGGTAGAGTGAGGGATATGCCGGGCCATGAGGTTACAGATTGTGGTGGAATACAATTCTGCTGCTGCTGATGGCCCACAGCGCCTCATGGATGCCCAGTTTTGAGCTGCTAGATCTGTTCTGAATCTATCCCATTTAGCACGGTGGTAGTGCCACACAACACGATGGAGGGTGTCCTCTGTGTGAAGACAGGACTTATGGAACAATTCCGGCAGATTGGAGGGTGGCAAATGTAACCCCACTATTTAAAAAAGGAGGGAGAGAGAAAACCGGGAACTACAGTTAACCTAACATCAGTAGTGGGAAAATGCTCGAGTCTGTTATAAAGGATGTGATAACAGGACACTTAGAAAATATCAACGGGATTAGACAAAGTCAACATGGATTTATGAAAGGGAAATCGTGTTTGACAAACCTACTGGAATTTTTTGAGGATGTAACTGGTAGAATAGATAAGGGAGAACCAGTGGATGTGGTGTATTTGGATTTTCAGAAGGCCTTTGATAAAGTCCCACATAAGAGGTTAGTGTGCAAAATTAAAGCACATGGGATTGGGGGTAATATACTGGCATGGATTGAAAATTGGTTAACAGACAGGTAACAGAGAGTAGGAATAAATGGGTCTTTTTCGGGGTAGCAGGCGGTGACTAGTGGGGTGCCGCAGGGATCAGTGCTTGGGCCCCAGCTATTCACAATATATATCAATGATTTGGATGAGGGAACCAAATGTAATATTTCCAAGTTTGCTGACGACACAAAACTAGGTGGGATTGTGAGTTGTGAGGAGGATGCAAAGAGGCTTCAGGGTGATTTAGACAAGTTGAGTGAGTGGGCCGGTGGTGGAGGGAGTGAATGTTTAAGGTGGTGGATGGGGTGCCAATCAAGCGGGCTGCTTTGTCCTGGATGGTGTCGAGCTTCTTGAGTGTTGGAGCTGCACTCATCCAGGCAAGTGGAGAGTATTCCTTCACACTCCTTACTTGTGCCTTGTAGATGGTGGAAAGGCTTTGGGGAGTCAGGATGTGAGACACTCGCCGCAGAATACCTAGCCTCTGACCTGCTCTTGTTGCCATAGTATTTATGTGGCTGGTCCAGTTAAGTTTCTGGTCAATGGTGACCCCCCAGGATGTTGATGGTGGGGGATTCGGCAATGGTAATGCCATTGAATGTCAAGGGGCAGTGGTTAGACTCTCGCTTGTTGGAGATAGTCATTGCCTGGCACTTCTGTGGCGCAAATGTTACCTGCCACTTATCAGTCCAAGCCTGAACGTCGTCCAGGTCTTGTTGCATGCGGGCATGGACTGCTTCATTATCTGAGGAGTTGTGAATGGTGCTGAACACTGTGCAGTCATCAGCGAACATCCCCATTACTGACCTTATGTTGGAGGGAAGGTCATTGATGAAGCAGCTGAAGATGGTTGGGCCTAGGACACTGCCCTGAGGAACTCCTGCAGCGATGTCCTGGGGCTGTGATGATTGACCTCCAACCACCACAACCATCTTCCTTTGTGCTAGGTATGACTCCAGCCAGTGGAGAGTTTTACCCCCTGATTCCCATTGACTTCAGTTTTACTAGGGCTCCTTGATGCCAGACTCGGTCAAATGCTGCCTTGATGTCAAGGGCAGTCACTCTCACCTCACCTCTGGAATTCAGCTCCTTTGTCCATGTTTGGACCAAGGCTGTAATGAGGTCGGGAGCCGAATGGTCTTGGCGGAACCCAAACTGGGCATCAGTGAGCAGGTTATTGGTGAATAAGTGCCACTTGATAGCACTGTCGATGACACCTTCCATCACTTTGCTGATGATTGAGAGTAGACTGATGGGGCGGTAATTTGCCAGATTGGATTTGTTTTGTGGACAGGACATACCTGGGCAGTTTTCCACATTGTCGGATAGATGCCAGTGTTGTAGCTGTACTGGAATAGCTTGGCTAGAGGTGCGGCTAGTTCTGGAGCACAAGTCTTCAGCACGACAGCCGGGATGTTGTTGGGGCCCATAGCCTTTGCTGTATCCAGTGCGCTCAGCCATTTCTTGAAATCACGTGGAGTGAATCGAATGGGTTTGAGACTGGCTTCTGCGATGGTGGGGACCTCAGGAGGAGGCCGATATGGATCATCCACTCGGCACTTCTGGCTGAAGATGATTGCAAATGCTTCATCCTTGTCTTTTGCACTCACGTGCTGGGCTCGGCCATCATTGAGGATGGGGATATTCTTGGAGCCTCCTCCTCCCGTTAGTTGTTTAATGGTCCACCAGCATTCACGACTGGATGTGGCAGGACTGCAGAGCTTTGATCTGATCCGTTGATTGTGGGATCGCTTAGCCCTGTCTATAGCATGCTGCTTCCGCTTTTTAGCATGCATGTAGTCCTGTGTTGCAGCTTCCCCAGGTTGGCACCTCATTATTAGGTACGCCTGGTGCTGCTCCTGGCATGCTATTCTACACTCGTTGTTGAACCAAGGTTGGTCCCCTGGCTTGATGGTAATGGTAGAGTGAGGAATATGCCGGGCCATGAGGTTACAGATTGTGGTGGAATACAATTCTGCTGCTGCTGATGGCCCACAGCACCTCATGGATGCCCAGTTTTGAGCTGCTAGATCTGTTCTGAATCTATCCCATTTAGCACGGTGGTAGTGCCACACAACACGATGGAGGGTGTTCTCAGTGTGAAGAAGGGACTTTGTTTCCACAATGACTGTGCGGTGGTCACTGCTACCAATAGGGTCATGGACAGATGCATCGACGACACCACAGATTGGTGAGGACGAGGTCAAGTAGGTTTTTCCCTCGTGTTGGTTCTCTCACCACCTGTCGCAGGCCCAGACTTGCAGTTATGTCCTTCAGGACTCGGCCAGCTCGGTCAGTAGTGGTGCTACCGAGCCACTCTTGGTGATGGACATTGAAGTCCCCCACCCAGAGTACATTCTGTGCCCTTGCTACTCTTAGTGCTTCTTCCAAGTGGTGTTCAACATGGAGGAGCACTGATTCATCAGCTGAGGGAGGGCGGTAGGTGGTAATAAGCAGGAGGTTTCTTTGCCCATGCTTGACCTGAAGCCATGAGACTTCATGGGGTCCGGAGTCAATGTTGAGGACTCCAGGGCCACTCCTTCCCGACTGTATACCACTGTGCTACCACCCTGGTGGGTCTGTCCTGCCGGTGGGACAGGACATACCCAGGGATGGTGATGGAGGAGTTTGGCACATTGGCTGAAAGGTATGATTCTGTGAGTATGACTGTGTCAGGCTGTTGCTTGACTAGTCTGTGGGACAGCTCTCCCAATTATGGCACAAGTCCCCAGATGTTAGTGAGGAGGACTTTGCAGGGTCGACTGGGCTGGGTGTGCCGTTGCCGTGTCCGTAGCCGGTGCCGAGGTCGATGCCGGGTGGTCCGTCCGGTATCATTTTTATTATTGTATTTCATAGCGGTTTGTTACAACTGAGTGTCTCGCTGGGCCATTTCAGAGGACAGTTAAGAGTCAACCACATTGCTGTGGGTCTGGAGTCACATATAGGCCAGACCGGGTCAGGGCAGCAGATTTCCTCCCCTAAAGGACATTAGTGAACCAGATGGGATTTTACGACAATCCAATAGTTTCATGGTCACCATTACTGATACTAGCTTTTTATTCCAGGTTTATTTAATTAACTGAATTTAAATTCCCCAGCTGCCGTGGTGGGATTTGAACTCACGTCTCTGAATCATGAGACCAAGCCTCTGGATTACTAATCCAGTAACACAACCACTATGCTAGCGTTCCCTATGTCGCTCTATAACACTGGGGTACAGTACTGGTGGGTACAGGCCTGTCACTGTATCACACTGGGGTACAGTACTGGTGGGTACAGGTCTGTCACTGTAGAACACTGGGGTACAGTACTGGTGGGTACAGGCCTGTCACTGTATCACACTGGGGTACAGTACTGGTGGGTACAGGTCTGTCACTGTAGAACACTGGGGTACAGTACTGGTGGGTACAGGTCTGTCACTGTATAACACTGGGGTACAGTACTGGTGGGTACAGGTCTGTCACTGTATAACACTGGGGTACAGTACTGGTGGGTACAGGCCTGTCACTGTATCACACTGGGGTACAGTACTGGTGGGTACAGGTCTGTCACTGTAGAACACTGGGGTACAGTACTGGTGGGTACAGGTCTGTCACTGTATAACACTGGGGTACAGTACTGGTGGGTACAGGTCTATCGCTGTAGAACACTGGGGTACAGTACTGGTGGGTACAGGTCTGTCACTGTATAACACTGGGGTACAGTACTGGTGGGCACAGGCCTGTCACTGTAGAACACTGGGGTACAGTACTGGTGGGTACAGGTCTGTCGCTGTATAACACTGGGGTACAGTACTGGTGGGTACAGGTCTGTCACTGTATAACACTGGGGTACAGTACTGGTGGGTACAGGTCTGTCACTGTATAACACTGGGGTACAGTACTGGTGGGTACAGGTCTGTCACTGTAGAACACTGGGGTACAGTACTGGTGGGTACAGGTCTGTCAGTGTATAACACGGGTACAGTACTGGTGGGTACAGGTCTGTCACTGTATAACACTGGGGTACAGTACTGGTGGGTACAGGTCTGTCACTGTATAACACTGGGGTACAGTACTGGTGGGTACAGGTCTGTCACTGTATAACACTGGGGTACAGTACTGGTGGGTACAGGTCTGTCAGTGTATAACACGGGTACAGTACTGGTGGGTACAGGTCTGTCGCTCTATAACACGGGTACAGTACTGGTGGGTACAGGTCTGTCGCTCTATAACACTGGGGTACAGTACTGGTGGTGACAGGTCTGTCACTGTATAACACTGGGGTACAGTACTGGTGGTGACAGGTCTGTCAGTGTATAACACTGGGGTACAGTACTGGTGGGTACAGGTCTGTCAGTGTATAACACTGATGTACAGTACTGGTGGGTACAGGTCTGTCACTGTATAACACGGGTACAGTACTGGTGGGTACAGGTCTGTCGCTGCATAACACTGGGGTACAGTACTGGTGGGTACAGGTCTGTCGCTCTATAACACGGGTACAGTACTGGTGGGTACAGGTCTGTCACTGTATAACACTGGTACAGTACTGGTGGGTACAGGTCTGTCACTGTATAACACTGGGGTACAGTACTGGTGGGTACAGGTCTGTCACTGTATAACACTGGGGTACAGTACTGGTGGGTACAGGTCTGTCACTGTGTAACACTGGGGTACATTACTGGTGGGTACAGGTCTGTCACTGTATAACACTGGGGTACAGTACTGGTGGGTACAAGTCTGTCACTATATAACACTGGGGTACAGTACTGGTGGGTACAGGTCTGTCACTGTATAACACTGGGGTACAGTACTGGTGGGTACAGGTCTCTCACTGTATAACACTGGGGTACAGTACTGGTGGGTACAGGTCTGTCACTGTATAACACTGGGGTACAGTACTGGTGGGTACAGGTCTGTCACTGTATAACACTGGGGTACAGTACTGGTGAGTACAGGTCTGTCACTGTATAACACTGGGGTACAGTACTGGTGGGTACAGGTCTGTCGCTCTATAACACGGGTACAGTACTGGTGGGTAAAGGTCTGTCAGTGTATAACACGGGTACAGTACTGGTGGGTACAGGTCTGTCACTGTATAACACTGGGGTACAGTACTGGTGGGTACAGGTCTGTCACTATATAACACTGGGATACAGTACTGGTGGGTACAGGTCTGTCACTGTATAACACTGGGGTACAGTACTGGTGGGTACAGGTCTGTCACTGTATAACACTGGGGTACAGTGCTGGTGAGTACAGGTCTGTCACTGTATAACACTGGGGTACAGTACTGGTGGGTACAGGTCTGTCACTGTATAACACTGGGGTACAGTACTGGTGGGTACAGGTCTGTCACTGTATAACACTGGGGTACAGTACTGGTGAGTACAGGTCTGTCACTGTATTACACTGGGGTACAGTACTGGTGGGTACAGGTCTGTCACTGTATAACACTGGGGTACAGTACTGGTGGGTACAGGTCTGTCACTGTATAACACTGGGGTACAGTACTGGTGGGTACAGGTCTGTCACTGTATAACACTGGGGTACAGTACTGGTGGGTACAGGTCTGTCACTGTATAACACTGGGGTACAGTACAGGCGGGTACAGGTCTGTCACTGTATAACACTGGGGTACAGTACTGGTGGGTACAGGTCTGTCACTGTATAACAGTGGGGTACAGTACTGGTGGGTACAGGTCTGTCGCTGTATAACACTGGGGTACAGTACTGGTGGGTACAGGTCTGTCGCTGTATAACACTGGGGTACAGTACTGGTGGGTACAGGTCTGTCGCTGTATAACACTGGGGTACAGTACTGGTGGGTACAGGTCTGTCACTGTATAACACTGGTGTACAGTACTGGTGGGTACAGGTCTGTCACTGTATAACACTGGGGTACAGTACTGGTGGGTACAGGTCTGTCGCTGTATAACACTGAAGTACAGTACTGGTGGGTACAGGTCTGTCGCTGTATAACACTGGGGTACAGTACTGGTGGGTACAGGTCTGTCGCTGTATAACACTGGGGTACAGTACTGGTGGGTACAGGTCTGTCACTGTATAACACTGGGGCACAGTACTGGTGGGTACTGGTCTGTCGCTGTATAACACTGGGGTACAGTACTGGTGGGTACAGGTCTGTCACTATAACACTGGGGTACAGTACTGGTAGGTACTGGTCTGTCACTGTATAACACTGGGGTACAGTACTGGTGGGTACAGGTCTGTCACTGTATAACACTGGGGCACAGTACTGGTGGGTACAGGTCTGTCACTGTATAACACTGGGGTACAGTACTGGTGGGTACAGGTCTGTCACTGTATGACACTGGGGTACAGTACTGGTGGGTACAGGTCTGTCACTGTATAACACTGGGGTACAGTACTGGTGGGTACAGGTCTGTCGCTGTATAACACTAGGGCACAGTACTGGTGGGTACAGGTCTGTCACTGTATAACACTGATGTACAGTACTGGTGGGTACAGGTCTGTCACTGTATAACACTGGGGTACAGTACTGGTGGGTACAGGTCTGTCACTGTATAACACCAGGGTACAGTACTGGTGGGTACAGGTCTGTCGCTGTATAACACTGGGGTACAGTGCTGGTGGGTACAGGTCTGTCACTGTATAACACTGGGGTACAGTACTGGTGGGTACAGGTCTGTCACTGTATAACACCAGGGTACAGTACTGGTGGGTACAGGTCTGTCGCTGTATAACACTGGGGTACAGTACTGGTGGGTACAGGTCTGTCACTGTATAACACTGGGGTACAGTACTGGTGGGTACAGGTCTGTCACTGTATAACACTGGGGTACAGTACTGGTGGGTACAGGTCTGTCACTGTATAACACTGGGGTACAGTACTGGTGGGTACAGGTCTGTCGCTGTATAACACTGGGGTACAGTACTGGTGGGTACAGGTCTGTCGCTCTATAACGCAGGTACAGTACTGGTGGGTACAGGTCTGTCAGTGTATAACACGGGTACAGTACTGGTGGGTACAGGTCTGTCACTGTATAACACTGGGGTACAGTACTGGTGGGTACAGGTCTGTCACTGTATTACACTGGGGTACAGTACTGGTGGGTACAAGTCTGTCACTGTATAACACTGGGGTACAGTACTGGTGGGTACAGGTCTGTCACTGTATAACACTGGGGTACAGTACTGGTGGGTACAGGTCTCTCACTGTATAACACTGGGGTACAGTACTGGTGGGTACAGGTCTGTCACTGTATAACACTGGGGTACAGTACTGGTGGGTAAAGGTCTGTCAGTGTATAACACGTGTACAGTACTGGTGGGTACAGGTCTGTCACTGCATAACACTGGGGTACAGTACTGGCGGGTACAGGTCTGTCACTGTATAACACTGGGGTACAGTACTGGTGGGTACAGGTCTGTCACTGTATAACACTGGGGCACAGTACTGGTGGGTACAGGTCTGTCGCTGTATAACACGAGTACAGTACTGGTGGGTACAGGTCTGTCACTGTATAACAGTGGGGTACAGTACTGGTGGGTACAGGTCTGTCGCTGTATAACACTGGGGTACAGTACTGGTGGGGACAGGTCTGTCACTGTATAACACTGGGGTACAGTACTGGTGGGTACAGGTCTGTCGCTGTGTAACACTGGGGTACAGTACTGGTGGGTACAGGTCTGTCACTGTATAACACTGGGGTACAGTACTGGTGGGTACAGGTCTGTCACTGTATAACACTGGGGTACAGTACTGGTGGGTACAGGTCTGTCACTGTATAACACTGGGGTACAGTACTGGCGGGTACAGGTCTGTCACTGTATAACACTGGCGTACAGTACTGGTGGGTACAGGTCTGTCACTGTATAACATGAGTACAGTACTGGTGGGTACAGGTCTGTCGCTGTATAACACTGGGGTACAGTACTGGTGGGTACAGGTCTGTCACTGTATAACACTGGGGTACAGTACTGGTGGGTACAGGTCTGTCACTGTATAACACTGGGGTACAGTACTGGTGGGTACAGGTCTGTCACTGTATAACACTGGGGTACAGTACTGGTGGGTACAGGTCTGTCACTGTATAACACTGGGGTACAGTACTGGTGGGTACAGGTCTGTCACTGTATAACACTGGGGTACAGTACTGGTGGGTACAGGTCTGTCACTGTATAACACTGGGGTACAGTACTGGTGGGTACAGGTCTGTCACTGTATAACACTGGGGTACAGTACTGGTGGGTACAGGTCTGTCGCTGTATAACACTGGGGTACAGTACTGGTGGGTACAGGTCTGTCGCTGTATAACACTGGGGTACAGTACTGGTGGGTACAGGTCTGTCGCTGTATAACACTGGGGTACAGTACTGGTGGGTACAGGTCTGTCGCTGTATAACACTGGTGTACAGTACTGGTGGGTACAGGTCTGTCACTGTATAACACTGGGGTACAGTACTGGTGGGTACAGGTCTGTCGCTGTATAACACTGAAGTACAGTACTGGTGGGTACAGGTCTGTCACTGTATAACACTGGGGTACAGTACTGGTGGGTAAAGGTCTGTCGCTGTATAACACTGGGGTACAGTACTGGTGGGTACAGGTCTGTCACTGTATAACACTGGGGCACAGTACTGGTGGGTACAGGTCTGTCGCTGTATAACACTGGGGTACAGTACTGGTGGGTACAGGTCTGTCACTATAACACTGGGGTACAGTACTGGTAGGTACTGGTCTGTCACTGTATAACACTGGGGTACAGTACTGGTGGGTACAGGTCTGTCACTGTATAACACTGGGGCACAGTACTGGTGGGTACAGGTCTGTCACTGTATAACACTGGGGTACAGTACTGGTGGGTACAGGTCTGTCACTGTATGACACTGGGGTACAGTACTGGTGGGTACAGGTCTGTCACTGTATAACACTGGGGTACAGTACTGGTGGGTACAGGTCTGTCGCTGTATAACACTGGGGCACAGTACTGGTGGGTACAGGTCTGTCACTGTATAACACTGATGTACAGTACTGGTGGGTACAGGTCTGTCACTGTATAACACCAGGGTACAGTACTGGTGGGTACATGTCTGTCACTGTATAACACCAGGGTACAGTACTGGTGGGTACAGGTCTGTCGCTGTATAACACTGGGGTACAGTACTGGTGGGTACAGGTCTGTCACTGTATAACACTGGGGTACAGTACTGGTGGGTACAGGTCTGTCACTGTATAACACTGGGGTACAGTACTGGTGGGTACAGGTCTGTCGCTGTATAACACTGGGGTACAGTACTGGTGGGTACAGGTCTGTCGCTCTATAACGCAGGTACAGTACTGGTGGGTACAGGTCTGTCAGTGTATAACACGGGTACAGTACTGGTGGGTACAGGTCTGTCACTGTATAACACTGGGGTACAGTACTGGTGGGTACAGGTCTGTCACTGTATAACACTGGGGTACAGTACTGGTGGGTACAAGTCTGTCACTGTATAACACTGGGGTACAGTACTGGTGGGTACAGGTCTGTCACTGTATAACACTGGGGTACAGTACTGGTGGGTACAGGTCTCTCACTGTATAACACTGGGGTACAGTACTGGTGGGTAAAGGTCTGTCAGTGTATAACACGTGTACAGTACTGGTGGGTACAGGTCTGTCACTGTATAACACTGGGGTACAGTACTGGCGGGTACAGGTCTGTCACTGTATAACACTGGGGTACAGTACTGGTGGGTACAGGTCTGTCACTGTATAACACTGGGGCACAGTACTGGTGGGTACAGGTCTGTCGCTGTATAACACGAGTACAGTACTGGTGGGTACAGGTCTGTCACTGTATAACAGTGGGGTACAGTACTGGTGGGTACAGGTCTGTCGCTGTATAACACTGGGGTACAGTACTGGTGGGGACAGGTCTGTCGCTGTATAACACTGGGGTACAGTACTGGTGGGTACAGGTCTGTAGCTGTATAACACTGGGGTACAGTACTGGTGGGTACAGGTCTGTCACTGTATAACACGGGTACAGTACTGGTGGGTACAGGTCTGTCACTGTATAACACTGGGGTACAGTACTGGTGGGTACAGGTCTGTCGCTGTATAACACTGGGGTACAGTACTGGTGGGTACAGGTCTGTCACTGTATAACAGTGGGGTACAGTACTGGTGGGTACAGGTCTGTAGCTGTATAACACTGGGGTACAGTACTGGTGGGTACAGGTCTGTCACTGTATAACACTGGGGTACAGTACTGGTGGGTACAGGTCTGTCGCTGTATAACACTGGGGTACAGCACTGGTGGGTACAGGTCTGTCAGTGTATAACACGTGTACAGTACTGGTGGGTACAGGTCTGTCACTGTATAACACTGGGGTACAGTACTGGTGGGTTCAGGTCTGTCACTATAACACTGGGGCACAGTACTGGTGGGTACAGGTCTGTCACTGTATAACACGAGTACAGTACTGGTGGGTACAGGTCTGTCACTGTATAACAGTGGGGTACAGTACTGGTGGGTACAGGTCTGTCGCTGTATAACACTGGGGTACAGTACTGGTGGGGACAGGTCTGTCATTGTATAACAGTGGGGTACAGTACTGGTGGGTACAGGTGTGTCACTAACACTGGGGTACAGTACTGGTGGGTACAGGTCTGTCACTAACACTGGGGTACAGTACTGGTGGGTACAGGTCTGTAGCTGTATAACACTGGGGTACAGTACTGGTGGGTACAGGTCTGTCACTGTATAACACGGGTACAGTACTGGTGGGTACAGGTCTGTCACTGTATAACAGTGGGGTACAGTACTGGTGGGTACAGGTCTGTCGCTGTATAACACTGGGGTACAGTACTGGTGGGGACAGGTCTGTCACTGTATAACACTGGGGTACAGTACTGGTGGGTACAGGTCTGTCACTGTATAACACTGAAGTACAGTACTGGTGGGTACAGGTCTGTCACTGTATAACACTGGGGTACAGTACTGGTGGGTACAAGTCTGTCGTTGTATAACACTGGGGTACAGTACTGGTGGGTACAGGTCTGTCACTGTATAACACTGGGGTACAGTACTGGTGGGTACAGGTCTGTCGCTGTATAACACCGGGGTACAGTACTGGTGGGTACAGGTCTGTCACTGTATAACACTGATGTACAGTACTGGTGGGTACAGGTCTGTCACTGTATAACACTGGGGTACAGTACTGGTGGGTACAGGTCTGTCGCTGTATAACACCAGGGTACAGTACTGGTGGGTACAGGTCTGTCACTGTATAACACGGGTACAGTACTGGTGGGTACAGGTCTGTCACTATAACACTGGGGTACAGTACTGGTGGGTACAGGTCTGTCGCTGTATAACACTGGGGTACAGTACTGGTGGGTAGAGGTCTGTCGCTGTATAACACTGGGGTACAGTACTGGTGGGTACAGGTCTGTCACTGTATAACACTGGGGTACAGTACTAGTGGGTACAGGTCTGTCACTGTATAACACTGGGGTGCGTTACTAACACTGAACGGCCTGGCTCTAATTTTAAGGTTCTGCCCCCTTGTTCTGGACTCCCCCCACCAGAGGAAATAGTTTCTCTCTCTCTCGACCCTATCAAATCCTTTAATCATTTTAAACACCTCAATTAGATCGTCCTTTAATCTTCTAAACTCGAGGGAATACAAGCCCAGTCTGTGCAACCTGTCCTCGTAATTTAACCCTTTTAGCCCCGGTATCGTTCTGGTGAATCTGCGCTGCTCCCTCTCCGAGGCCGGTGTATCCTTCCCGAGGTGCGGGGCCCAGAACTGAACACAGTGACTCCAGGTGGGGTCTAACCAGAGCAGATGAAGCCTCAAACCACGAGGGGACCTCATGGTAGCAGAGAAAGCCTCCAAAGCAGGAGAGGAAGCCTGAGAACCAGTGAGGTCTCCTGCCCTTTCTCTGAAGGGTGGGGCGGGGGGCACGCTCTCTCTGACCAGTTGAGTGGGGGTGGGAGTGAGGAAGTGATATCTCCTGGGTAGGCGGGTGGAGGGTTTGGAGACTCACAGATGGGCCTCCACATTGATGATGTGAGATACCAGATCAGAGGAGAGCAAAATCCCTCCCTCTCCCTCTCTTTTTCCCTCCCTCTCTCCTCTCCCTCTCTCCTCTCCCTCTCTTTCTCTCCTCCCTCTCCTGCTTTCTCTCTCCTCCCTCTCTGTGTGTCTCTCTCTCTCCCTCTCTTTCCCCGGCTCTCTCTCCCTCCCTTTCTCTCTGTCTCTCTCCCACTCCATCTCCTTTTCTCCCTCCCCCTCTCCCTCTCTCCCACACTCTCTCCCTCTCTTTCTCCCTCTCTTTTGCTCTCTCCCTCTATCCTTCTCTCCCTCCCACTCTCTCTCCTTCTCTCCCTCTCTCTCTCCCACCCTCTCTCTCTCCCACCCTCTCTCTCTCCATCTCCCTCTCTCTCTCTCTGTCTCTCTCTCTCCCTCCCTCCTTCTCTCTCTCTGTCTCTCCCTCTGTCTCTCTTCTCCTCTCTCTCTCTCTCTCTGTCTCTCCCTGTCTCTCTCTTCCTCCCTCCTTCTCTCTCTCTCTCTCTCTCTCTTCCTCTGTCTCTCTCTCTCTCCCTGTCTCTCTCTCTCTCTCTCTCCCTCTGACTCTGTCTCTCTCCCCCTCTCTCCCTCCTCCTCTGTCTCCTCTCTTTTCTTTCTCTCTCTCTCTCTCTCTCTCCCTCTCTCTTTTTCTCTCTCCCGCTCCCTCTCTCTCCCTCTCACTATTTCAAAACCGTGGTGTGGAATTCATGTTATTTTTCGGACTGGCTGCTCCAGTGTTCACATCGAGTGGGAGGAAGCCTGGCGATGGGATCCGATTCATTTACAGAAATCGCTGGGATAACATCTCTCCTTTTAAGATGGATCTCGCTAATCGGTTTCTGCACATTCCTTATTTTGAAAATCCTTTGAATCTGCAGATCGACACGTTTAGAATCTGAAGTCATTTGAAAGGCATCCGGGATGATTAACTTTCATTTGAATTGATAATTAAGGATTTCCCCCCCAAGAGGTCCCCACTTTGAGATGGTTTTGAGGCTCCCTCTCCTGGTTTTGAGGGTCTATCCCGGTTTTGAGGGTCTCTCCTGGTTTTGAGGCTCCCTCTCCTGGTTTTGAGGGTCTCTCCTGGTTTTGAGGGTCTCCTGGTTTTGAGGCTCCCTCTCCTGGTTTTGAGGGTCTCTCCTGGTTTGAGTTCCTGGTGTTTATTTCCCGCTCCCTGTGTTTTGCAGGGCTGACGGGTTTGATGGACAGCTCACAGATGCTGCGCTCGCTTCCAGGAGGTCTGACCTTATATGGAAAGTTCTATAAACTGCTGCTGAGTGCCGTTCCTTTCTGGCAGGGGTCGGGTGAGATCATGCGGGTATTTCGGGTGAAGCCAGTGCTTAATTAGGGTATCGGAGAGAGGGGGGAGGGGGGAGAGGGAGGGAGAGAGGGTGGAGAGTTGGTGGGGGGGATTGAAAGAGAGAGGGTGGTGGGGAAGGGAGGGAGAGAGGAAAGAGGTGGAGGAGGGAGCGGTGGTTGGGAGGAGGGAGAGAGAGGAGAGAGATGGGGAGGGAGAGAGTGGGGGAGGAAGAGATTGGAGAGTGAGGGAGGGAGAGAGCGGAGAGAGATGGGGAGGGAGAGAGTGAGGGAGGAAGAGATTGGAGAGTGAGGGAGGGAGAGAGTGGAGAGAGAGAGATGGAGGGAGAGAGAGGAGAGAGTGAGGGAGGGAGAGAGTGAGGGAGGGAGCGAGTGAGGGAGGGAGAGAGCAGAGAGAGATGGGGAGGGAGAGAGTGAGGG
>CM059450.1:30138124-30192160 GCA_030390025.1 Squalus acanthias | reverse complement strand
TTGGGCGGAGGCAAATGGAGAACTCGCGTTTATCTGTCTCACATCAAAGAATTTCACTGAGGTTGAAAATCAGTTAAAGTACTGCAGAGAACTGGCAGTTGTTTATTATTTTGAACGAGACATGGTAAGTTAATCATAAAAGTAACCCAGGAAAACAAGATCCAGGGTGTACAGTAAACTATTGTTCACCAGCTGGCCAATCTACTGATTCCCCCCACCCCACCCAAACCATATACCTTCCATATAATTTTACTCCTTAATAAATGTGATTTGCAGTTCTTAGCCTGAAACACCCGGTCTGTCAGAGTGTTACATTTCCAACAGTCAGAGAGATCAATGGCCTAAAGTACAAATCAGTGCTATTTACGGTGTGTACCTCGTTAGTACAACGGTTACCCTGGGGCTTGATCTCCTGGATTCCTTGGCGCGTGGTCACACTGCGGATCATTGGGGGGCGGTGTGGGGGGGGGCACACAAGTCGGCCTGTGGAAGAGAGCTTCTTGCTCAAGATAATGATTCCACAACCTGCCCGAAAAATAATAAGCACAGAAAGAAAAAGGGAAGACAAAAATAAAATACGCGAAGTGTGGGGGGGGGTTTACGCATTGGCAGCGGAATCCCTTCCCCGTGATTCGCCGATCAGGACTGGAGACCCCCGGCATCGCCGTCTACTCAAGAGATTCATCCCCCCAGTCCGTGCGCCGTATTCTCTGCAAAGTCCTCAGAGCTCCTCGCCCTCTCACCTCCGCAATTTGCCCCAGGCGGGTGGGGGTGGGGGGGGGGGGTTTGAGAGTCTTTGAATGTTGGCGGCTCACTTCAGTTGCTGGCGGGATCCCCTCTGCGTGGGCGATCGAGCGGGCAGCGCGCCCCCCGACAATGTGGGAGGTGGGGGGGCGGGGCAGCCTCACCCTGTCACAGCCTCCTGTAGGCGCCGACGGTGACGTCGAAGAGCTTGACGTTGTAGAATTGCCCCTGCCGGTCCAGCAGGTAGTAGAAGCGGTGGCCTCTGACCTTGACGGGGATGACCGAGGCCGCCTGGCTGCGGTGGGCCACGCAGGACAGGTCGCGGAGCGGCACGCTGAAGGACCGGGCGCCTCCGAAGAGCTGGTAGCTGGAGATCGTGGCCTGTTGGCCCCCTCGGTGGAGCAAGACACTACACACGGAGCGACGAGAAAATATACAGCCAGCCGCGAGGATCAAGGACCCTAAATAACAAAAGCACACGGTGAGGTGGTTAGATATTTACTTCCCTATCCCTTATTAGTAACACTTTGGTAGAAAAAACAGAAAGGCGGAGTATTTCCTAAATGGTGAAAGATTGGGGAATGCAGATGCTCAAAGGGACCCGGGTGTCCATGTACAGGAGTCACTGAAAGTGAATGGGCCATTAGGAAGGCAAATGGTATGTTGGCCTTCATTACAAGAGGATTTGAGTACAGGAGTAAAGAAGTCTTACTCCAATTATATAGGGCCTTGGTGAGACCACACCTGGAGTACTGTGTACAATTTTGGTCTCCTTATCTAAGGAAGGATATACTTGCCATAGAGGGAGTGCAATGAAGGTTCACCAGATTGATTCCTGGGCTGGCGGGACTGTCGTATGAGAAGAGATTGAGTAAACTAGGCCTGTATTCTCCTGAATTCGGAAGAATGAGAGGGGATCTCATTGAAGCATACAAAATTATTACAGGGCTTGATAGGATGGATGCTGGGAGAATGTTTCCCTTGGCTGGGGAGTCTAGAACCAGGGGCCACAGCCTCAGGATAAAGGGTAGGGCCATTCAGGACTGAGATGAGAAGACATTTCTTCACACAGAGGGTGGTGAATCTTTGGAATTCTCTACCCCAGAGGGCTGTGGAGGCTCAGTCATTGGGTATATTCAAAACAGAAGTCGATAGATTTCTGACTAGTAAAGGCATCAAGGGATATGGCGATAGGGCCGGTGAATGCAGTTGAGGCAGAAGATCAGCCATGATCTCATTGAAGGGCCAACTCCTGCTCCTATTTCTTATGTTCTTAACCGATTCGAAAAGCTAGAGACAACAATATATCCAGCAATTAACTTCATTTATCATTGTTTCGGAACATTCACCTTAAGACTACGCACAGAGCAGTACCCGCAGCCCTACGTCTATTGGCTATTCGTTCCTGGGATGTGGGCGTCGCTGGCAAGGCCGGCATTTATTGCCCATCCCGAATCGCCCTTGAGAAGGTGGTGGTGAGCCGTCATTTCAGAGGGAGCAGTTAAGAGTCGACCCCATTGCTGTGGGTCTGGAGTCACCGAGAGGCCAGACCGGGGTAAGGACGGCAGATTTCCTTCCCCGAAGGACATGAGCGAACCAGATGGGTTTTAGACGACAATCCGGTCCTTTCACGGTCACCACTACCGACACTCGCATTTTTTTCTTATTCCAGATTTATTTAATGAACTCGAATTTAAATTCCCCAGCTGCCGTGGTGGGATTTGAACTCTCGTCTCCGGATCATTAGTCCAGGCCTCTGGATTACTGGTCCAGTAACATAACCACTATGCTACTGTACCCTGAGGCTCGAACTCACAACCTCGGCAAAGCTCGCTAGCGGCACTGCTGTCTAAGTACCGCACGCCATTATGGCTGGTGACATCGAACCACGTTAAGGAGATATTAGGACAGGCGACCAAAAGCTCGTTCAAGGGGTAGGTTTTCAGGAGGAGAGGCGGAGAGGTTTAGGGAGGGAATTCCAGAGCTCAGGGCCCAGGCGGCTGAAGGCACGGCCGCCAATGGTGGAACGATGGAAATCGGGGGATGCGCAAGAGGCCAGAATTGGAGGAGCGCAGAGATCTCGGAGGGTTGTAGGGCTGGAGGAGGTTACAGAGATAGGGAGGGTTGTAGGGGCTGGAGGAGGTTACAGAGATAGGGAGGGTTGTGGGGCTGGAGGAGGTTACAGAGATAGGGAGGGTTGTGGGGCTGGAGGAGGTTACAGAGATAGGGAGGGTTGTGGGGCTGGAGGAGGTTACAGAGATAGGGAGGGTTGTAGGGGCTGGAGGAGGTTACAGAGATAGGGAGGGTTGTAGGGGCTGGAGGAGGTTACAGAGATAGGGAGGGTTGTGGGGCTGGAGGAGGTTACAGAGATAGGGAGGGTTGTAGGGCTGGAGGAGGTTACAGAGATAGGGAGGGTTGTAGGGGCTGGAGGAGGTTACAGAGATAGGGAGGGTTGTAGGGGCTGGAGGAGGTTACAGAGATAGGGAGGGTTGTAGGGGCTGGAGGAGGTTACAGAGATAGGGAGGGGTGTAGGGGCTGGAGGAGGTTACAGGGATAGGGAGGGGTGTAGGGGCTGGAGGAGGTTACAGGGATAGGGAGGGGTGTAGGGGCTGGAAGAGGTTACAGTGATAGGGAGGGTTGTAGGGGCTGGAGGAGGTTACAGAGATAGGGAGGGGTGTAGGGCTGGAGGAGGTTACAGAGATAGGGAGAGGTGTAGGGGCTGGAGGAGGTTACAGGGATAGGGAGGGGTGTAGGGGCTGGAGGAGGTTACAGAGATAGGGAGGGTTGTAGGGGGCTGGAGGAGGTTACAGAGATAGGGAGGGTTGTAGGGGCTGGAGGAGGTTACAGAGATAGGGAGGGTTGTAGGGGCTGGAGGAGGTTACAGAGATAGGGAGGGTTGTGGGGCTGGAGGAGGTTACAGAGATAGGGAGGGTTGTAGGGGCTGGAGGAGGTTACAGAGATAGGGAGGGTTGTAGGGGCTGGAGGAGGTTACAGAGATAGGGAGGGTTGTAGGGGCTGGAGGAGGTTACAGAGATAGGGAGGGCTGTGGGGTTGGAGGAGGTTACAGAGATAGGGAGGGTTGTAGGGGCTGGAGGAGGTTACAGAGATAGGGAGGGTTGTAGGGGCTGGAGGAGGTTACAGGGATAGGGAGGGGTGTAGGGGCTGGAGGAGGTTACAGAGATAGGGAGGGGTGTAGGGGCTGGAGGAGGTTACAGAGATAGGGAGAGGTGTAGGGGCTGGAGGAGGTTACAGGGATAGGGAGGGGTGTAGGGGCTGGAGGAGGTTACAGAGATAGGGAGGGGTGTAGGGGCTGGAGGAGGTTACAGGGATAGGGAGGGGTGTAGGGGCTGGAGGAGGTTACAGAGATAGGGAGGGTTGTAGGGGCTGGAGGAGGTTACAGAGATAGGGAGGGTTGTAGGGGCTGGAGGAGGTTACAGAGATAGGGAGGGTTGTGGGGCTGGAGGAGGTTACAGAGATAGGGAGGGTTGTGGGGCTGGAGGAGGTTACAGAGATAGGGAGGGTTGTAGGGGCTGGAGGAGGTTACAGAGATAGGGAGGGTTGTAGGGGCTGGAGGAGGTTACAGAGATAGGGTGGGTTGTAGGGGCTGGAGGAGGTTACAGAGATAGGGAGGGTTGTAGGGGCTGGAGGAGGTTACAGAGATAGGGAGGGTTGTGGGGCTGGAGGAGGTTACAGAGATAGGGAGGGTTGTGGGGCTGGAGGAGGTTACAGAGATAGGGAGGGTTGTAGGGCTGGCGGAGGTTACAGAGATAGGGAGGGGGGGCGTGGAGGGATTTGAACACGAGGATGAGAATTTTAAAATCGAGGCGTTGCCGGACCGGGAGCCAATGTAGGTCAGCGAGCACAGGGGGTGATGGGTGAACGGGACTGGGTGTGAGTTAGGACACGGGGCAGAGGCAGAGTTTGGGATGAGCTGGAGTTTACGGAGGGTGGGAGATGGGAGGCCGGTCATGAGAGCGAAAGGATCAAGGACTCTACCTAACTAAGCACACGGTGAGGTTATCCCCCCCGAGGAGACATTCCCCTACACACCCCTTGGGTGAGTTACAGAGAGGCGCCGCGAACCCGCACCCCAGCGACCACCATCAGAAGACCGGTCAAAAGTGATTCTTACCGACAGTCAAACAAGAGGCGGTGAAGCCGTATCTCCACTTATCGGAGCCCAGATTCAAGGAGAGCCCTCCGATCTTCGGCAGACTCCTTGCTCGGTCTCCCACGAGGACCGTTTCCTCGTAGCCCGTGTCCTTGAGGGAGGTGAAGGCGAAGTGGGCTAGGTAGATCCAGAAAAGAAACTGGGCCGTGCAGAAGAGGCCCAGGAGGCGGAAGAACTTTGTCCTCTGGTGGAGGAAGAGCAGCACATCCTGAGGCACCTCAGCGCTCACCGGCCTGGTGCCCAGGGTGGGGCGGAGAGGCCCACGGGTGGCGTTCGACCAGAGGTGGTGCTTCCTCGACGCCAGGGTCATCCAGACCTGACCAGCGCTGGGAATAACACCGAGACAAGTCAGGCTCCCAACCCAGCCCAACTCCCGCAGGCTGGTGGCAGTGCCCGAGCCCCATTGCCGGCATTCCTGCCCTCTCCAGCCATACCGTTAAACGTGCGCTTCCTGCCAGTGCCGCTCTGACTCAATTGACAAACTGGATGGATAGCAGCGCCGACCTGCGTGTGTGCCAGGCCCCGGGCGTTTGTAGCCAGGCTCCTTATCCACATTACCAGTCTCCCTGGCCCCAGGCTCTTGTATCCCGGGACAGACACTTTGTGTCCAGGGGCAGACGCACTGTGACCAGGGACAGACACAGTGTATCCCGCGCCAGACACGCTGTGACCAGGGCCAGACGCACTGTGACCAGGGCCAGACACATTGTATCCTGGGCCAGACACACTGTGACTAGGGACAGACGCACTGTGACCAGGGCCAGACGCACTGTGACCAGGGCCAGACGCACTGTGACCAGGGCCAGACGCACTGTGACCAGGGCCAGACGCACTGTGACCAGGGCCAGACACATTGTATCCTGGGCCAGACACACTGTGACCAGGGCCAGACGCACTGTGACCAGGGCCAGACACACTGTTACCAGGGCCAGACACATTGTATCCTGGGCCAGACACATTGTATCCTGGGCCAGACACACTGTGACCAGGGCCAGACACACTGTGACCAGGGCCAGACACATTGTGACCAGGGCCAGACAGAGTGTGACCAGGGCCAGACACATTGTATCCCGGGCCAGACATGCTGTGACCAGGGCCAGACAGAGTGTGACCAGGGACAGAACGAGTGTGACCAGGGACAGACACATTGTATCCCAGGCCAGACACATTGTATCCCCGGCCAGACACACTGTGACCAGGGCCAGACACACTGTGACCAGAGACAGACACACTGTGACCAGAGACAGACACACTGTGACCAGGGCCAGACACACTGTGACCAGGGCCAGACAGAGTGTGACCAGGGACAGACACGCTGTGACCAGGGCCAGACACTTTGTATCCAGGGCCAGACACTTTGTATCCCGGAACGGACACATTGTATCCGCGGCCTCCTTTGCTACACTCGGCCGCGCTGCCGGGGACTCTGCCCGAGGAGGGAGCCGCCTCCCAGCCCCATCCCCGGGCTCCTACCCTCCAGCCGGCCCCCATCCTCACCCAGCCCCATCCCCATCCCCGGGCTCCCGGGCGGCTCAGCCCCGCACTGGCCATGGGTCCTGGCGGTGGGGCCCACTCCTCCTCTTAAAAGGGGCGCGACACCTTGTGCTTTTCCTGCCTGGGGATTCTCTCCGCCCACCTTTTACTGCCCAATGGGTGCACAGGGCGATCCCACGGGGGCAAGCCTGGGGGCTGGGTCAATCTGCCCCTGCCGGAGCTCAGCATACCTGCCACAGTGACAGAGGTGGAAAGTCTTTTTTGTCTTTTGCCTGCTTCCCCTGATCAAAACTTGCACAGAAGTTAAAATGAAAGAAAAAGCCTTGCATTTATAAACCGCGCCTCTCACCACCTCAGGACGTCCCAAAGCGCTTCACAGCCGATGAAGTACTTTTTTTTTCCAACCGTAGTCGCTGTTGTAATGTAGGAAACAGGGCGGCCTATTTGCGCACAGCAAGGCTCCCACAAACAGCAATGTGACAATGACCAGATTGTCTGGTTTTTTTTAGTGATGTTGGTTGAGGGATAAATATTGGCCCCAGGACACCGGGGGAGGACTCACCCCACCTCCCCCAACCCCGCCACCACCCCCACTGCTCCTCTTCCAATAGTGGCCGTGGGATCTTTTACGTCCAGCCGAGAGGGCAGACGGCCCCCCCCCCCCACCCCACCCCCCCCGGTTTAACGTCTCATCCGATACGGCCAGGAAACAGACAAAATTGTTAATTCCTAAAATGACGAAGCTTCCAAACGCTGGGAAAATCTGAAATAGATTCAGTCGAAGGAATTTTTACTCCAAAAACGACCTTTCCCTCCGTGCCTCTCCCCCTCTCTCCCACCGGACCACACGTTGCCAGACGTAACAACCTGTATTTATACAGCGCCTTTAACGTAGTAAAACGTCCCAAGGCGCTTCACAGGAGCGTAAATCGGACAACATTTGACACCGAGCCACACAAGGAGATATTAGGGACAGGTGACCAAAAGCTTGGTCAAAGAACATAAGAACATAAGAAATAGGAGCAGGAGGAGGCCATTCGGCCCCTCGAGCCTGCTCCGCCATTCAATAAGATCATGGCTGATCTTCTACCTCATCTCCACTTTCCCGCCCGATCCCCATATCCCTTGATTCCCTTCGTTCCCCAAAAATCTATCGATCTCTGTCTTGAATATACTCAACGACTGAGCCTCCACAACCCTCTGGGGTAGAGAATTCCAAAGATTCACCACCCTCTGTGTGAAGAAATTTCTCATCTCAGTCCTAAATGGCCGACCCCTTATTCTGAGACTGTGACCCCTGGTTCTAGACTCCCCAGCCAGGGGAAACATCCTCCCTGCATCTACCCTGTCCAGCCCTGTAAGAATTTTGTATGTTTCAATCAGATCACCTCTCGTTCTTCTAAACTCTAGAGAATATAGGCCTAGTCTGCTCAATCTCTCCTCGTAGGACAATCCCCCCATCCCAGGAACCAGTCTGGTGAACCTTCGTTGCACTCCCTCTACGGCAAGTATATCCTTCCTTAGGTAAGGAGACCAAAACTGTACACAGTACTCCAGGTGTGGTCTCACCAGGGCCCTATATAATTGGAGTAAGACGTCTTTACTCTTATACTCAAATCCTCTTGTAATAAAGGCTAACATACCATTTGCTTTCCTCTTCTTCTTCTTCTTAGGCAGTCTCTCGGAACCAAGGATGACTTGCTTCCACACTAACAATGAGTTCTCAGGTGACTGATGAGTCCAATGCGGGACCTACAGTCTCTGTCACAGGTGGTACAGACGGTGGTTGAAGGGGCGGGTGGGTGGGGTGCTTGGGTTGACGGGCGCTGCTTCCGCTGTTTGCGTTTGGCTTCCGCTTGCTCCCGGCGAAGAGACTCGAGGTGTTCGGCGCCTTCCCGGATGCTTCTCCTCCACTTTGTGTGGTCTTGGGCCGGGGATTCCCAGGTGTCGGTGGGGATGTTACACTTTTTCAAGGAGGCTTTGAGGGTGTGTTTTCCTAATTGCTTGCTGTACCTGCAGGTTAACTTTCAGTGATTCATGTACAAGGACACCCAGGTCCCTCTGAACACCAACATTTCCAAATCTCTCACCATTTAAAAAATACTCTGCTTTTCTATTTTTCCTACCAAAGTGGATAACTTCACATTTCTCCACATTATATTCCATTTGCCACGTTCTTGCCCACTCACTTAGCCTGTCTATATCCCCTTGAAGACGCCTCGCATCCTCCTCACAACTTACATTCCCACCCAGAGGTCGGTTTTAAGGAGCGTCTTAAAGGGGGAGAGAGAGAGGCGGAGAGGTTTAGGGAGGGAATTCCAGAGCTCAGGGCCCAGGCAGCTGAAGGCACGGCCGCCAATGGTGGAGCAAGGGGAGTGGGGGAAATGCTCTGAATGCTGTGGGATCTTTAACATCCACCTGAACAGGCAAAAAAAAAAATTGGGGGGCTTGAACCCCTGGGCAGAGGGGCCACATGGTGCCAATTGAGCCTATCCTTCACAACGATTTAGACTTTAGAATCAAAAACACAATTTCTAAATTTGCGAATGACACCAAATTGGGGGGGGATAGTCAATACTGAGGAGGACTGCAACAAGTTACAGGAGGACATTAATAAACTTGCAGAATGGGCACATAATTGGCAAATGAAGTTCAACACAGATAAATGTGAGGTATTACATTTTGGTAGGAAGAATACTTGGAGGGTGCGAGTCTGGGTGGGGTAGAGGAACAAAGGGATCTGGGAGTACAAATACACGAATCACTAAAAGTTGCGACACAGGTTAACAAGGCTATAAAAAAAGCAAACCAAGCACTAGGATTTATTTCTAGAGGGATAGAACTGAAAAGTAGGGAAGTTATGCTAAACCTGTATCGAACCTTGGTTAGACCACAGTTGGAGCACTGCGTACAGTTCTGGTCGCCATATTATAAAAAGGATATCGAGGCACTGGAGAGGGTGCAGTGAAGATTTACAAGGATGATACCAGAAATGCGAGGGTATACATATCAGGAAAGGATGAACAGGCTGGGCCTCTTTTCTCTTGAAAAGAGAAGGCTGAGGGGTGACCTAATAGAGGTCTTTAAAATGATGAAAGGTTTTGATAGAGTAGATACAGAGGGAATGTTTCCACTTGTGGGGAAGAGCATAACTAGAGACCATCAATATAAGATAGTCACCAAGAAATCCAATCGGGAATTCAGGAGAAACATCTTTACCCAGAGAGTGGTGAGAATGTGGAACTCGCTACCACAGGGAGTGGTTGAAGCGAATAGTATAGATGCATTTAAGGGGAGGCTGGACAAACATATGAGGGAGAAGGGAATAGAGGGTTACGCTGATAGATTTAGATGAGGAAAGACGGGAGGAGGCTCGAGTGGAGCATAAACTCCGGCATGGACTGGTTGGGCCGAATGGCCTCTTTCTGTGCCGTATATCCGATGGAATCCTGTGTAACGTCAGATACACACCAGACTTTACGGTAACCAATTCCATTTTACAATTTCAGAGGGGGTCTAAAATCAGAACTATACGGTAATGGTTCATTCAGGTACAAGAATCAAGGGAATTTATATTTGTAATGGCGGGGGGCAGCGGGGTCCCCTGAACCCTGATAAATCCAGGAATAATTTTGCACCCAAATACTTTTTAGAATGCAGTTTATTCTTCATAAATTAAACATACACTAAACCAGGGACTCATTCTGGGAAATTAGCGGGGTAATATGACAAAGTCCTTCAAGGGGTGGGCTGCCTCTCCCTGGGGGTGGGGTGGGGGGGGATTGGTCCCTGTGTTGGAAGAGCGTCAACCCTGTGTACCCATTAAGACCCAAGGTTTGGGGAGCATTGGCGGTTTCCCACCATCTAAGAGGTGCTGGCTCACCCTGGGGTGAGCGGGGCGGGGAAGAGGAGGAGGGAGGGGGGGGGCGCCGGGCGCGCTCCAGGGGGGTCTCACTCGAACGCCCGTTCGGCGTCGTGCGTGCGTTGGCTGGCTATTCGGCCACAGGGGGCGTCGCGGCCCTATCTCCACCCGCGACAGTAAGCTGCCCCCCCTTTTTATCCCCCCCCGAGATGTTGAGCTGGGTTCCTCCCCCTTTGAACCTCCCCCCTTGCCCCCACCACGCCCTCAGTAGACCTATCCCTGCCCTGCCACGCCCTCAGTAGACCAATCCCTGCCCTGCCGGTAACAGTTTTTGTATTTGGCCGTGGGGTTCATTCGCTCTGTGATTTTTTCAGAGCCACTCGCCCGCATTAATCGAACAAAAATCCCAGATTTTTTTTTTTTAATTACATGGATATTTTTCCCTCGGGATTTCGGCCAGTATTTTGGCGCATCATATTCCGTGATTCGGCCTGTTTTTCTGTGAAGACGGTACATAAGTGACTCCTTGCCCTTGTTCTGGGGACGCGTTTGTGCATTCCACTTGGCGCCTCTTTGCCTGATCGCGGGACGAGAGCAATGGGGGAGGGGGGGGGGGGAGAGAAACTTTGTCCAAGTGCCCTAATGCAGGCAGCCCCCCCCCCCCCGTCCAATAGCGGGAGGTGGGGGGCGGTCGCAAGGGCAAGAGACCTCCTTAATGTCTCAGGAAGAGATGACAGGCAAACACAGACTGCACTCTGCCTCACAGAGCTGACTGGAGCCTCTCTGAATTCTGGGCTTTGATCCCGCTAGGTTCTCGGGTCAGTGCGCCCGCCGTTCTCCCGCGCCCGAGATCCCGAGCGGTCGTGGAGAGGGGAGAAGACGGAGCGAGGTTGTTCCGTGTGAACAGTAATAAAGAAAAAAGAAAGGTCTCCCATTTCTCCAGCGCCTTTCGCCACCTCAGGACATCCCAAAGCACATCACAGCCAATGAAGTACTTTGTGAAGTGTGGTCACTGTTGTAATGTAGGAAACGCGGCAGCCAATTTGCGCACAGCAAGCTCCCACAAACAGCAATGTGATAATGACCAGATCATCTGCTTTTAGTGATGTTGGTTGAGGGATAAATATTGGCCCCAGGACACCGGGGAGAACTCCCCCTGCTCTTCTTCCAATAGTGGCCGTGGGATCTTTTACGTCCACCCGAGAGGGCAGACGGGGGCCTCGGTTTGATGACGCATCCGAAAGGCGGCCCCTCCGACAGTGCGGCGCTCCCTCGGCACTGGCCCGGATTATGGGCTCAAGTCTCTGGGGAGTGGGGGACTCGAACCCAGGGCCTTCTGACTCGAGACTGCCACCCACTGAACCATGGCTGGCACCTAAGGGAGATGGCGAAGGAAAAGGACTGGTGGGGGGGGGAGAGGAGGGGGGGTGGGAGAGGCACAGAGAGCGCCACGACCAACTGCAACCAGGCAGCAGCAACGCGATTCCCCCCCACCAGCCCCCCCCAGACGTCGCTCCAGACTGGCGGGAGCTGCACTGAGTGGCCTGTGAGCCCGGACAATGGCCGCCCATCACCCAGTGTACAGGCCTTCGCTCTCGGTTTAGGATGATCTCCTTCGCGGGGGGGGGGGGGGGACGCGAGGGTTTGTGGGGTCTCGGTTCCAAGTTCCAGCGTTGCAAAGCCGCCCGGCGCGGCAGTGAGTGAGTCTTGTCCGAAGGCACTGTGCGTATGAGGATGACCAAGAAGCCTTCAGGCGAGTGCGGAGGTGGCTAGTTCCTTCTGCTGGCCTGTGCCAAGCCCGCCACCACGGTCGATGGCTGCACCGTCAGGTAACGGTTGACTATCAGTCTCGAAATCTGCAATTCAGGGCAAAGCACTCGTCAGCAAACTGTGCACGAACAACACGTTCTTAATTACGTCTAAAAAGGCAGTCTCCCATTTCTCCCGCGCCTTTCACCACCTCAGGACGTCCCAAAGGGCTTTATAGCCAATCAAGTACTTTTGTTGAAGTGTGGTCACTGTTGTAATGTGGGAAACGCGGCAGACAATTTGCGCACAGCAAGATCCCACAAACAGCAATGTGTAAAAGACCAGATCATCACTGAGGGATAAATATTGGGCCCAGGACACCGGGGAGAACTCCCCCTGCTCTTCTTCCAATAGCGGCCCTGGGATCTTTTATACCCACCTGAGAGGGCAGACGTGGCCTCGGTTTAACGTCTCATGCCCAAGACGGCCCCTCCGACAGTGCGGCGCTCCCTCAGTACTGCCCCTCCGACAGTGCGGCGCTCCCTCAGTACTGCCCCTCCGACAGTGCGGCGCTCCCTCAGTACTGCCCCTCCGACAGTGCGGCGCTCCCTCACTACCGCCCCTCCGACAGTGCGGCGATCCCTCAGTACCGCCCCTCCGACAGTGCGGCGCTCCCTCAGTACTGCCCCTCCGACAGTGCGGCGCTCCCTCAGTACCGCCTCTCCGACAGTGCGGCGCTCCCTCAGTACTGCCCCTCCGACAGTGCGGCGCTCCCTCAGTACTGCCCCTCCGACAGTGCGGCGCTCCCTCAGTACCGCCTCTCCGACAGTGCGGCGCTCCCTCAGTACTGCCCCTCCGACAGTGCGGCGCTCCCTCAGTACCGCCCCTCCGACAGTGCGGCGCTCCCTCAGTACAGCCCCTCCGACAGTGCAGCAAGGCGACAGTGGGAGACTCGAACCCACGACCTTCTGATTCAGAGGCAAGAGTGCCACCCATTGGGCCACGGCTGACAGCTATTCATCTTTCTATAAGATATTAGTAATCTCACACCCGTGCGCACAAACTCTCAGCTTTTCCCATTCGAAATTCCTATCTCCCTGTTTATAATGGAAACTGTAATTGCACCCTCCCCCCCAGAGGTGGCACTGCAGCACCAGTGCTGGTGGGAGGGTGTGATTGCAACATTAGAATGGGGACTGGATTCTGTCTGTGTCCCCTGGTCCAATTACCCCCCCGACAATCTCCCCACCAGAAGACCACACCTGGTCCTGACTCGCCTTCTACAGTATCACAAGATGCGGAGATGCGGGTGTTGGACTGGGGTGGACAAATGTGAGAAGTTGCACAACACCAGGTTATAGTCCAACAGCTTTATTTGAAATCACAAGCTTTCGGAGCGCTGCTCCCTCGTCAGGTGACCTGACGAAGGAGCAGCGCTCCGAAAGCTTGTGATTTCAAATAAAACTGTTGGACTATAACCTGGTGTTGTGCGACTTCTCATAGTATCACAAGAGATCAACTAGTGGGGTCAAAGTGCTGTCTCAGAGAGGGGTCGGAACATAAGAACATAAGGATTAGGAGCAGGAGTCGGCCATATGGCCCCTCGAGCCTGCTCCGGCATTCAATAAGATCATGGCTGATCATCGACCTCAACTCCACTTTCCCGCCCGATCCCCATATCCCTTGATTCCCCGAAAGTCCAAAAATCTATTGATCTCTGTCTTGAATATACTCAACGACTGAGCCTCCACAGCCCTCTGGGGTAGAGAATTCCAAAGATTCACCACCCTCTGAGTGAAGAAATTCCTCCTCATCTCAGTCCTAAATGGCCGACCCCTTATCCTGAGACTGTGACCCCTGGTTCTAGACTCTCCAGCCAGGGGGAAACAACCTCTCAGCATCTATCCTGTCAAGCCCCTGTAAGAATTTTGTATGTTTCAATGAGATCACCTCTCATTCATCTAAACTCCAGAGAGTATAGGCCTAGTCTACACAATCTCTCCTCATAGGACAACCCTCTCATCCCAGGGAAGTGAGACCAACTGGGCCCAACTTTGGCACGTTGACACTAATAGTGAGTGGGTGGGTGCAAATATTCCCACTGACACGCGAGGCCCCCGATATCAGTCCATTGCCATTCCCACTCCCTCACCCCCCCCCCCCCCTCCGCCCCTCCCACCGGCCCCAGGCGGAGCGGGGGGGGGGGGGGTGGAGTGACCGGGGACGGTGCGCTGCGCGTCGCGTCGCTCACCCCGCTCAGTATCGTGTCACTGACCGCGTCGATGACCTCCCCCAGCAGCGGGCTCTGCCCCGTGTACTTGACGTACGACCAGGTCATCAGGGTCAGCATGGCCATGCCGGTGACGAAGTTGAAGATGACGGTCAGGAAGCCCAGGCCCAGCAGCCCCACGAAGCCCGACAGCAGGTGCATGGCGATGATCAGCAGCAGCATGGCCGCCGGCGTGCGCACGATGCTGAAGAAATTCTTGCTGCGGTTGAACTTGAGGAAGCTCTCCAGCATCTCGTCGATGTCCTCCTCCAGCTGCGCCTGGTAGCGCTGGCTCAGTTCATGGCCCCCCATCTTCTTGACCGAACGAAACTTTTCGATGGCCGTTTCTCGGTAGGCCATGTGCCTCTCACGGAGCTTGGTGGGCTGCAAGTAGGCTTTGTCTCCTCCGCACAGCTGGAAAGTAGAGGAGCAGAACCTCGTTTCAGAAGGACATCGGAACAGGAGGAGGCCCATTCAGCCCCTCGAGCCTGTTACATAGGAACAGGAGGAGGCCATTCAGCCCCTTCGAGCCTGTTACACAGGAACAGGAGGAGGCCATTCAGCCCCTCAAGCCTGTTACACAGGAACAGGCGTGGGCCATTCGGCCCCTAGAGCCTGTTACACAGGAACAGGAGGAGGCCATTCAGCCCCTCGAGCCTGTTACACAGGAACAGGAGGAGGCCATTCAGCCCCTCGAGCCTGTTACACAGGAACAGGAGGAGGCCATTCAGCCCCCTCGAGCCTGTTACACAGGAACAGGAGGAGGCCATTCAGCCCCTCGAGTCTGTTACACAGGAACAGGAGGAGGCCGTTCAGCCCCTCGAGCCTGTTACACAGGAACAGGAGGAGGCCATTCAGCCCCTCGAGCCTGCTACACAGGAACAGGAGGAGGCCATTCAGCCCCTCGAGCCTGTTACACAGGAACAAGAGGAGGCCCATTCAGCCCCTCGAGCCTGTTACACAGGAACAGGAGGAGGTCATTCAGCCCCTCGAGCCTGTTACACAGGAACAGTAGGAGGCCATTCAGCCCATCGAGCCTGTTACACAGGAACAGGAGGAGGCCATTCAGCCCCTCGAGCCTGTTACACAGGAACAGGAGGCTAGTCAGCCCCTCAAACGTGTTCTGCCATTCAATTAGATCATGGCTGATCTGTAACTTAACTCCATCTACCAGCCTTGAACCTGATAGAAGTCTTTAAGATTATGAAGGGGTTCGATAGGTAGACGTAGAGAAGATGTTTCCACTTGTGGGGGAGACCAGAACTAGGGCCATCAATATAAGATAGTCACTAATAAATCCAATCGGGAATTCAGGAGAAACTTCTTTACCCAGAGAGTGGGGAGAATGTGGAACTCGCTCCCACAGGGAGTGGTTGAGGCGAACAGTATAGATGGATTTAAGGGGAAGCTGGATAAACACATGAGGGAGAAAGGAATAGAAGGATATGGTGATGGGGTGAGATGAAGAGGGGTGGGAGGAGGCTCGTGTGGAGCAGAAACACCGGCACGGAGCAGATGGGCCCAATGGCCTGTTTCTGTGCTGTAGATTAAAGAAATAAAGACTTGCATTTATATAGCGCCTTTCACTACCTCAAATGGAAAGGGGGGGGGGGGAATGGTACTATACAGGACAGCTCTTTCAAAGAGCCAGCACAGGCGCGATGGGTCGAATGGCCTCCTTCTGTGCTGTAAGATTCTACAATTCAACAAGTGGTGAGTCTGGCTTTTATCACTTGCACTGTCCTCTGTCTTGGGTTATAAGCACTGCCTACCTCCTCCATTGCAAGGCGGTAATAGTCTTTGGCCATAGCAGTGGCGGACCGGTTGTTGGCTTCTGCTGTAGCCTGTTAAAGACAAAGAGTGATTTTTACTTTCGAAAAGGCCCGTCAAACTGATCATTCTGACCGGTTCTGCTCCACGCTCAGTGTCTGGGCCCATCAGCTCTGGCGCTGGGGAGCTCTTCCTCCTGACCCAGTCTTGGTGCCTTGCTCCACTCCGAAGGTACAGTGAGCGGGTCAAGGCACTGCCCTGGTGGCACTGAGCCCCATGGGGCAGGAAGGTCCCGGCTTGGCATCCTTGGGCCGAGCGGAGTTACTGACCTCAGCCGGGGGTGGTAGTAGGGGCTTAGTATTCCTGGGGTAGGGAGGGGCGGCGAGAGGGAGGGAGAAGGAGGGAGGGGAGGGGAGGGGAGAAGGAGAGAGGGGAGGAGAGTGGGAGGGAGAAGGAGGGAGGAGAGGGGAGAGGGAGAGGGAGAGGGAGGGAGGGGTGGGGAGAGGGAGAGGGAGGGAGAAGGGGGGAGAGGGAGCGAGAAGGAGGAGGGGAGGAGAGTGGGAGTGGAGAGGGACGGAGGGGAGGGGAGAGGGTGAGGGAGGGAGGAGAGGAGAGAGGAGAGGGAGGGAGAAGGAGGGAGGGGAGGGGAGAAGGAGAGGGAGGGAGAAGGAGGGAGGGGAGGGGAGAGGGAGCGAGGAGGGAGGGGAGGAGAGTGGGAGGGGAGAGGGACGGACGGGGGGAGGGGAGAGGGAGAGGGAGGGAGGAGAGGAGAGAGGAGAGGGAGGGAGAAGGAGGGAGGGGAGGGGAGAAGGAGAGGGAGGGAGAAGGAGGGAGGGGAGGGGAGAGGGAGGGAGAAGGAGGGAGGGGAGGGGAGAGGGAGGGAGAAGGAGGGAGGGGATAAGGAGAGGGAGGAAGAAGGAGGGAGGGAAGGGGGGGAGAGGGAGGGAGAAGGAGGGAGGGGAGGGGAGAGGGAGGGAGAAGGAGGGAGGGGAGGGGAGAGGGAGGGAGTAGGAGGGAGGGGAGGGGAGAAGGAGAGGGAGGGAGAAGGAGGGAGGGGAGGGGAGAGGGAGGGAGAAGGAGGGAGGGGAGGGGAGAGGGAGGGAGAAGGAGGGAGGGGATAAGGAGAGGGAGGAAGAAGGAGGGAGGGAAGGGGGGGAGAGGGAGGGAGAAGGAGGGAGGGGAGGGGAGAGGGAGGGAGAAGGAGGGAGGGGAGGGGAGAGGGAGGGAGTAGGAGGGAGGGGAGGGGAGAGGGAGGGAGAAGGAGGGAGGGGAGGGGAGAGGGAGGGAGATGGAGGGAGGGGAGGGGAGATTGAGGGAGGGGATGGGAACAAAGGAAGGAGGGGATGGAAGGAGAGAAGGAGGGGTGGGAGGGGCGGGAGAGGAGGGGGGAGGGCAGAACGTGGGGGGAGTTGTTGTCTAATCACAGCGATCAGTCTCTATCAATGAGTCTACAACAGACCCAGACATGAGGCCAGGAAACCCCAGTGGTGGAGAGCTTTGGGAACCAGCGGTCCAGAGTCACCTGTTCCTCCCGAGCTCGCCACACTCCCCACACATCATGTCTCCAATTACTCACATACTGTGTCTCAAAATGTTATTTTCTGTCAGAAATCTGTCTTGCATTTGAACGAATCATTACTAACTACTTCCAGCGCCTCCCGAGGGAGTCTGTCCCATAGAACAGATCTGCAGTGGAACAAGTCTTACCTCCAGTATGGACCTGGGATGTGGCAGATCCTCTCCTTGGAAAATCTTAATGTAAGCCTGAAGATACAAAGCAAAGGAAGACGACAGGGTCAGATGGCTACAGGGAGTGCTGCGGAGGTGGACGCACAGAATCAAGCTGCCCGTCCGACACTCGATGGGTGAGCTGTGTTTGTGAACTGCGGGGAGTGAGCCCGCAACTGGTCCCCGCAGTGTCTGAGGCTGAACCAGAGTGTTCGCAGCCCTCGCCGTCCTATCTGACCCCGAGCTGAGCTTCCGACCCCATCTCCGCTCCATCACCAAGACCGCCTACTTCCGTCTCCGTAACATCGCCCGTCTCCGCCCCGCCTCAGCTCATCCGCTGCTGAATCCCTCATCCCTGACTTTGTTACCTCCAGACTCAACTATTCCAACGCTCTCCTGACCCGGTCTCCCACATTCCACCCTCCGTAAATTCCAGCTCATCACAAACTCTGCCTCTGCCCCCGTGTCCTAACTCGCACCCAGTCCCGTTCACCCATCACCCCCTGTGCTCGCTGACCTCCATTGGCTTCCGGTCCGGCAACGTCTCGATTTTAAAATTCTCATCCTCGTGTTCAAATCCCTCCGTGGCCTCCTCGCCCCCCTCCCTATCTCTGTAACCTCCTCCAACCCCAACAACCCTCCCTATCTCTGTAACCTCCTCCAGCCCCCTACACCCCTCCCTATCTCTGTAACCTCCTCCAGCCCCTACAACCCTCCCTATCTCTGTAACCTCCTCCAGCCCCCACAACCCTCCCTATCTCTGTAACCTCCTCCAGCCCCTACAACCCTCCCTATCTCTGTAACCTCCTCCAGCCCCTACAACCCTCCCTATCTCTGAAACCTCCTCCAGCCCCCACAACCCTCCCTATCTCTGTAACCTCCTCCAGCCCCCTACAACCCTCCCTATCTCTGTAACCTCCTCCAGCCCCACAACCCTCCCTATCTCTGTAACCTCCTCCAGCCCCACAACCCTCCCTATCTCTGTAACCTCCTCCAGCCCCTACAACCCTCCCTATCTCTGTAACCTCCTCCAGCCCCACAACCCTCCCTATCTCTGTAACCTCCTCCAGCCCCTACAACCCCTCCCTATCTCTGTAACCTCCTCCAGCCCGACAACCCTCCCTATCTCTGTAACCTCCTCCAGCCCCTACACCCCTCCCTATCTCTGTAACCTCCTCCAGCCCCTACAACCCTCCCTATCTCTGTAACCTCCTCCAGCCCCTACAACCCTCCCTATCTCTGTAACCTCCTCCAGCCCCTACAACCCTCCCTATCTCTGTAACCTCCTCCAGCCCTACAACCCTCCCTATCTCTGTAACCTCCTCCAGCCCCTACAACCCTCCCTATCTCTGTAACCTCCTCCAGCCCTACAACCCTCCCTATCTCTGTAACCTCCTCCAGCCCCTACAACCCTCCCTATCTCTGTAACCTCCTCCAGCCCCTACAACCCTCCCTATCTCTGTAACCTCCTCCAGCCCTACAACCCTCCCTATCTCTGTAACCTCCTCCAGCCCCTACAACCCTCCCTATCTCTGTAACCTCCTCCAGCCCCTACAACCCTCCCTATCTCTGTAACCTCCTCCAGCCCCTACAACCCTCCCTATCTCTGTAACCTCCTCCGGCACTACAACCCTCCCTATCTCTGTAACCTCCTCCAGCCCCTACAACCCTCCCTATCTCTGTAACCTCCTCCAGCCCCTACAACCCTCCCTATGTCTGTAACCTCCTCCGGCCCCACAACCCTCCGAGATCTCTACGCTCCTCCAATTCTGGCCTCTTGCGCATCCCCCGATTTCCATCGCTCCACCATTGGCGGCCGTGCCTTCAGCTGCCTGGGCCCTGAGCTCTGGAATTCCCTCCCTAAACCTCTCCGCCTCTCTCTCCTCCTTCAAGACGCTGCTTAAAACCCACCTCTTTGACCAAGCTTTTGGTCGCCTGTCCCTAATATCTCCTTGTGTGGCTCGGGGTCAATTTTCTGTCTGTTTTACGGTCCTGTGAAGCGCCCTGGGACATTTTTAAAATGTTAAAGGCGCGGTATAGACGCAAGTTGTTGTGCCTTATCGCCGTCTGATTCTGGATCCCCCGATCACAGAGCAGCCTCCGTCGAAGCTGGGCCGGCCCGGTTTAAAACCCCCGGTGAACCAAGCCAGCACAAGCCTGTTGCCGCAAGCAAATCCCGCCGGGCGCGCGCCTCCCGCCACGCGGAAAAGCGCGGCAGGAACAGGGGAATGCTCCCCTCGCGGCCCGCTGTTCCGTCACACGCGCAGAGGTCGAAGGTCCTCCCCAGCCTTTGACGCGCCGGTTGGCTCATGATTCCGTGGGAATCCTCCCATTCCCTCTGTGAAGGGGACGAGAGGGCAGGACGCGGGCTGCCAGCACGGTGTCTCGGGAGTCCTGCGTCCCGTGGTCGCGGCGCGTTTGCCTCCGGTATTTCCGTTGCCGTGCCTTTAGTAACAAAGACAGGAGGCGTCCAAAAATCGCTCAAGTAGGTGAGGGGGGGGAGCCTACCTTAAAATATTCCATCAGGTTTCTGCAGCTGACCTTGGATCCGCCGATCTCCTTCTCGACCAGATTTGGGGGACTGAGCAGGAGGTGTACCAGGCTTTCCAGGTGAATCTTGAACTCTTCGTCGATATCTGAGAAGAGTTCAGAGTTCAGAGTTCAGAGTTCAGCGCCACGGGCAGGGAGAGGCACGAGGGCGGCGCCACAGGAGCGGGAGGGGCGGGTTAGTACGGCCTCCTTTTCCCCACAGCTGGCAGACTGGCGGGGGGTGGGTTGGGGGTCACAGACAGCAGAGAGGGCGAGAGAGCGGCGGGGGGTGGGGGGCGTTTAAATTGGCATTGGCAGTCAAACACACTGGCTTGCACCCGGACTACACCTGAGCTGTTTCTGTGGGACTCGCTGATGAACAGCAAGCACCAGGCTCCAGGCTCCAGTTATCGGGATGGGAGGAGGCCATTCAGCCCCTCGAGCCTGTTCCGCCGTTCAATTAGATCGGGGCTGATCTGCGACCTAACTCCATCTACCCGCCTTGCTTCCATATTGCTGTTCTAACAAGAATCTATCGACCTCTGTATCTAACCCGTGCTGTATCTGCCCTGGGAGTGTTTGATGGGACAGTGTAGAGGGAGCTTTACTCTGTATCTAACCCGTGCTGTACCTGCCCTGAGAGTGTTTGATGGGACAGTGTAGAGGGAGCTTTACTCTGTATCTAACCCGTGCTGTACCTGCCCTGGGAGTATTTGATGGACAAAATTGAGAGGTCGCACAACACCAGGTTATAGTCCAACAGTTTTATTTTAAATCACAAGCTTTCGGAGTTACAACTCCTTCGTCGGGTGAAGTGAGGAGATACAGAATCGTCAAAGCATATATTGATGGGGCAGTACTGAGGGAGCGCCGCACTGTCGGAGGGGCGGTACTGAGTGAGCGCCGCACTGTCGGAGGGGCAGTACTGAGGGAGCGCCGCACTGTCAGAGGGGCGGTACTGAGGGAGCGCCGCACTGTCGGAGGGGCGGTACTGAGGGAGCTACGCACTGTCAGAGGGGCGGTACTGAGGGAGCGCCGCACTGTCGGAGGGGCAGTACTGAGGGAGCGCCGCACTGTCGGAGGGGCGGTACTGAGGGAGCGCCGCACTGTCGGAGGGGCGGTACTGAGGGAGCGCCGCACTGTCGGAGGGGCGGTACTGAGGGAGCTGCGCACTGTCGGATGGGCAGTACTGAGGGAGCTACGCACTGTCAGAGGGGCGGTACTGAGGGAGCGCCGCACTGTCGGAGGGGCAGTACTGAGGGAGCGCCGCACTGTCGGAGGGGCGGTACTGAGGGAGCTGCGCACTGTCGGATGGGCAGTACTGAGGGAGCTACGCACTGTCAGAGGGGCGGTACTGAGGGAGCGCCGCACTGTCGGAGGGGCAGTACTGAGGGAGCGCCGCACTGTCGGAGGGGCGGTACTGAGGGAGCTGCGCACTGTCGGATGGGCAGTACTGAGGGAGTGCCGCACTGTCGGAGATGCCGTCTTTCGGATGAGACGTTAAACCGGGGCTCCGTCTGCTCTCTCAGGTGGACGTAAAAGATCCCACGGCCACTATTGGAAGAAGAGCAGGGGAGTTCTCCCCGGTGTCCTGGGCGCGATATTTATCCCTCAACCAACATCACTAAAAAACAGATGATCTATATATATACCTATATATAAGTTGGGCGGTTCCTAAACCCGAGACACTACACTTGTAGTGTCCCCCACCCTTCCACCTCCTCTAACCTAAAGGGGGTGAGTGAATATCAGGTAAGCTCTTTCTTGTTCTAGTTTAATCCGCAAGTTAGCTAGAGGGGATGGCAGGGGAGGCAGTGAAATGTTCCTCCTGCAGAATGTTTGAGGTGAGGGACGCTGTCGGTGTCCCTACTGATTACACCTGTGGGAAGTGCACCCATCTCCAGCTCCTCGAAAACCGCGTTAGGGAACTGGAGCTGGAGCTGGATGAACTTCGGATCATTCGGGAGGCAGAGGTGGTCATAGATAGAAGCTTCAGGGATGTAATTACTCCAAAGAATGAAGATAGATGGGTGACGGTGAGAGGGGCTAGGAGGAAGCAGTCAGTGCAGGGATCCTCTGTGGTCGTTCCCCTCAGTAACAAGTATACCGCTTTGGATACTGTTGAGGGGGACGACCTACCAGTGGTAAGCCACGGTGACCGGATCTCTGGCGCTGAGTCCGTCCCTGTGGCTCAGAAGGGAAGGGGGGAGAGCAGGAGAGCAATAGTTATTGGGGACTCAATAGTCAGAGGGACAGATAGGAGGTTCTGTGGCAGCAAAAGAGACTCACGGATGGTATGTTGCCTCCCGGGTGCCAGGGTCCGTGACGTCTCGGACCGTGTTTTCAGAATCCTCAAGGGGGAGGGGGAACAATCACAAGTCGTGGTACACATCGGTACCAACGACATAGGTAGGAGAAGGGACGGGGATTTAAAACAGGAATTTAGGGAGCTAGGTTGGAAGCTGAGAGCCAGTACAAACCATGTTGTAATTTCTGGTTTGTTGCCGGTGCCACGTGCTAGCGAGTTGAGGAACAGGGAGAGAGTGCAAATGAACACGTGGCTGCAGGGATGGTGTAGGGGGGAGGGTTTCAGTTATGTGGATAATTGGAGCACATTCTGGGAAAGGTGGGACCTGTACAAACAGGACGGTTTGCACCTGAACCAGAGGGGCACCAATATCCTGGGAGGGAAATTTGCTACGGCTCTTCGGGGGGGTTTAAACTAATTTGTCAGGGGGATGGGAAAAAGGGCTGTAGTCCAGGAGCCAGTGGTGAGTGTAGGGAGGTACTGAGGAGGGTATCAAGGTCGCAGGAATGTACCGGCAGACAGGAAGGTGGCTTGAAGTGTGTCTACTTCAATGCAAGGAGCATCCGGAATAAGGTAGGAGAACTTGGAGCGTGGATTGGTACTTGGGACTACGATGTGGTAGCCATTACGGAGACATGGTTAGAACAGGGACAGGAATGGTTGTTGGAAGTTCCGGGGTATAGATGTTTCAGTAAGAGTAGGGAAGGTGGTAAGAAAGGTGGAGAAGTAGCATTGTTAATCAAGGATAGTTTAACAGCGGCAGAAAGGCAGTTCGAGGGGGATCTGCCGTCTGAGGTAATATGGGCTGAAGTTAGAAATAGGAAAGGAGCGGTCACGTTGTTAGGAGTTTTCTACAGGCCCTCAAATAGTAATAGAGATGTGGAGGAAGAAATTGCAAAGCAGATTATGAATAGGTGTGGAGGTCACAGAGTAGTTGTCATGGGTGACTTCAACTTTCCAAATATTGATTGGAACCTTTATAGGTCAAACAGTTCGGATGGGATAGTTTTTGCACAGTGTGTGCAGGAGGGTTTCCTGACACAATATGTGGATAGGCCGACAAGCGGTGGGGCCACATTGGATTTGGTACTGGGTAATGAACCGGGCCAAGTGTTTGATTTGTATGTGGGAGAGCACTTTGGAGATAGTGACCACAATTCGGTGACTTTCACTATTGCAATGGAGAGGGATAGGGCCATACGGCAGGGCAGGGTTTATAATTGGGGGAGGGGTAATTATGATACGATTAGGCAAGAATTAGGGAGCATAAGATGGGAACAGAAACTATCAGGGAAAGGCACAAACGAAAAGTGGAGCTTTTTCATGGAGCAATTACTGCGTGTCCTTGATAGGTATGTCCCTGTCAGGCAGGGAGGAAATGGCCGAGTGAGAGAACCATGGTTCACAAAAGAGGTTGAATGTCTAGTCAAGAGGAAAAAGGAAGCGTATGTAAGGATGAGAAAACAAGGTTCAGTTGGGTCGATTGAGGGGTACAAGGTAGCAAGGAATGAGCTAAAAAAAGAGCTTAGGAGAGCTAGGAGGGGGCATGAGAAGTCCTTGGCGGGTCGGATCAAGGAAAACCCCAAGGCTTTTTACTCTTATGTGAGAAATAAAAGAATGACCAGGGTGAGGGTAGGGCCGGTCAAGGACAGTAGTGGGAACTTGTGCATGGAGTCAGAAGAGATAGGAGAGGTGATGAATGAATACTTTTCGTCAGTGTTCACCGAGGAGAGGGGCCATGTTTTTGAGGATGAGAGTGTGATAAAGGTGGATAGGCTGGAGGAGGTAGATGTTCTGGGGGAAGATGTTTTAGCAATTTTGAAGAACCTGAGGGTCGATAAGTCCCCTGGGCCAGATGGGATATATCCTAGGATTCTTTGGGAGGCAAGGGAGGAGATTGCAGAGCCTTTGGCTTTGATCTTTGGGTCCTCACTGTTCACGGGGATGGTGCCAGAGGACTGGAGAGTGGCGAATGTTGTTCCTCTCTTCAAGAAAGGAAATAGGAATGACCCTGGTAATTATAGGCCGGTTAGTCTTACTTCGGTGGTTGGTAAGATAATGGAAAAGGTCCTGAGGGATAGGATTTATGACCATTTGGAAAGATGCAACTTAATCCGGGATAGTCAACACGGATTCGTGAAGGGTAAGTCTTGCCTAACAAATTTGATTGAATTCTTTGAGGAGGTAACTAAGTGTGTAGATGAAGGTAGAGCAGTTGATGTCGTATACATGGATTTTAGTAAGGCGTTTGATAAGGTTCCCCATGGTCAGCTCATGAAGAAAGTAAGGAGTTGTGGGATAGAGGGAAATTTGGCCGATTGGATAAGTAACTGGCTGCGACTTCACCTCATTGTCTCAGTTGTATCTTGCTATGTCTTTTGATGTGGTACCTTCCTGGCTGACTTAATTAACTTTATCACACCTCGGCAGATAGTCAGGATGATTTAATTTATTGGTCTGCAATTGTAAAGTACACATGCTTTTTTTTCCATCTATATATGCTCTGACGATTCTGTATCCAATTTACTTCACCTGAGGAAGGAGCGATAGTTCCGAAAGCTTGTGATTTCAAATAAAACTGTTGGACTATAACCTGGTGTTGTGCGACCTCTCAATTTTATCTCATAGAAGGCAGAGGGTGGTGGTGGACGGAAAATTTTCGGACTCGAGACCAGTTACCAGCGGTGTGCCACAGGGGTCGGTGCTGGGTCCTCTGCTGTTTGTGATTTTTATCAATGACTTGGAGGAGGGGACTGAAGGGTGGATCAGTAAATTTGCTGATGACACCAAGATTGGTGGAGTAGTGGATGAGGTGGAGGGCTGTTGTAGGCTGCAAAGAGACATTGATAGGATGCAGAGCTGGGCCGAAAAATGGCAGATGGAATTTAACCCTGATAAGTGCGAGGTGATTCATTTTGGTAGGGCAAATTTGAATAAGGATTACAGGGTCAACGGCAGGGTTCTGAGGAACGTGGAGGAACAGAGGGATCTGGGGGTTCATATCCACAGATCTCTGAAGGTTGCCACTCAAGTGGATAGAGCAGTAAAGAAGGCCTATAGTGTGTTAGCGTTTATTAACAAGGGGTTTGAGTTTAAGAACCGTGAGGTTATGCTGCAACTGTACAGGACCTTGGTGAGACCACATTTGGAATATTGTGTGCAGTTCTGGTCACCTCACTATAGGAAGGACGTGGAAGCATTGGAAAGAGTGCAAAGGAGATTTACCAGGATGCTGCCTGGTTTGGGGGGGAGGTCTTATGAGGAAAGATTGAGGGAGTTGGGGCTTTTCTCTTTAGAGCGGAGGAGGATGAGAGGCGACTTAATAGAGGTTTATAAGATGATGAGGGGGATAGATAGAGTGGATGTTCAGAGACTATTTCCTCGGGTGGATGTAGCTGTTACAAGGGGGCATAACTATAAGGTGCATGGGGGGAGACATAGAAGGGATGTCCGAGGTAGATTCTTTACTCAGAGAGTGGTTGGGGTGTGGAATGGACTGCCTGCTGTGATAGTGGAGTCGGACACTTTAGGAACTTTCAAGCGGTTATTGGATAAGCACATGGAGCACACCAGAATGATAGGGAGTGGGATAGCTTGATCTTGGTTTCGGACAATGCTCGGCACAACATCGAGGGCCGAAGGGCCTGTACTGTGCTGTACTGTTCTATGTTCTATCTGGTCATTATCACATTGCTGTTTGTGGGAGCTTGCTGTGCGCAAATTGGCGGCTGGGTTTCCCACATTACAACAGTGACCACACTCCAAAAAAAAAAGTAGGTCATTGGCTGTGAAGGGCTGTGGGACGTCCTGAGGGACAGTATAAAATCTTCACACACAAGTTACCCAGTCCGAATACCGGACCTTCCCTTCGATGCCAGCACCTACCTCTCAGCTTGCCGTCGAAGGTGGGGTTGGTGGCCACCTTGAGCCCCGGGTGGGGCATGACGAAGCAGTAGATGTTGCTGAAGCAGGAGTGGATGTGCCTCCGCACCAGCTGCAGCTCCTCGTGCTGGTGGGCTTTGACCTGAGGGCGATAAAGGAGTGTCAGCGACCGGGCGGGATCCATCCCCCCCCGCTCTCCCCAACCTCCCCCCCGCCACGGACTGGCCCGTGGAGGGCCACTCGCTAACTGAGCTCTCTCCACCTCCTAACACGTGCTGATCAATCTTAGTTTTGACATTTTCAATTGACCCCGCCCCCCCCGCCCTGCAGCCTCCACAGCTCTTGCGGGGGGGAGAGAGTTCCAGATTTCCACTCCCCTTTGTCTGACGTTATCCCTGAACAGCCTGGCTCTAATTTTAAGGTTTATGAAGGTTAATTTAGTCTACTGTATTCGCTGCTCACGATGCGGTCTCCTCTACATTGGGGAGACCAAACGCAGATTGGGTGACCGCTTTGCGGAACACCTCCGTTCAGTCCGTAAGGGTGACCCCTGAGCTTCCGGTGGCCTGTCACTTTAATTCTCCGCTCCACTCCCGCTCTGATCTCTCTGTCCTCGGCCTCTTACACTGTTCCAATGAAGCTCAACGTAAGCTCGAGGAACAGCACCTCATCTTTCGATGAGGCACTTTACAGCCTTCTGGACTCAACATTGAGTTCAACAATTTCAGACCATAACCTCTGCCCCTATCTTTTTTTTCCATTTTTTTCTCTCTCTCTCACATGGCAGCTGTCTTTCATTCTGCCATCGCCATTTACACTTCATCTAGAGTCATCTTTTGTTTCTTAACTTGTCTCATTACCATCTCCTTTTGCCTCGCACCATCATCCCTTTTGTCTCTCAATCTCTCCTGCCTTCCATCCTATCACAGACCTTCCCTTTTGTTCTTTCCTCCCCCCTTTCCCTGCCCCTGCACTTCCTTAAAAACCTGTTCCATCTCCAACTTTTTCCAGTTCTGACGAAGGGTCATCGACCTGAAACGTTAACTCTGTCTCTCTCTCCACAGATGCTGCCTGAGCTGCTGAGTATTTCCAGCATTTTCTGTCTTTAGTTCAGATTTCCAGCATCCGCAGTATTTTGCTTTTGTATTAAGGTTCTGCCCCCTTGTTCTGGACTCCCCCCACCAGAGGAAATAGTTTCTCTCGATCTACCCTATCGAATCCTTTAATCAGTTCAAACGGGCTTGGAGGCTGGTAGCTGTCTGCACCGGACAATCAGGTGGGAAGAGCAGAACGTAGGGAATTAATGTATCTGATCCTTACTTGGAGTCGCCTCTCCAGGAATCTCTTGCCTCCTTCCAAACCGTACGGAAACTCGTAGGGAAAGCTCCAATCCCGCACCAGGAACAGCAGCGTCTACAGGACAGAGTGAGCGCCGCGTTAAAATGGATTCAGATATCAGCCGTGGCTCAATGATTCGCACTCTCTCTCTCTCTCGCTTCTGAGTCAGAAGGTTGTGGGTTCAAATCCTCACTTCAGAGACTTGAGCACATAATCCAGGCTGGCACTCCCAGTGCCAGTACTGAGGGAGTGCCGCACTGTCGGAGGGGCAGTACTGAGGGAGCGCTGCACTGTCAGAGGGGCAGTACTGAGGGAGCGCTGCATAGTCGGAGGGGCAGTACTGAGGGAGTGCCGCACTGTCGGAGGGGCGGTACTGAGGGAGCGCCGCACTGTCGGAGGGGCAGAACTGAAGGAGCGCCGCACTGTGGGAGGGGCCGTACTGAGGGAGCACTGCACTGTCGGAGGGGCGGTACTGAGGGAGCGCTGCACTGGCGGAGGGGCGGTACTGAGGGAGTGCTGCACTGTCGGAGGGGCAGTACTGAGGGAGCGCTGCACTGTCGGAAGGGCAGAACTGAAGGAGCGCTGCACTATCGGAGGGGCAGTACTGAGGGAGCGCTGCACTGTCGGAGGGGCAGGACTGAGGGAGCGCCGCACTGTCGGAGGTGCCGTCTTCCAGATGAAATGTTAAACCGAGGCCCCGTCTGCCCTCTCAGGTGGATGTAAAAGATCCCACGGCCACTATTGGAAGAAGAGCTGAGGAGTTCTCCCCGGTGTCCTGGGGCCAATATTTATCCCTCAACCAACATCACTAAAAACAGATGATCCGGTCATTATCACATTGCTGTTTGTGGGAGCTTGCTGTGTGCAAATTGGCTGCCACGTTTCCAACATTACAACAGTGACCACACTTCAAAAAAAGTCCTTCATTGGCTGTAAAACGGCTTTGGGACGTCCTGAGGTGGTGAAAGGTGCGGGAGAAATGGGAGTTCTTTCTTTACTGGCCACACATCCCTTGATGCTGAGAGGACAACCTGTCGCCAAACCTCCCTGAACCAAAGCCACTGCAGGGAGTGATCAAACCCAGGGAAGAGCCTTGTTAACACATCTGCCCAACTGGCTCTGCACTCGACCCGAGGGACAGAGCGTCGAAAACCTAAAGGGAGGGAGAGATTCGGACCATTAACACTGCCTGCGAAAACAAACGAGGGAGTGACTGGGGGATTGAGGTAAGTGAAGGTTGGTTTTTGCTGTTTATTGTCCCTGAGGCTGGAGGTCCTCTTACCTGGAAGGGTTTTAGTGACGTCTCATCCAAGGCCAGGCGCCCGTACTCCGTGAAGAGCTGGAACAGAAGAGGACAAGGGGGTTACAGCTTTACTGTGACCAGCACCTGCTGTCTGAGAGACAATGGGAGCGCTGGTTAATGTCTGAAGTTGTCAAGCTTTCTGCGTCGGTCCTTTACAGCCTTCCGGTCTTGTTATCAGCCTCTTTTGCCTTGCACAGTGGGTGGCCCTCTCACCTCTGAGTCAGGAGGTCGTGGATTCAAGTCCCACTCCAAGAGACTTGAGCCCATAATCCAGGCCGACACTCCCAGTGCAGTGCTGAGGGATCGCTGCACTGTCGGAGGGGCAGTACTGAGGGAGCACCGCACTGTCGGAGGGGCAGTACTGAGGGAGCACCACACTGTCGGAGGGGCAGTGCTGAGGGAGCGCCGCACTGTCGGAGGGGCAGTACTGAGGGAGCACCGCACTGTCGGAGGGGCAGTGCTGAGGGAGCGCCGCACTGTCGGAGGGGCAGTACTGAGGGAGCGCCGCACTGTCGGAGGGGCAGTGCTGAGGGAGCACCACACTGTCGGAGGGGCAGTGCTGAGGGAGCGCCACACTGTCGGAGGGGCAGTACTGAGGGAGCACCGCACTGTCGGAGGGGCAGTACTGAGGGAGCGCAGCACTGTCGGAGGGGCACTGCTGAGGGAGCGCTGCACTGTCGGAGGAGCAGTGCTGAGGGAGCACTGCACTGTCGGAGGGGCAGTGCTGAGGGAGCACCGCACTGTCGGAGGGGCAATACTGAGGGAGCGCTACACTATCGGAGGGGCAGTGCTGAGGGAGCGCCGCACTGTCGGAGGGGCAGTACTGAGGGAGCGCTGCACTGTCGGAGGGGCAGTGCTGAGGGAGCACCGCACTGTCGGAGGGCCACTACTGAGGGAGCGCCGCACTGTCGGAGGGGCAGTACTGAGGGAGCGCTGCACTGTCGGAGGGGCAGTGCTGAGGGAGCACTGCACTGTCGGAGGGGCACTACTGAGGGAGCGCCGCACTGTCGGAGGGGTAGTACTGAGGGAGCACCGCGCTGTCGGAGGGGCGGTACTGAGGGAGCGCCGCACTGTCGGAGGGGCAGTACTGAGGGAGCGCTGCACTGTCGGAGGGGCAGTACTGAGGGAGCACCGCACTGTCGGAGGGGCACTACTGAGGGAGCGCCGCACTGTCGGAGGGGCAGTACTGAGGGAGCACCGCACTGTCGGAGGGGCGGTACTGAGGGAGCGCCGCACTGTCGGAGGGGCAGTACTTTTCCCTGCCTCTGTACTCACTTCAAAACTGTTAAATCTCTACCATCTTCCAGTTCTGACGAAAGGTCATCGAGCTGAAACGTTAACTCTGTTCCTCTCTCCACAGATGCTGCCTGACCCATCCTTTTCCGTATGTTTGTAAGTGGGGGATCCTGTACATTTCAGGTCAGTCGAATCAGCTGGGAATGCGAGCGCTCCAGGGCGATGTTCCCGCTAAGGCGCACGCGTGCGCGCAGTAACCTCAAAGGTACCGCGTAGGCCGCTCACCGGCTTTTACGCTGTAAATACCGCACGGGCGCAGAAATTTAAAGGGACCGCACATTAAAAGAAACAGGTGCTCCCTCAGTACAGATTCTTTGAGTCCTCTGCACAACTTGCTTTCCCACCCATCTTTGTATCATCCGCAAACTTGGCTACATTACATTCGAGCCATGCTGACCCACCTGAAGGTGCTGTAGATCATCCTCCTGAATATTGTTTGTTAAATTATAGACCTGAAATAAAGCGGAAAGGCCTGTTAGCAAAATTAAAGCCCCCGGGAATAAAGGGACAGCGGCAGCGTGGATACGAAATTGGCTCAGGGACAGAAAGCAGAGAGTGGTGGTGGTGAACGGTTGTTTTTCAGACTGGAGGGAGGTGCGCAGTGGTGTCCCCCAGTGCTCGGTGTTGGGACCACTGCTCTTTGAACATATATCAATGATCTGGACTTGTGTCTACAGGGCACCATTTCAAAGTGTGCAGATGACACGAAATTCGGAAATGTAGTAAACAGTGAGGAGGATAGCAACAGCCTTCAGGAGGACACAGACAGTGAACTGGGCAGACACACGGCAGATACAGTTTAACGCAGAGAAGTGTGAAGTGATTCATTATGGTCGGAAGAATGCGGAGAGACAACATGAACTAAATGGAACAATTTTAAAGGGGGTGTGGGAACAGAGACCTGAGGGTGTGCGTACACAAGTCTTTGAAGGTGGCAGGACATGTTGAGAAGGCTGTTAAAACAAAGCATACGGGATCCTTGGCAAGGAAGTTATGCTAAACATAAGAACATAAGAAACAGGAGCAGGAGCAGGCCATTCAGCCCCTCGAGCCTGCTCCGCCATTTAATGAGATCATGGCTGATCCGATTTTGGCCTCAACTCCACTTTCCTGCCCGGTTCCCCATAACCCTCGACTCCCCAGTAGCTCAAAAACCTGTCTATCTCCGCCTTGAATATAATCAATGACTCCGCTTCCATAGCTCTCTGGGGTAGAGAATTTCAAAGATTCACCACCCACTGAGAGAAGAAATTCCTCCTCATCTCCGTCCTAAATGGGCGACTCCTTATTCTGAGACTGTGCCCTTTATAAAACACTGGTTGGGCCTCAGCTGGAGTATTGTGTCCAATTCTGGGCCCCGCACTTTAGGAAGGATGTCAAGGCCTTGGAGAGGGTGCGGAGGAGATTTACTAGAATGGTCCCAGGGATGAGGGACTTCAGTTACGTGGAGAGACTGGAGAAGCTGGGGTTGTTCTCCTTAGAGCAGAGAAGGTTAAGGGGAGATTTAATAGAGGTGTTCAAAATCATGAGGGGTTTTGATGGAGTAAATAAGGAGAAAGTGTTTCCAGTGGCAGGAGGGTCGGTAACCAGAGGACACAGATTGAAGATAATCGGTAAAAGAACCAGAGGGGAGATGAGGAGAATGTTTTTCCGCAGCGAGTTGTTGTGATCTGGAATGCGCTGCCTGAAAGGGCGGTGGAAGCAGATTCAATAGTAACTTTCAAAAGGGGAATTGGATAAATACTTGTAAAGGAGAAATGTGCAGGGCTGTGGGGAGAGAGCAGGGGGGAGTGGACTAATTGGAGAGCTCTTTCAAAGAGCCGGCACAGGCACGATGGGCCGAATGGCCTCCTCCTGTGCGGTCTGATTGTAAATAAATATTTGAGGGTTTTTAATAGGTTAAGTAATGACATAAAAATCTCCGAATGACTTCCCGGAAAGTAATATTGTTTAAATAAGTCCAGCACCGAAGTAATCGTCCCACAGTTTCGTTTTCAGTGCTGCCTTCGTTTTATTGTTACACCCTTTTTAATTACAGGTTTCCTGACGTCAGATTATTGCAGGCAGCGGGCTCGCGGCTGAATCTCCTGCCATTCCTTTGAGGTGAATCCCGGCGTAGGTGGATTTGCAGAGTTCCCTGCCTCTCCCAGGTTCCACAGCGCCCTGTCACTTGCGAGGACTTGAGGTCTGGGAGTTTACTTTTGCCACCTCCGAGTTTAAAACGGGAAACCAGTGCGCGGAATCGAGCTGCCGCAGTCGTTGGCTCCGATGATGACCCTCGGCTGATGGTGTGACTGTGTTGTCTCTCCCCCCCCGCCCCCTAGTGTTTTGCCTCCATTTCCCTCATACCTCTTCGAAAGATGCAGACTGCTTGCTGGTGGGGAGGGCGGGGGTGTGTGGGTGGTGGGGTGCGGGTTCCACAGACTCCAGCTGCCCTCAAGTGCCTGACTGTTGGCGTCTAGACCTTTAGTGTCGGCGAGCTATTCGACTGTGGTAGGCGCCACCGGCCGAACACCATCAGTGAGCGGCAGCAGGCTATTCCCCCAGGGAGGGCACTAGAGCTGAGCCTGAAGCCATCCTCCAGGGTCGGTAACCAGAGGACACAGATTGAAGATAATCGGTACAAGAACCAGAGGGGGAGATGAGGAGAATGTTTTAACGCAGCGAGTTGTTGTGATCTGGAACGCGCTGCCTGAAAGGGCGGTGGAAGCAGATTCAATAGTAACTTTCAAAAGGGGAATTGGATAAATACTTGAAAAGGAGAAATGTGCAGGGCTGTGGGGAAAGAGCAGGGGGGAGTGGGACTAATTGGAGAGCTCTTTCAAAGAGCCAGCACAGGCACGATGGGCCGAATGGCCTCCTGCGCTGTATCGTTCTATGAATCTAATTAATAGTAACACAAGACGGTTCCTGTGCCCAATTTCTTCATTCCTCTTCTGAAGGTGAATCAACACAAAGCTCTTGTGCTGGTGGGCCACGGCCTCTCTCAGCTCCGACGCCCTTTTCCAACGCCTTTCCTTCCCCCCACTCCGCCCTCACCGTATCTGCCTCGCTCCCTGCCCTACCTGGACCGAGCTCGTCATGGTACTGAGGGCAAAGATGGTAGCGCAGTCCTTCACGGTCGATTGGCTGTCAAAGGCTCCCTGGGTGTCCAACAGCAACACAGCGACCTGGAGGCGAAAGAAAGGGTTAGAAGTCACGGGTAAACGGAGCACACTCGGCAATCCGCTCCCGCTAGGAGGTGTCGACCTGTAAACTCAGAGCAGTGTGGGGCGGGGCGGGGGGGGCTCCTGTGCTAACTCAGCGGGTAAATGCTTGTTGAAACTGACAGAAATAGTTGAATTCCACGTTGAGATAGGCGGGATGAGATCATTGATACATCCTGAAGAAAGACAGAATGAAAGAAAGTCAGAGAGGGTGAAAGAGAGAAAGAGAGAATGAAAGAGAGAAAGAAAGAGAGAAAGAAAGAATGAAAGAAAGACAGAAAGAGAGAAAGAAAGACATGCTTTTCTACAGCACCTTTCACGGCCTAAGGCAGCCAATTTGCGCACAGCAAGCTCCCACAAACAGCAATGTGATAATGACCTGATCATCTGTTTTAGTGATGTAGGTTGAGGGATAAATATTGGCCCCAGGACACCGGGGAGAACTCCCCCTGCTCTTCTTCCAATAGTGGCCCTAGGATCTTTTACATCCACCTGAGGGGGCAGACGGGGCCCCGGTTTAACGTCTTATCCGAAAGACGGCACCTCCGACAATGCGGCGCTCCCTCAGTACTGCACCTCCGACAGTGCGGGGCTCCCTCAGTACCGCCCCTCCGACAGTGCGGCGCTCCCTCAGTACCGCCCCTCCGACAGTGCGGCACTCCCTCAGTACTGCCCCTCCAACAGGGCGGCGCTCCCTCAGTACTGCCCCTCCAACAGTGCGGTGCTCCCTCAGTACCGCCCCTCCGACAGTGCGGCACTCCCTCAGTACTGCCCCTCCAACAGGGCGGCGCTCCCTCAGTACTGCCCCTCCGACAGTGCGGTGCTCCCTCAGTACCGCCCCTCCGACAGTGCGGCGCTTCCTCAGTACTGCCCCTCCGACAGTGCGGTGCTCCCTCAGTACCGCCCCTCCGACAGTGCGGCGTTCCCTCAGTACTGGCACCCGGGAGTGTCAGCCTGGATTATGGGGCTCGAGTCTCTGGAGTGGGGGCTCGAACCCGCGACCTTCTGACTCAGAGGCGAGAGAGAGAGAGAGAGAGAGAGAGAGAGAGAGAGAGAGAGAGAGAGAGAGAGTGCTACCCACTGAGCCACAGAGTAGGAATGAAGTAAGGTCATGAGTGAAAGGTACCTGGGCCGAGGAACCTGTAAAAGGAGAGACTGACCGGGAGACTGTGCCCAGTGATGGAGAAGGGAAGGCCCCAAGGAGACAAAGTTAACGGGACTCTGTACCTTTGTTCCGTTTGGCTTCTGCACGACGAACACTTCTGTCCACATCTGGATGCCGTTGGTGTCTGGTTCCGAGCCACCTCGCCAGGAGAATCCAGTCAGCGGCTTGTCATCCCTGCCCATCCAGTTTGACGTCGATCCCGCTTTCTGGAATGGCAAACCAGGCTGAACTGTTACCGGGCAGACTCCAGTGCGTCCAGACCCCGGGGGGGGCTGCGGGGGGTGCTCTTACACTCTCGGGATCTCTCGGGAAACTTCAGCTCATCCCAAACTCTGCCTCGGCCCCGTGTCCTAACTCGCACCAAGTCCCGTTCACCCATCATCCCCTGTGCTCGCTGACCGACATTGGCTCCCGGTCAGACAACACCTTAAAATTCTCATCCTCGTTTTCAAATCCCTCCGTGGCCTCCTCGCCCCCCTCCCTATCTCTGTAACCTCCTCCAGCCCCTACAACCCTCCCTATCTCTGTAACCTCCTCCAGCCCCCTACAACCCTCCCTATCTCTGTAACCTCCTCCAGCCCCTACAACCCTCCCTATCTCTGTAACCTCCTGCAGCCCCTACAACCCTCCCTATCTCTGTAACCTCCTCCAGCCCCCTACAACCCTCCCTATCTCTGTAACCTCCTCCAGCCCCTACAACACTCCTATCTCTGTAATCTCCTCCAGCCCCTACAACCCTCCCTATCTCTGTAACCTCCTCCAGCCCTACAACCCTCCCTATCTCTGTAACCTCCTCCAGCCCCTGCAACCCTCCCTATCTCTGTAACCTCCTCCAGCCCCACAACCCTCCCTATCTCTGTAACCTCCTCCAGCCCCTACAACCCTCCCTATCTCTGTAACCTCCTCCAGCCCCTACAACCCTCCCTATCCCTGTAACCTCCTCCAGCCCCTACAACCCTCCCTATCTCTGTAACCTCCTCCAGCCCCTACAACCCTCCCTATCTCTGTAACTTCCTCCAGCCCCCACAACCCTCCCTATCTCTGTAACCTCCTCCAGCCCCCACAACCCTCCCTATCTCTGTAACCTCCTCCAGCCCTGCACCCCTCCCTATCTCTGTAACCTCCTCCAGCCCCTACAACCCTCCCTATCTCTGTAACCTCCTCCAGCCCCCACAACCCTCCCTATCTCTGTAACCTCCTCCAGCCCCCACAACCCTCCCTATCTCTGTAACCTCCTCCAGCCCCCTACAACCCTCCCTATCCCTGTAACCTCCTCCAGCCCCTACAACCCTCCCTATCTCTGTAACTTCCTCCAGCCCTACACCCCTCCCTATCTCTGTAACCTCTCCAGCCCCTACAACCCCCCCTATCTCTGTAACCTCCTCCAGCCCTACAACCCTCCCTATCTCTGTAACCTCCTCCAGCCACTACAACTGTCCCTATCTCTGTAACCTCCTCCAGCCCCTACAACCCTCCCTATCACTGTAACTTCCTCCAGCCCTACAACCCTCCCTATCTCTGTAACCTCCTCCAGCCCCCTACAACCCTCCCTATCTCTGTAACCTCCTCCAGCCCCTACAACCCTCCCTATCTCTGTAACCTCCTCCAGCCCTACAACCCTCCCTATCTCTGTAACCTCCTCCAGCCACTACAACCGTCCCTATCTCTGTAACCTCCTCCAGCCCTACAACCCTCCCTATCTCTGTAACCTCCTCCAGCCCCTACAACCCTCCCTATCTCTGTAACCTCCTCCAGCCCTACAACCCTCCCTATCTCTGTAACCTCCTCCAGCCCCCTACATCCCTCCCTATCTCTGTAACCTCCTCCAGCCCCACAACCCTCCCTATCTCTGTCACTTCCTCCAGCCCTACAACCCTCCCTATCTCTGTAACCTCCTCCAGCCCCCTACAACCCTCCCTATCTCTGTAACCTCCTACAGCCCCTACAACCCTCCCTATCTCTGTAACCTCCTCCAGCCCCCACAACCCCCCTATCTCTGTAACCTCCTCCAGCCCCTACAACCCTCCCTATCTCTGTAACCCTCTCCAGCCCTACAACCCTCCCTATCTCTGTAACCTCCTCCAGCCCTACAACCCTCACTATCTCTGTAACCTCCTCCAGCCCCTACAACCCTCCCTATCTCTGTAACCTCCTCCAGCCCCCACAACCCTCCCTATCTCTGTAACCTCCTCCAGCCCCTACACCCCTCCCCATCTCTGTAACCTCCTCCAGCCCTACAACCCTCCCTATCTCTGTAACCTCCTCCAGCCCCACAACCCTCCCTATCTCTGTAACCTCCTCCAGCCCTACAACCCTCCCTATCTCTGTAACCTCCTCCAGCCCTACAACCCTCCCTATCTCTGTAACCATCTCCAGCCCCTACAACCCTCCCTATCTCTGTAACCTCCACCAGCCCCTACAACCCTCCCTATCTCTGTAACCTCCTCCAGCCCCTACAACCCTCCCTATCTCTGTAACCTCCTCCAGCCCTACAACCCTCCCTATCTCTGTAACCTCCTCCAGCCCTACAACCCTCCCTATCTCTGTAACCTCCTCCAGCCCCTACAACCCTCCCTATCTCTGTAACCTCCTCCAGCCCCCACAACCCTCCCTATCTCTGTAACCTCCTCCAGCCCCTACAACCCTCCCTATCTCTGTAACCTCCTCCAGCCCTACAACCCTCCCTATCTCTGTAACCTCCTCCAGCCCTACAACCCTCCCTATCTCTGTAACCATCTCCAGCCCCTACAACCCTCCCTATCTCTGTAACCTCCACCAGCCCGTACAACCCTCCCTATCTCTGTAACCTCCTCCAGCCCTACAACCCTGCGTGGTAGGGGCACAGATTTAAAGGAATTGGTAGAAGGATTAGAGGGGAGTTGAGGAGAAATGTTTTCACCCAGAGGGTGGTGGGGGTCTGGAACTCACTGCCTGAAAGGGTGGTAGAGGCAGAAACCCTCACCACATTTAAAAAGTACTTGGATCTGCACTTAAAGTGCCGTAACCTCCAGGGCTACGGACCAAGAGCTGGAAAGTGGGATTAGGCTCTTTTTTGGCCGGTGCAGACACGATGGGACAAATGGCCTCCTTCCATGCCGTAAATTTCTATGAGATCTCTGCCCTCCTCCAATTCTGGCCTCTTGCACATCCCCCGATTTCCATCGCTCCACCATTGGCGGCCGTGCCTTCAACCGCCTGGGCCCCGAGCTCTGGAATTCCCTCCCTAAACCTCTCCGCCTCTCTCTCCTCCTTTAAGACGGACATTTAGGACTGAGATGAGGAGGAATTTCTTCACTCAGAGGGTGGTGAATCTTTGGAATTCTCTACCCCAGATGGCTCAGTCGTTGAGTCTATTCAAGACCGAGATCGATGGATTTTTTTGGACTCGAGGGGAATCGAGGGATACGGGGATTGGGCGGGAAAGTGGAGATGAGGTGGAAGATCAGCCATGATCTCATTGAATGGCGGAGCAGGCTCGAGGGGCCGATTGGCTTCCTCCTGCTCCTGCTCCCGATGGTCGGAGAGTCCAGAACCAGGGGTCATAATCTAAGGATAAGGGGTAAGCCATTTAGGACAGAAATGAGGAAGAATTTCTTCACCCAGAGAGTGGTGAACCTGTGGAATTCTCTACCACAGAAGGTAGTTGAGGCCAATTCATTAAATATATTGAAGAATGAGTTAGATATATTTCTTAAAGCTAAAGGGATCAAGGGATATGGGGAGAAGGCAGGGACAGGGTACTGAGTTTGGATGATCAGCCATGATCTCATCGAATGGCGGAGCAGGCTCGAGGGGCCGAATGGCCTCCTCCTGCTCCTATCTTCTTATGTTCTTATGTAAGTGGCTATGAGTACCCCTTGTAAGCAGAAACGCCGATATTGGGATATAATACCTGCTTGTACATGAATCGTAGCAAGAAGTCTAGCAAGAAGGATTTTCCCTTGCGGAAGGCACCAGCGACTGACAGCACCATCACGTTGAGGTCGCGGACGGTGTCCCGCAGCAGGATGCTCTCCAGGGCCTTCTCGTCGAGCGAGAAGCTGTGGTCCTCCTTGCGGACGTGGATGATCTGCACGGACCTGGCCCCCGGGCACGTCATGTCGTCAGCGCCTGCGGAAAGGGGACAGAGGGGGGCTCCGAGTTACTCTGCAGTGCAGCGGGACTGGACAGGGCCCCGGTCTCCAGCGGGCCTGTCGAACGGCAACATTTATATCGCGCATTTAATAGAAAGAATTTGCATTTCTCCAGCGCCTTTCACCACCTCAGGACGTCCCAATGCACTTCACAGCCAATCAATCACTTTTTTTTTGAAGTGTCGGTCACTGTTGTAATGTGGGAAACGCGGCAGACAATTTGCGCACAGCAAGCTCCCACAAACAGCAATGTGATAATGACCAGATCATCTGTTTTTGTGATGTTGGTTGAGGGATAAATACTGGCCCCAGGACACCGGGGAGAACTCCCCCTGCTCTTCTTCCAATAGTGGCCGTGGGTCTTTTACATCCACCTGAGAGGGCAGACGGGGCCTCGGTTTAACGTCTCATCCGAAAGACGGCACCTCCGACAGTGCGGCACTCCCTCAGTACCGCCCCTCCGACAGTGCGGCGCTCCCTCAGTACTGCCCCTCCGACAGTGCGGCGCTCCCTCAGTACTGCCCCTCCGACAGTGCGGCGCTCCCTCAGCACTGCCCCTCCGACAGTGCGGCGCTCCCTCAGTACTGCCCCTCCGACAGTGCAGCGCTCCCTCAGTAACGCCCCTCCGACAGTGCGGCGCTCCCTCAGCACTGCCCCTCCGACAGTGCGGCGCTCCCTCAGTACCGCCCCTCCGACAGTGCGGCACTCCCTCAGTACTGCCCCTCCGACAGTGCGGCGCTCCCTCAGTACTGCCCCTCCCACAGTGCGGCGCTCCCTCAGTACTGCCCCTCCCACAGTGCGGCGCTCCCTCAGTACTGCCCCTCCGACAGTGCGGCGCTCCCTCAGTACTGCCCCTCCGACAGTGCGGCGCTCCCTCAGGACTGCCCCTCCGACAGTGCGGTGCTCCCTCAGTACTGCCCCTCCGACAGTGCGGCGCTCCCTCAGTACTGCCCCTCCGACGGTGCGGCGCTCCCTCAGCACTGCCCCTCCGACAGTGCGGCGCTCCCTCAGTACTGCCCCTCCGACAGTGCGGCGCTCCCTCAGTACCGCCCCTCCGACAGTGCGGCGCTCCCTCAGTACTGCCCCTCCGACGGTGCGGCGCTCCCTCAGTACTGCCCCTCCGACGGTGCGGCGCTCCCTCAGTACTGGTGCCGGGGAGTGTCGGCCTGGATTATGGGACTCGAGTCTCTGGAGTGGAAGAGGATCGTAGCACAAAACTTCCTCATGACGGGTGGCGGAGCGCGTGGATAATGTGCCCTGGCTGTACTTTGACAGGAGGATAAGGGAGATGCTTTGAGATGGGTCCTTGTGTGGTGCATCGTAGGGTATGGTACCTACCATTGCAGACCCGGGAAGGACCCGGCTTCGATCCCCTGCTAAGTTAACCGGTCTTGGCCAGGGCCGGAGTGGGGTTGTTACAACTGGTCTCGGTGTCGCTAGGCTGCGGGAGGGTAAAAATTAGCTGGGGCTCCTGCTCTCGGTCCGCTGACTCCCTACATTAAAGCGCCCGAGTGTGGAGGACGGCTTCAGGCTCAGCTCTAGTGCCCTCCCTGGGGGAATAGCCTGCTGCCGCTCACTGTGGACTGGATGGTGTTCGGCCGGTGGCGCCTACCACAGTCGAATAGCTCGCCGACACTAAAGGTCTAGGCGCCAATGGTCAGGCACTTGCGGGCAGCTGGAGTCTGTGGAACCCGCACCCCACCACCCACACACCCCCGCCCTCCCCACCAGCAAGCAGTCTGCATCTTTCGAAGAGGTATGAGGGAAATGGAGGCAAAACACTAGGGGGCGGGGGGGAGAGACAACACAGTCACACGATCAGCCGAGGGTCATCATCGGAGCCAACGACTGCGGCAGCTCGATTCCGCGCACTGGTTTCCCGTTTTAAACTCGGAGGTGGCGAAAGTAAACTCCCAGACCTCAAGTCCTCGCAAGTGACAGGGCGCTGTGGAACCTGGGAGAGGCAGGGAACTCTGCAAATCCACCTACGCCGGGATTCACCTCAAAGGAATGGCAGGAGATTCAGCCGCGAGCCCGCTGCCTGCAATAATCTGACGTCAGGAAACCTGTAATTAAAAAGGGTGTAACAATAAAACGAAGGCAGCACTGAAAACAAAACTGTGGGACGATTACTTCGGTGCTGGACTTATTTAAACAATATTACTTTCCGGGAAGTCATTCGGAGATTTTTATGTCATTACTTAACCTATTAAAAACCCTCAAATATTTATTTACAATCAGACCGCACAGGAGGAGGCCATTCGGCCCATCGTGCCTGTGCCGGCTCTTTGAACGAGCTCTCCAATTAGTCCCACTCCCCCCTGCTCTTTCCCCACAGCCCTGCACATTTCTCCTTTTCAATTATTTCTCCAATTCCCCTTTTGAAAGTTACTATTGAATCTGCTTCCACCGCCCTTTCAGGCAGCGCGTTCCAGATCACAACAACTCGCTGCGGAAAAACATTCTCCTCATCTCCCCCTCTGGTTCTTTTACCGATTATCTTCAATCTGTGTCCTCTGGTTACCGACCCTCCTGCCACTGGAAACACTTTCTCCACATTTAGTCTCATCTCTTAATCCTATAAACTGACAAATCATTCGAATATATCATTAAATGACTGTTTAAAACTCTGGTGGAAAAGTTATTCTCATTATTTTCCTTACTTTGCAATCCATACGACTCCAGCCCATTAAAAATCACTAAAATATTACCTGTTTGCCATTATTTTGTTTATAGAAGCCAAGGGCCTCAATCATTCATCAAACCATATTTTGCGTTCGCTGTTTAAAATCTGATGTTAAAAATTTATCCTGGGTTTTTCCAAATCTAAAATTGTGATCTAATTAACTGAGTTTGTTAATGCACTGGATATGTTATTTTAAAATATAATAAATTTACTGTTTAAACTCTAATTGAGCAATTATTCTCCTTAGAATTCGTACCGATTTCAACCCATTTCAAACCCCTAAAATTTGTACTGCTTCTGTCCGGTAAAAGTGACTTGAGTTATTAACACAGAAGCTCATTTTTAAACTTAAAATAAATGAATTTAGTGTCTCACAAACGAGATAAAATCAATTCTGGGGCTTTCATCGTATTTTGTACGATGACATAACCCAATGAATTAAAAATATCGACTTTCTTTACTGTCATCCTGTGTATAAAGCAAGTTAGTGATCCAGCACAGAAATCATTCCTTTTACAATAATACATTTCTCAAATCTAATTCAAAGTTATTGATCTTTTAAAGTTATCGATTTTAAGTTATTAATTTGAAGTGATTCCATTTAAAGTAATTTTAAAAGTTATTAATTTTACATATTGATTTTAAGTTAATCATTTCAAGTTATCAATTATAAGTTATTGATTTTGATTATTTATTTCAAGTTATTGATTATAATTATTGATTTTAAGTGATTGACTTTAAACTGAGATGTTGAATAATTGATATAATTAAACTCCGGCCCATCACTGTCACTCCAATCCCACTCCAGTCCATCACCCTTACTCCAATCCCACTCCAGTCCATCACCCTCACTCCAATCCCACTCCAGCCCATCACCATCACTCGAATCCCACTCCAGCCCATCACTGTCACTCCAATCACACTCCAGCCCATCACTGTCACTCCAATCACACTCCAGCCCATCACACTCACTCCAATCCCACTCCAGCCCATCACCCTCACTCCAATCCCACTCCAGCCCATCACCCTCACTCCAATCCCACTCCAGCCCATCACCCTCACTCCAATCCCACTCCAGCCCATCACTGTCACTCCAATCACACTCCAGCCCATCACCCTCACTCCAATCACACTCCGGCCCATCATTGTCACTCCAATCCCACTCCAGCCCATCACTGTCACTCCAATCCCATTCCAGCCCATCACTGTCACTCCAATCCCACTCCAGCCCATCACCCTCACTCCAATCCCACTCCAGCCCATCACTGTCACTCCAATCCCACTCCAGCCCATCACTGTCACTCCAATCACACTCCAGCCCATCACTCTCACTCCAATCCCACTCCAGCCCATCACCCTCACTCCAATCCCACTCCAGCCCATCACCCTCACTCCAATCACACTCCAGCCCATCACTGTCACTCCAATCCCACTCCAGCCCATCACCCTCACTCCAATCCCACTCCAGCCCATCACCCTCACTCCAATCACACTCCAGCCCATCACCCTCACTCCAATCCCACTCCAGCCCATCACCCTCACTCCAATCCCACTCCAGCCCATCACCCTCACTCCAATCCCACTCCAGCCCATCACTGTCACTCCAATCCCACTCCAGCCCATCACCCTCACTCCAATCCCACTCCAGCCCATCACCCTCACTCCAATCCCACTCCAGTCCATCACTGTCACTCCAATCAAACTCCAGCCCATCACTGTCACTCCAATCACACTCCAGCCCATCACCCTCACTCCAATCCCACTCCAGCCCATCACTCTCACTCCAATCACACTCCAGCCCATCACTCTCACTCCAATCCCACTCCAGCCCATCACCCTCACTCCAATCACACTCCAGCCCATCACTCTCACTCCAATCCCACTCCAGCCCATCACTCTCACTCCAATCCCACTCCAGCCCATCACTCTCACTCCAATCCCACTCCAGCCCATCACCCTCACTCCAATCCCACTCCAGTCCATCACTGTCACTCCAATCAAACTCCAGCCCATCACCCTCACTCCAATCACACTCCAGCCCATCACTGTCACTCCAATCCCACTCCAGCCCATCACCCTCACTCCAATCACACTCCAGCCCATCACTGTCACTCCAATCCCACTCCAGCCCATCACTCTCACTCCAATCCCACTCCAGTCAATCACTGTCACTCCAATCAAACTCCAGCCCATCTCCCTCACTCCAATCCCACTCCAGTCCATCACTCTCACTCCAAACCCACTCCAGTCCATCACTGTCACTCCAATCAAACTCCAGCCCATCTCCCTCACTCCAATCCCACTCCAGCCCATCTCCCTCACTCCAATCCCACTCCAGTTCATCACTCTCACTCCAATCCCACTCCAGCCCATCACCCTCACTCCAATCAAACTCCAGCCCATCTCCCTCACTCCAATCCCACTCCAGCCCATCTCCCTCACTCCAATCCCACTCCAGTTCATCACTCTCACTCCAATCCCACTCCGGCCCATCACTGTCACTCCAATCCCACTCCGGCCCATCACCCTCACTCCAATCACACTCCAGCCCATCACTGTCACTCCAATCCCACTCCAGCCCATCACCCTCACTCCAATCCCACTCCAGCCCATCACCCTCACTCCAATCCCACTCCAGCCGATCACTGTCACTCCAAACCCACTCCAGCCCATCACCCTCACTCGAATCCCACTCCAGCCCATCACCCTCACTCCAATCCCACTCCAGCCCATCACCCTCACTCCAATCCCACTCCAGCCCATCACTGTCACTCCAATCCCACTCCAGTCCATCACTGTCACTCCAATCCCACTCCAGCCCATCACTGTCACTCCAATCCCACTCCAGCCCATCACCCTCACTCCAATCCCACTCCAGCCCATCACTGTCACTCCAATCCCACTCCAGCCCATCATTGTCACTCCAATCCCACTCCAGCCCATCACTGTCACTCCAATCCCACTCCAGCCCATCACTGTCACTCCAATCCCACTCCAGCCCATCACCCTCACTCCAATCCCACTCCAGCCCATCACCCTCACTCCAATCCCACTCCAGCCCATCACCCTCACTCCAATCCCACTCCAGCCCATCACCCTCACTCCAATCCCACTCCAGCCCATCACCCTCACTACAATCCCAGAAACATTAACTGAGGTTGGGGTTGAATTCTCTGTAAATCCTCTGCTAGCCTCACCCTGTGCCTCTCCCTCACAACCTATTCCACTCTAACAACAGCCATGATCAGCATTATTAATATGAATATCCCCACATTGCTGCTTTCTCTCCTGGTTGCCATCCAACTAGTTTGCCTCCGTTGCTGTGGAAACCTCCCTGGCCCCGCCCCCAGACTCAGGCCCCTGGCCCCGCCCCCACTCTCCCCCACAGGTCCCGCCCCCGGCCGCGGCGCCCTCTGGGAGTTGCAGTCCCTCCCCTGGACTACAGCTCCCGGCAGGCGCCGCGCCGCAAGCAGGCACCGCTTTGCCGAGCGAGGAGGGTGCGGCCGAGCAACAAGAGTCGCCCCTGCCTGGTCCTCCCAGCCCGGCTTGGCGCCCCTGCTGACCCAGATCTGACATGCAGCCCTCAAATCACTCCTATTGTACAATACACATCTATCTATACATATATATATATATTCATATTTATACTATTTTTAGACACATATATGTATGTATATATATACATAAAAATGTATATATATTTATATTTATCCTATATTTATGCATAAATATGTATCTACTTTTTACTAGATTTTTGCATAAATATGTTTATATTTTTAACCAGATTAATGCATAAATATGTATATAATTTTTACTATATTTATGCATAAATATGTATATGTAATTATATTTTTACTAGATTTATACATAAATATGTATATATATTTATTTTTATCCTATATGCATAAATATGTATATATATTTATATTTTTACTACATTCATACATAAATATGTATATCTCTTTATATTTTTACTAGGTTTATACATAAATATGTATATATCTTTATTTTTATCCTATATGCATAAATATGTATATATATTTATATTTTTACTACATTCATACATAAATATGTATATATCTTTATATTTTTACTAGGTTTATACATAAATATGTATATATTTATATTTTTATTCGAATTATACATATATTTATATTTAGACTTATGACATGTGCCATTTCCCCCCTCCCCCCTCCCATGGCCTATTTTCTCACTGGGCTGCCTGCGGTGGCAGTGAGTCACACAGATCGGGAGACTCCAGGTTCAATTTTCAGTCGGCGGTGAGCTTGCTCGGGGCTCTCTGGGTTACAGAGGGCAAATCGATCCAGGGTTCCTACTCTTGATCGCGATGCAGTCACCCCTCTGGAAACTGAGGCAGGTGGGCATTGGGTGAGGGTGGGATTGGACCGGGCTGTGATGCCCCCCATAGTTAAATAGCCAGCCAAGAGTCGCTGTCTTGGCGCACACGTAAAGAATGGCCAATTGGGCGAGGTTGTGGCAGCTAGGGAATTCTACCTCAGCAAGAAAATGAGCAAGAAAATAAGCAAGAAAAGCATTTGCAATTATATCGCATCTTTCGTGTGCTCAAGATGTCACAAAGCGCTTCACAGCCAGTGGATTAGTTTTGAAGTGCAGTCGCTGTCGTACCCAGCAAGATCCCACAAACAGCACTGGAATGAGTGATAACAACAGAAAATGCTGGAAAAACTCAGCAGGCCAGGCAACATCCATGGAGAGAGAAAGAGAGTTAACGTTTCAGGTCGAAACCCTTCGTCGGAACTGAAAGAGCCGGAAATAAACAGATAAAAATGCAAGGGGGAGTCTGGGGGGAGGAATAAAAGAACAAAAGGGATGGTCTTTAGTGAGTAGAGACATTAAGAGATGCTCAAGGCAAGACGAGATGGTAATGGGACAGGTTGAGAAACAAAAGGTAAGGTGTGAAATGCTGGCAGAATCAGAGACAGCTGCCGTGGGGGGAGAGAGAGAAAAAAAGGAAAAAGGCACGGACCACAAGAGTGGATAAAATGTATACATATGTGGTAGGAGCCGGGGTTATGATCTGAAATTGTTGAACTCGATATTGAGTCCGGAAGGCTGTAAAGTGCCTAAACGGAAGATGAGGTGCTGTTCCTGGAGCTTACGCTGCGCTTCCGTGGAACAATGCACGAGGCCGAGGACGGTGAGGTCTGAGTGAGCGTGGAGGGGTGAATTAAAATGACAAGCGACCGGAAGCTCGGGGTCACCCTTCCGGACTGAACGGAGGTGTTCCGCAAAGCGGTCACCCAATCTGCGTTTGGTCTCCCCAATGTAGAGGAGACCACATCGTGAAACATAGAAACATAGAATCTAGGAGCAGGAGTAGGCCATTCGGCCCATCGAGCCTGCTCCACCATTCAATACGATCATGGCTGATCATCCAAATCCAGTACCCTGTCCCTGCTTTAATCCCCACAGTACACATATCCCACCCTACCCCCGTAACCCCACGTATTTAATTCCCCCTAACATATCCCATCCTATCCCCATAACCCCACATATTTAATCCCCCCCTAACACTAAGGGTCAATTTATCATATCCAAATCAACCTAACCCACACATTTTTGGACTGTGGGAGGAAACCGGAGCACCCGGAGGAAACCCACGCAGACACGGGGAGAATGTGCAAACTCCACACAGACAGTCACCCGAGGTCAGATTCGAACCCGGGTCTCTGGCGCTGTGAGGCACCAGTGCTAACCACTATGCCACCGTGAGCAGCGAATACAGTATACTAGATTGCAAGAAGTACAAGTAAATCGCTGTTTCACCTGGAAGGGGTGTTTGGGGCCCTGGAGAGTGGGAAGGGGGGATGTATAAGGGCAGGTGTTGCATCTCCTGCGCGTGCACGGGAAGGTGCCGGGCAAGGGGGAAGGGGTGCTGGGGGTGATAGAGGAGTGGACTTGGGTGTCTCGGAGGGAGCGGTCCCTACGGAATGCTGAAAGGGGAGGTGAGGGGAAGATACGTTTGGTGGTGGGATCACGTTGGAGGTGGCGGAAATGGCGGAGGATGATCCGTTGAATGTGGAGGCTGGTGGGGTGAAAGGTGAGGACAAGGGGAACTCTATCGTGGTTCCGGGAGGGAGGGGCCGGGGTGAGGGCAGAAGTGCGGGAGATGGAACGGACACGGTCGAGGGCTGTGTTGACCACGGTAGAGGGGAATCCTCGGTTGAGGAAAAAGGAAGACATGTCGGAAGCACTGGTATGGAAGGTGGCATCGTTGGAGCAGATGCGGCGGAGACGGAGAATGGAATGAGTGACTATTTAATTGGTTCTGCTGGTTGAAGGTGTGCTGGCCAGCACATCAAGAGAACTCCCCGGCTCTTCTTCCAAAAAATGCCACAGGATCTTTTACGTCCAACTGAACAAGCAGACAGGGTCTCGGTTCAATGTCTCATCCAAAAGGCGGCACCTCCGACAGTGCAGCGCTCCCTCAGTACTGCCCCTCCCTCAGTACTGCCCCTCCGACGGTGCGGCGCTCCCTCAGTACTGCCCCTCCGACAGTGCGGCGCTCCCTCAGTACTGCACTGGAGTGTCGGCCTGGATTATGTTCTTGAGTGCTGGAGTGAGTCTTGAATCCACAACCTTCAACCTTTGCGAGCGCTAGCACTGACACGTCAGTCGTGGAGCCTGCATCTGCTTTCTACACACTGGTTTTAACTTTCTCTCTTTAAGCAAAGCAATCATTGAATCATAGAATGGTTACTGCACAGGAGGAGGCCATTCAGCCCCTCGAGCCTATAACACAGTAACAGGAGGAGGCCATTCAGCCCCTCGAGCCTATAACAATGTTAGGGTATCACAGGTCAATATAATTAAACGCAGAGAGCGCTGGGAAGCTTGACCTAAACTGTTAAAATGCTAAGCAAAATAACATGGTCTGAATGGAATATTGTGACCCAGATAACAAAACCACAAAAGCAGTTTAGAGCGCCCAGGTCCAGACACGTGACTGTCAAAAGCAGGTTGAACTCAACAAGTGTTAAGAACCACAAACAAAGCGATGTCTGCAGTTTTTCTAAGTAAGATGTATACGTGCAAAATAACATGTTCAATTTTGTGGTTTTCGAGCATAAAAGCAGCTGTAGCTTGCTGTAAAATCAGAATCCTCTCGACCTTTGATGGAAGAGGGATTTCTCCCTGTGTGCACTTGAATAAAGCGACCGTTGTACTGCACCGAATTCTCATCTTAGTCCTTATCAACCACAACACACAGGAACAGGAGGAGGCCATTCAGCCCCTCGAGCCTGTTACACAGGAACAGGAAGAGGCCATTCAGCCCCTCGAGCCTGGTACACAGGAACAGGAGGAGGCCATTCAGCCCCTCGAGCCTGTTACACAGGAACAGGAGGAGGCCCATTCAGCCCCTCGAACCTGTTACACAGGAACAGGAGGAGGCCATTCAGCCCCCTCGTGATTGTTACACAGGAACAGGAGGAGGCCATTCAGCCCCCTCGAGCCTGTTACACAGGAACAGGAGGAGGCCATTCATCCCCCTCGAGCCTGTTACACAGGAACAGGAGGAGGCCATTCAGCCCCCTCGAGCCTGTTACACAGGAACAGGAGGAGGCCATTCAGCCCCCTCGAGCCTGTTACACAGGAACAGGAGGAGGCCATTCATCCCCCTCGAGCCTGTTACACAGGAACAGGAGGAGGCCATTCAGCCCCCTCGAGCCTGTTACACAGGAACAGGAGGAGGCCATTCAGCCCCCTCGAGCCTGTTACACAGGAACAGGAGGAGGCCATTCAGCCCCCTCGAGCCTGTTACACAGGAACAGGAGGAGGCCATTCAGCCCCTCGAGCCTGTTACACAGGAACAGGAGGAGGCCATTCAGCCCCTCGAGCCTGTTACACAGGAACAGGAGGAGGCCATTCAGCCCCCTCGAGCCTGTTACACAGGAACAGGAGGAGGCCATTCAGCCCCTTGAGCCTGTTACACAGGAACAGGAGGCCATTCAGCCCCTCGAGCCTGTTACACAGGAACAGGAGGAGGCCATTCAGTTTGAGAATTTGAATTGTTTAAAAACCCATCTGTTTCACTGACGTCTCCCTTTCGGGAAGGAAACCTGCCGTCCTTACCTGGTCTGGGCCTATATGTGACTCCAGTCCCACACCAACATGGTGGACTCCGAACCGCCCCCGGAGGTGGCCGAGCGAAACACTCGGATACATCAAACCAGCCAAGGGATGGGCTATAAATGCCAACCACAGCAGTGACGCCCTCATCCCGAGAATGCATTACAAAAATACCCTTACCCAACAAAAATACCTCGATCTCGGTCTTTCAATTGTCCCACCATTTGTGCAGGTCCTTTTTGTGTGAAGAAAGGCTTCCTGACATCACCCCTGAACGGCCTGGCTCTAATTTTAAGGTTAAGCCCCCTTAAGAACATAAGAACATAAGAAATAGGAGCAGGAGTAGGGCAATTGGCCCCTCGAGCCTGCTCCGCCATTCAATAAGATCATGGCTGATCTGATCCTAACCGCCAATCTACTATCACAGAACCATCTCCTGAATCTAACAGAATTGGACACACGAAATAGGAGCAGGATCAGGCTACACGGCCCCTGGGCCCGCTGCGCTACCCACAGGGCCATGACCGATCCGAACCTAGACTCATGTCCAAATTCCTGCCCGCTCCCCGTAACCCTTAATTCCCTTTACTTCTAGGAAACTGTCTATTTCTGTTTTAAATTTATGTAATGATGTAGCTTCTACAGCTTTTTGGGGCAGCATATTCCATGGACCTACCACCCTTGTTCGGGACTCCCCCCTCACCAGAGGAAATAGTTTCTCTCTATCGATCCACCCGATCGAATCCTTTAATCATCTTAAACTCCTCGATTAGATCGCCCCTTAATCTTCTAAACTCGAGGGAATACAAGCCCAGTCTGTGCAACCTGTCCTCGTAATTTAACCCTTTTAGCCCCCGGGTATCGTTCTGGTGAATCTGCGCTGCTCCCTCTCCGAGGCCAGTATATCCTTCCTGAGGTGCGGGGCCCAGGACTGATCGCAGTCCCTCTTTCTCTGTGCAAGTTACTGTGCGAAGAAGCAGTCGACGATAAAAAGGAATCTTTATTTCGCTCCGTTACAAAAGTGCGACTGTTGCTGCGGTTAAATTGTCGCAGTTCGGCGAGAGAGCGAGAGGGGGGACACTCCGGGATGTGGCGCCGCCGCCTCAGGTTTCTCCTGAAGCTGTCCGATATTCACGTTCAAAAACCGTACGCAAACGCGGTAAAACATCATTGAATGACAGTCGGAAGGAAGGAGGCTGGGAGGCAGCGCCCGCGGGCTTGCTGACCTCCGCGCAGCGCACCCGTTCCCCCCGTGGAGGCGCCTTGAGGTCGCTGAGAAAAAGGCGAGTCGCTAATCCGGACGGACCGCAAGGGGCTGACAGCTCCCGTTTCTGCCCTCCCCCCCGCCTCCTAGTCTCTACCGAGTTATCCGCCCTCAACTCAGGCAGGAGGTCGGGAGCCTCAGCACCCTCTGGGGGGTGCGGTTTTTGAGCGGGAGGGCGATCGGAGTCCAGCGTGCTGCCCTGGATGGGGGTCGGGCGATGCCCCCCGTAGCCGAATATCTCGCCCGCGGTCGCGATCCGGGCCACCGGGGCCCCTTCAGCTGGGCTCGGCACCTCCGGGACATGCTGAGAAAAGGGGGAAGGTTGGGAGTTTGGGGCTCACTGCCAACACCCCCCCACCCCGCCACCAGACGCCGGCTGCCGGGACTGGCCGCGGTGGGGGTGACTGAGCCGCGAGGTACCGAGCCTTAGCGGCCAGGAGGGTCCTAGCCTGAATTGCTGAGCTGACCGCAGCCAGGCCCAGACTGAGGGGGGCGGCTGGGTGAATGCAACATTCGGTACTGAGCCCCAGAGGCCAGGCCAGGGCTGGGTTGTGCTGGGGGTAGGGGAGCGTGATACCGTTAGACTCAATGCTGTGGGGGGGGGGGGGCGTTGAGAATCCAATTCCGCCGGTAAGAATGTCAGGGCTCTGGCGTCCCGCGTTCCCCACATGGTCGAATAGCTGGGGGGATGGGGGAGACTGGCAGCTTGGGGAGGACACCCACGGAACCCTCTGCCTTCCGGGTGGGAACAGAGTGAGGGAAAAACCAGGAGCAAAGATAGAGAGATTTTTGAACGATAAGGGAGTCGAGGGTTATGGAGAGCGGGCAGGGAAGTGGAGTTGAGGTCGAAGATCAGATCAGCCATGATCTTATTGAATGGCGGAGCAGGCTCGAGGGGCCGAACGACCGACTCCTGCTCCTGCGTCTTATGTCTTATGTTCGAAATCAAGTGAGGGGAGACCGCAGAACTCAATTAAAAACACAGAGCCCCTTTTATTGAAAGAATAGAAAGGGGGGGATTTATTGAAAGGAGTGCGGAGTGAGAGGTAAGGGGAGTAAATCGGAGGCCGAAAGCTGGGAGGAAAAAGCAAGTTCAAATACATCTGAGTGTTGCTCAGTAGTGTCTCTCGGATTTCCAGCTCCTCCGCTCATTTAGAATCCCACAGACAGCTCCCCCTCTGTTCCGTACCTCACCCACACCCCTCCCTCAGTCCCTCTCCACTGGGCTTAGAATCAACTAAATTGTGCGGGGGATCAAGGGACGTCAGCACGACTGACGAGGCCCCCGCTCCGCCCCACCCCCCCGTCACTCCTGGTGCTTCTCTTCCTTTTTCTTCATAATCTGGTAGAATAGGCCAGCGAACGCACCGACCGCAAGGGCGCCGGCGGCAAATTTTGTGGCGAAAATCACGTCGTCCACCTGGGGAGGGAACAAGGGGTCAACGTGAGGTGGTGGAAAAAAAATAGAACAGACAGTCGTAATTATTAAATACCTTATCATCGAAACACTCCCAGGGCAGGTACAGCACGGGTTAGATAAAGAGTAAAGCTCCCTCTACACTGTCCCATCAAACACTCCCAGGGCAGGTACAGCACGGGTTAGATACAGAGTAAAGCTCCCTCTACACTGTCCCATCAAACACTCCCAGGGCAGGTACAGCACGGGTTAGATACAGAGTAAAGCTCCCTCTACACTGTCCCATCAAACACTCCCAGGGCAGGTACAGCACGGGTTAGATACAGAGTAAAGCTCCCTCTACACTGTCCCATCAAACACTCCCAGGGCAGGTACAGCACGGGGTTAGATACAGAGTAAAGCTCCCTCTACACTGTCCCATCAAACACTCCCAGGGCAGGTACAGCACGGGTTAGATACAGAGTAAAGCTCCCTCTACACTGTCCCATCAAACACTCCCAGGGCAGGTACAGCACGGATTAGATACAGAGTAAAGCTCCCTCTACACTGTCCCCATCAAACACTCCCAGGGCAGGTACAGCAGGGGTTAGATAAATGGAAGAGTAGGGGAGTTCTCCTCGGTGTCCAATATTTATCCCTCAACCAACATCACAAAAACAGATGATCTGGTCATTATCACATTGCTGTTTGTGGGAGCTTGCTGTGCGCAGATTGCCTGCTGCGTTTCCTTCATTACGACAGTGACCACACTTCAAAAGTACTTCACTGGCTGTGAAGCACTTTGGGACGTCCTGAGGTGGTGAAAGGCGCGGGAGAAATGGGAATCTTTATTTCTTTTCTTGGAGAGGAACGGAGTACATTACATCGAATCTATGGCACAGAAAGAGCCCATTCGCCATACCTGCTCCGTGCCGGTGTTTCTGCTCCACATGAGCCTCCTCCCACATCCTCTTCATCTCATCCCATCACCAGATCCTTCTATTCCTTTCTCCCTCATGTGTTTATCCAGCTTCCCCTTAAATGCATCTATGCTATTCGCTTCAACCACTCCCTGTGGTAGCGAGTTCCACATTCTCCCCACTCTCTGGGTAAAGAAGTTTCTTCTGAATTCCCGATTGGATTTCTTGGTGACGATCTTATATTGACGGGCCCCTATGACGGAAGCGGGGTTGAAATAAATGGAGATGGACACAGCGAGCTGTGAGGGTCAGGAACTCACCTGGGCAGACTTGGCCACACCGTAGCGCAGGTCTGTGACAAAGTGCTCGCAGTTCGCGGAGGTGACGCTGTAACAGATCTCCTCCCCCACCAGCCTCTCCGCCTCCTTGATGATCTCGTTGATGGGCCGCACGGGCAATGTCCCGTCGAACTTGTTGTTGACTCGGTACCGGTGGCCGCCCACCACCTTCTGCAGAGGGTCCTTCTGAATGTAGGCCTTTTCCGAGAAGACGGACATAAGGCTGGCGGCCCCGGCGTCGCACACCTCGCCTGGATGACAAGAGGGAGGAACAACACATCGCAACGTCACCCAGAGGCTGCAACGACCCGGGGGAGACCCGGGGCTAACAGGGTTCGATCATGAGCGCAGGCCGCATAGACTCGGCTTGCAG
>CM059450.1:30100996-30137924 GCA_030390025.1 Squalus acanthias | reverse complement strand
GAGCGACTGATATTTGTGATGTGAAATAGATTGAAGAGTTTCTCCTTCTAAAAATAGCCTGTAATTACATCGAGTCCAGAGCACAGAAACAGGCCATTCGGCCCCACTGCTCCGTGCCGGTGTTTCTGCTCCACTCGAGCCTCCTCCCACCCCTCTTCATCTCACCCCATCAGCATAACCTTCTATTCCTTTCTCCCTCATGTGTTTATCCAGCTTCCCCTTAAATCCATCTACACTATTCGCCTCAACCACTCCCTGTGGTAGCGAGTTCCACATTCTCACCACTCTCTGGGTAAAGAAGTTTCTCCTGAATGTGGGATATCGGGAGCAGAACTGTGTACAGTGCTCCAAGTGTAATATATGGAGACCAGAACTGTGCACAGTACTCCAAGTGTGGTATATGGAGACCAGAACTGTGCACAGTGCTCCAAGTGTGGGATATGGAGACCAGAACTGTGCACAGTACTCCAAGTGTGGTATATGGAGGCCAGAACAGTGCACAGTGCTCCAAGTGTGGTATATGTTGACCAGAACTGTGCACAGTACTCCAAGTGTGGTATATGGAGACCAGAACTGTGCACAGTAACTCCAAGTGTGGTATATGGAGACCAGAACTGTGCACAGTGCTCCAAGTGTGGGATATGGAGACCAGAACTGTGCACAGTAACTCCAAGTTTGGTATATGGAGGCCAGAAAAGTGCACAGTGCTCGAAGTGTGGTATATGGAGGCCAGAACAGTGCACAGTGCTCCAAGTGTGGTATATGGAGACCAGAACTGTGCACAGTAACTCCAAGTGTGGTCTAACCAAGGTTCTATACCAGAAAGAGAAGGATTAACACACAGAATCCCCGGTCCAAGCACAGGTTACTAATCACTATTTCTCTTTTCCAAATCTTACTCAAAATAATCGTGAAATGGAGTAGAAGAGGAACGGCAAGATGGAACCCGATGACTTTAGAGCCTGCCTCATCTCCATGGGTTATGATCTGGTAGGTTTCTTAAAGCAGAACTGCACAAAATGTTGGTGAACTGTCACACACATCGCTCCTCCTGCCTGCAGCGCTCTGTCCCAGTGTCCGTGATGACCACCGCGATGCCAGTCTTTGAGCTCCCACCGTGAGGGGCTGTAACACTCGAACCACTTGGCAAGGCCCCTCTCAGACTTGGCAAGAGGGCTGCTGAGGTGTCTGGAGATTTGCCCGCACGGTTTTGTGTATTCCGCCCTCCGCCAAGGCGCACTCTGCAGCCATCTGGCCTGAACGCTGGTCTCAACAGCCTCAGCCGTCCTCTTCGGGATTGGCGGGCACCGTCGAGGGAGCACCCTTTGTTACTGCGCTCTGGAATTGTAAACGCGGAATAACACTGCTCGGTCCTGAAGTCTGTGAAGAACTTGCTCAATGCCCCATGGCCAGAGAAAATGCTTTATCTCCAAAATGTTCTGCCCGGTAATGACAACACAACTGTGGGTGGCCATGGTTGCTGTTGGCATGGTGGCCATGTTTGCTGTGGGCATGGTGGCCATATTTGCTGTGGACAGGGTGGCCATATTTGTTTTGGGCATGGCAGCCATGTTTGCTGTGGGCATAGTGGCCATGTTTGCTGTGGGCATGGTGGCCATGTTTGCTGTGGACAGGGTGGCCATGTTTGCTGTGGGCATGGTGGCCATGTTTGCTGTGGGCATGACGGCCATGTTTGCTGTGGGCGTGGGGGCCATATTTGCTGTGGACATGGTGGCCATGTTTGTTTTGGGCACGGTGGCCATGTTTGCTGTGGGCGTGGGGGCCATATTTGCTGTGGACAAGGCGGCCATGTTTGCTGTGGGCATGGTGGCCATGTTTGCTGTGGGCATGGTGCCCATGTTTTCCTCCGTAACACATTGTTCCTTTCCCCCAATCTCCAGATTTCCTTGCTGCACTTTCCCCTTCACTATCACTTCCATCGAGGAACCACTTTCACAGCTCATACCCTGATTCTGTTGATTCCTGAGCTAGTTGGTGTTGAATATTCTCTCTCTTTTCTCCTTTGCCTCAACAGGGAGAGGTAGAGTTTGCCCGTATCATGACCCTCGTTGACGCCAATAACACTGGCGTGGTAACCTTCCAAGCTTTCATCGACTTCATGACCCGCGAGACGGCCGAAACAGACACCGCTGAACAAGTCATGGCCTCCTTCAAAATCCTGGCTTCCGACAAGGTTTGTGTCAGATTACAATTTCTACTAACCTCAACTGCAGGTTGGCCGCCAGCGGGTCAATGGATAAAAGCGGCACGCGATGAGGTATTGAGCCGGCGAGGCCGGGAGGATCCCAGGGCCCATCTCTGTTGTGTTAGCCGGGATCAGCCAGGAGAGAGAATGATGTTCTACAAGCAGGGTTTGCCACCCGCCTCATGCCTGTTCAAAGACTCGCTTTGGAAAGGAGATGGTTTCGTTGGCTGGTGTTTGCTGGGCCCCCATACCCTGGGTGAGGTCACGCAGCCACCTGCTTAGAATAGCTGTCATTCACCAAGGCTAATAGGTCCGGTCCAAAACCAGGCACTGCCTCTGTCCTAGAACTTTATTGGTCCATGGAACCTTTTAGAGTGAGCTTTACTCTGTATCTAACCCGTGCTGTACCTGCCCTGGGAGTGTTTGATGGGACAGTGTAGAGGGAGCTTTACTCTGTATCTAACCCGTGCTGTACCTGCCCTGGGAGTGTTTGATGGGACAGTGTAGAGGGAGCTTTACTCTGTATGTAACCCGTGCTGTACCTGCCCTGGGAGTGTTTGATGGGACAGTGTAGAGGGAGCTTTACTCTGTATCTAACCCGTGCTGTACCTGCCCTGGGAGTGTTTGATGGGACAGTGTAGAGGGAGCTTTACTCTGTATCTAACCGGTGCTGTACCTGCCCTGGGAGTGTTTGATGGGACAGTGTAGAGGGAGCTTTACTCTGTATCTAACCCGTGCTGTACCTGCCCTGGGAGTGTTTGATGGGGACAGTGTAGAGGGAGCTTTACTCTGTATCTAACCCGTGCTGTACCTGCCCCGGGAGTGTTTGATTGGACAGTGTAGAGGGAGCTTTACTCTGTATCTAACCCCGTGCTGTACCTGCCCTGGGAGTGTTTGATGGGACAGTGTAGAGGGAGCTTTACTCTGTATCTAACCCGTGCTGTACCTGCCCTGGGAGTGTTTGATGGGACAGTGTAGAGGGAGCTTTACTCTGTATCTAACCCGTGCTGTACCTGCCCTGGGAGTGTTTGATGGGACAGTGTAGAGGGAGCTTTACTCTGTATCTAACCCGTGCTGGAGCTGCCCTGGGAGTGTTTGATGGGACAGTGTAGAGGGAGCTTTACTCTGTATCTAACCCCGTGCTGTACCTGCCCTGGGAGTGTTTGATGGGACAGTGTAGAGGGAGCTTTACTCTGTATCTAACCCGTGCTGTACCTGCCCTGGGAGTGTTTGATGGGACAGTGAAGAGGGAGCTTTACTCTTTATCTAACCCGTGCTGTACCTGCCCTGGGAGTGTTTGATGGGACAGTGTAGAGGGAGCTTTACTCTGTGCTGTACAAACACATGGGAAAGTCTCCCATGCCCCACTTATACGAGTTAGTTATCACGAGTGGTGTGGCCACTTGCTCAGCGTAATGGCAGATCTAATGTCTCTTGTGCCCTCACAGAGTTACATCACGGTCGAAGAGCTGCGCAGGGAGCTGCCCCCGGAGCAGGCCGAGTACTGCATCAGCCGGATGACCACCTACACCGGCGCGGACGGGATCTCCGGCGCCCTGGACTACATCTCCTTCTCCAGCGCGCTCTACGGAGAGAGCGACCTGTAACTGCTCACCTCTCCCCTTCGCCCTCGAACCCTCCTCCCTCCTCCTCCCCATTTTCTCACCGTGTCCGTCCGCTTTGCTGTCCCCCCTGGCGCGAAACAAAATGGCCGACAGGGAGCCCGCTGCGCGTCTGAAAATGTCTTCCCCGCCGTCAACAGAGCAGCCCGAGCGTAACTCCTGAGTTCAAGAGGCCACTTTGATGCCGATCGATGGAAATGGGTGCGATGTTAATCGGGGGGGGGGGCGTTTTTCCCCCAGCAGGGGCTTTACAGAGTCCGAATGTGCCGCACATCCTGTCCAACGATGGCAGTTTCCCTCGGACGGCCCTGGAACGTTCCCGGGAGGCGGCCATCTTGCAGGTGGATGGGAAAACGCGTTCTTAACCCCCCGCCCATTTCGATCCCCGGGAACGAGGCGTCGGAACGGCACCCCCTCCCCCGCTCCCGTGGCGCCGCGTTCCCATGGGGGATATCCCCCCCCCACCCCAACCGGCCTCTCTCCCGTTGCCCTCCCTCAACGCTCGCTCCCTCTTGACGCCCCCTCCCCTCCCCCGTCCTCTTCACAGCAGCTATTGGCCAACCCAGTGGGCCTCGTGCACTTTGACCTTTGACTCGTGCGGGCAGCTCCCCCCGGTCACGCGACCGTTAAGGAGAGCCGCCCGCGGTTCGAGCTTGCGGCAACGCGCGGGTGGAAGCCCGGGCTCCTGACGTTCAGCGGATCCTCCCCACCCCCGTTCCCCACCCCCCAATCTCGTCCAGTAGCCCCTCTGCTTCTAAGTGTCGCTCCCCTTCCGTCCCTCCTACCGCCCCCCCCCGAAACCCCTAAAACTTTTATTTATTTTTGAGAACCAGGCTTAAGACGATTGAACGCTAGGCCCGTGACTGGCTTGCGCCGAAGCCAAGAGGGCGATCGAAGAGTCGCACTGGCGAAGACTGGTGAAGCCAACATTGACGCAAAGCGAAGGGGGGGGGGGAGCGTTTTGTCCCTTTAAACGACAGATTGTTGCACATCCCTTGTACGCGGAGAAAATAAAACTATTCTTAAATCTACCTTTCGCGTTGAACTTTCCTTTTAATAATCACTCTCGGTGATGTGGGAACCACAGGTAACATTCGCGCCACACAAGTGCCAGGCAATGACTATCTCCAACAAGCGAGAGTCTAACCACCTCCCCTTGACATTCAACGGCATTACCATCGCCGAATCCCCCACCGTCAACATCCTGGGAGGTCACCATTGACCAGAAACTTAACTGGACCAGCCACATAAATACTGTGGCAACAAGAGCAGGTCAGAGTTTGGGTATTCTGCGGCGAGTGTCTCACCTCCTGACTCCCCAAAGCCTTTCCACCATCTACAAGGCACAAGTCAGGAGTGTGATGGAATACTCTCCACTTGCCTGGATGAGTGCAGCTCCAACAACACTCAAGAAGCTCGACACCATCCAGGACAAAGCAGCCCGCTTGACTGGCACCCCATCCACCACCTTAAACATTCACTCCCTCCACCACCTGGCGCACCGTGGCTGCAGTGTGGACCATCTACAAGATGCACTGTAGCAACTCGCCAAGGCTTCTTCGGCAGCACCTCCCAAACCCGCGACCTCTTCCACCTAGAAGGACAAGGGCAGCAGGTGCATGGGAACACCACCACCTCCAAGTTCCCCTCCAAGTCACACACCAACCCGACTTGGAAATATATCGGCCGATCCTTCATCGTCGCTGGATCAAAATCCTGGAACTCCCTCCCTAACAGCACTGTGGGAGCACCTTCACCGCACGGACTGCAGCGGTTCAAGAAGGCGGCTCACCACCACCTTCTCAAGGGGCAACTAGGGATGAGCAATAAATGCTGGGCCTGGCCAGCGACGCCCACATCCCATAAAACGAATTTTTTAAAAAACTAGCACGGCCGCCATTTATTTATCGCCCATCTCGGCACAGGCCCAGAATGGAGCCTGGGCCTTTCCTGCTTGGTGCGTGGGGGCTCAGTCCGACACCAGGCAGTGCATTTGAGGCCCTATTGAAAGCCAAGAGCCACCCTCCTGGAAACGCAGTGGTGCACGGAGGGAGGTGACAGTTGACAGGTCACCAGGCCCCCTGTGAGCTTAGGTGCACCAGGTACAACAACAACAACAACTTGTATTTATATAGCGCCTTTAACGTAGTAAAACGTCCCAGGGCGCTGCACAGGAGTGTAAATCAGACAAAATTTGACACCGAGTCACATCAGGAGATATTAGGACAGGCGACCAAAAGCTTGGTCAGAGAGGTCGGTTTTAAGGAGTGTCTTAAAGAAGGAGAGAGAGAGGCGGAGAGGTTTAGGGAGGGAATTCCAGAGCTCGGGGCCCAGGCAGCTGAAGGCACGGCCGCCAATGGTGGAGCGATGGAAATCGGGGGATGCTCTAGAGGCCAGAATTGGAGGAGCGCAGAGATCTCGGAGGGTTGTAGGGCTGGAGGAGGTTACAGAGATAGGGAGGATTGTGGGGCTGGAGGAGGTTACAGAGATAGGGAGGGTTGTAGGGCTGGAGGAGGTTACAGAGATAGGGAGTGCTGTAGGGGCTGCAGGAGGTTACAGAGATAGGGAGGGTTGTAGGGGGCTGGAGGAGGTTACAGAGATAGGGAGGGGTGTAGGACTGGAGGAGGTTACAGAGATAGGGAGGGTTGTAGGGGGCTGGAGGAGGTTACAGAGATAGGGAGGGTTGTAGGGGCTGCAGGAGGTTACAGAGATAGGGAGGGTTGTAGGGGGCTGGAGGAGGTTACAGAGATAGGGAGGGGTGTAGGACTGGAGGAGGTTACAGAGATAGGGAGGGTTGTAGGGGCTGGAGGAGGTTACAGAGATAGGGAGGGTTGTAGGGCTGGAGGAGGTTACAGTGATAGGGAGTGCTGTAGGGGCTGGAGGAGATTACAGAGATAGGGAGGGCTGTAGGGGCTGGAGGAGGTTACAGAGATAGGGAGGGTTGTGGGGGCTGGAGGAGGTTACAGAGATAAGGAGGGTTGTAGGGCTGGAGGAGGTTACAGAGATTGGGAGGGTTGTAGGGGCTGGAGGAGGTTACAGAGATAGGGAGGGTTGTAGGGGGCTGGAGGAGGTTACAGAGATAGGGAGGGGTGTAGGGGCTGGAGGAGGTTACAGAGATAGGGAGGGTTGTAGGGGGCTGGAGGAGGTTACAGAGATAGGGAGGGGTGTAGGACTGGAGGAGGTTACAGAGATAGGGAGGGTTGTAGGGGCTGGAGGAGGTTACAGAGATAGGGAGGGGTGTAGGACTGGAGGAGGTTACAGAGATAGGGAGGGGGCGAGGAGGCCGTGGGGGGATTTGAACACCAGGATGAGAATTATTAAATTCGAGGCGTTGCCGGACCGGGAGCCAGTGTAAGTCAGCGAGCACAGGGCGGGGGTGACAGTAATAATCTAGAGGACATGAGCTCAAATCCCACCATGGGTTGTTTGACATTTTGAATTCAGTTCGAAAAAGATGTGGGAAATAAAAATCTGGGATCATTAAAAGTGACCCTTAAGCTGTCAGATTGTTGTAAAAACTCAACCGGCTCACTGACGTCCCCCTTTAGGGGGAAGGAAACCTGCCGTCCTTACCCAGTCTGGGCCTACATGTGACTCCAGTCCCATACCAACGTGGTTGGCTCTTCACCGCCCCTGGAAGCGGCCGAGCGAGACACTCGGATAAATCAAATCAGAGGTTGAAGAAGGCGGCCCACCACCACCTTCTCAAGGGGCACCAAGGGGTGGGCAATCAATGCCGGCCCGAGAATGAATGAAAAACAGATGGGCCAGAAATTCAGCTCTCCGGCTTCCTGCGGGTGCAAGCATCGCGCGCGTACTTACCTACCGCGCCTGCCGTTGTGCTTCGGGCCCGCGAGGAATTCGGGTCCTGGGCCTCCTGCAGCTGCCGGCGCGCAGTGCTCGCGTATCCAGGGGCGCAGTTAGTTCGAAGCGTCCCCTGGGATCACGTGGGCCATGGAGAGCCAATCGGAGCAGGGAATCTCCATTCATCGATTTTGACAGGAAGACCTGTCAAATCTATGAATAGAGATCGGCCCCAAAACCTCACTTAAACTTCAAATACATTTTTTAAAAAACCATCACATTTTTAAAATAACTATAAATGACATAAATTAACTACTTTAAACAAAAATTTTAATTTTTGAAAAAATTAATTTAACGGTGCTAAAAATAAACTTACCTTTCTTTAAAGTATGTAAAAAAGATAAACCTGTTGAAAGAATGTTTAAATTGTACTTAATTAACCACTTACCTTGTTAAAAACAGGCCTTGCGCCTCCTTTTTAAAAGCGCAGCTTCTCCATACTTACCCTCACGGAGAAACCTGAAAAAAAACCCGAAGTTTGCTGCGTGCGCGCAGCCTCTCCCGCGCACGCGTTCGACTTCTGAACCCCTTCCTTCAGGGGAACGGAAGTTCCGGTTTCCCGCGCATGCGCAGTGCATGCAGGAAACCGACACTTCAGGTGGCCTTACGGGTGAGTACACAACGCGTACTCACCCGACAACAGCCGAATTTCTGGCCCCATGAAGACCAAGGGCTGGATTTTGATACTGGGGCGGGTTGGGGTCGTGTTATCCACCCGCCTGCCATTGGATGTGGGAGATTGATGCAATTTTCACCTAATTGGGCAATTGAGTTCCAGCATGTGGAAACCCATGAACCAATTAGTGTTTTCAGTCTGAAAGTCGCCTCTGATGATGTCATCATTGCTGCTGTATTTGAAGGTCAGAGACTGCCTGGCCTTTGCTGTGAGAGGACCTGCAAAATGAGCAGCAGCAGTCCTAAGTCTGCTCCCAGATATTTTTACACCAGAGAGAGAGAGAGATCTCCAGCCAAATGTGCTCCCGCCAGGTTTCACAATCGTGGTTTAGAACAGGCGTGCTTCACGTAGAACAAGGGTTAAAATCACAAAGGCCTTTCAAAATGGCATCATAGAGCCAATTTAGTGCTTGTTAAGGGCCTTAACAGCCTATCCCGTCTCTTAAAGGCGGGACGCAGTCGGGACCAGCAGACACGATTTCATGAAAATTGCGTGGAGGCGGGATGGAAGTGGACTTGTGCCCACCCGCCAGTTTTCACAATTTTAACCCCCCCCCCCCACACGCCTCCAAACCCACCTCCACGGGTCAATGAAAATCCAACCCCAAGTCTTGACCAGTCACACGGGACAACACTGACCCCTACTGGCACAGTAACAGGACAACACGGTCGACTCAAGGTGATTTATTAACCTCGCGCTTCCACTTAAGAGTGACAAGGGGTGACTCAAAAGGGGGCCAATTGTGATGCCCCCCCGGACTGAGATCGACCAGCTCAGCACCGGCCAGGGATTGGACCGAGATCTTTGCCCGGTGTTTGGACAGGACAATCTGATCTTTTGATTAATGTTACACAGGAACAGGAGGAGGCCCATTCAGCCCCTCGAGCCTGTTACACAGGAACAGGAGGAGACCATTCAGCTCCTCGAGACTGTTACACAGGAACAGGAGGAGGCCATTCAGCCCCTCGAGCCTGTTACACAGGAACAGGAGGAGGCCATTCAGCCCCCTCGAGCCTGTTACACAGGAACAGGAGGAGGCCATTCAGCCCCCTCGAGCCTGTTACACAGGAACAGGAGGAGGCCATTCAGCCCCTCGAGCCTGTTACACAGGAACAGGAGGAGGCCATTCAGCCCCTCGAGCCTGTTACACAGGAACAGGAGGAGGCCATTCAGCCCCCTCGAGCCTGTTACACAGGAACAGGAGGAGGCCATTCAGCCCCCTCGAGCCTGTTACACAGGAACAGGAGGAGGCCATTCAGCCCCCTCGAGCCTGTTACACAGGAACAGGAGGAGGCCATTCAGCCCCTCGAGCCTGTTACACAGGAACAGGAGGAGGCCATTCAGCCCCTCGAGCATGTTACACAGGAACAGGAGGAGACCATTCAACCCCTCGAGCCTGTTACACAGGAACAGGAGGAGGCCATTCAGCCCCTCAAGCCTGTTACACAGGAACAGGAGGAGGCCTTTCAGCCCCCCGAGCCTGTTCCACCTTTGCTCCATATCCTTTAATACCCTTACCCCACAAAAATCAATCGATCTCAGTTTTGAAATTTTCAATTGACCCCCAGCCTCGACAGCTTTTTGCGGGACAGAGTTCCCGATTTCCTCGAAGCTTTGTGTGAAGAAGTGCTTCCTGACATCACCATTGAACGACTTTCCCAAACAAATCTGAAAACAAACGGGCTCTTAATCACCCGATTGGTGACGGTCAGGTAAACTGCCTTTCTATCCTGTCTCCAATATTTTTAATAACTCATAAATGAAAATGGTGAAAGAAAATGGGGGGGAAAAAAATCACTCGCACCTTTTTTTAAAAAACGCCTCCTGTGATTTTTCTCTCGGGCTTTTGCTCGCAGTAACTTTCTGGAGATGAATCTTCAATCCCTGGAAACTCCAGGCCAACCCTGGCGGGCTTGGTAACAGTGGACAATGGGAATCTGACACAGGCATTTTAAGGTGATCATTAAGTAGCAAGATTTGACGCCGTTGGACTATTGAGAAAAAGCTTCGATGTTGGGGATGTTGGCCTGAGCGAGAACACTGACATTGGTGCGCCTATCCTGCCAATGGATTTGCAGGATCTTGCGGAGGCAGCGTTGGTGGTACCTCTCCAGTGCTTTGAGGTGCCTGCTGTAAATGGTCCATGTCTCTGAAGCATACAGCAGGGCGGGTATCACTACTGCTCTGTAGACCATGAGCTTGTTGCTGGGTTTGAGGTCCTGGTCTTCAAACACTCTCTTCCTCAGGCGACCGAAGGCTGCACTGGCACACTGAAGGCGGTGTTGGACTTCGTCATCGACGTCTGCCCTTGTTGACAGTAGGCTCCCGAGGTATGGAAAGTGGTCCACGTTGTCCAAGGCCTCGATCAGCTCCGATGGACGGGCCACATCGTCCGCATGCCCGATACGAGACTCCCAAAACAAGCGCTATACTCGGAGCTCCGACACGGCAAGAGAGCCCCAGGTGGGCAGAGGAAACGCTTCAAGGACACCCTCAAAGCCTCCTTGAAAAAGTGCAACATCCCCACCGACACCTGGGAATCCCCGGCCCAAGACCGCACAAAGTGGAGGAGAAGCATCCGGGAAGGCGCCGAACACCTCGTGTCTCTTCGCCGGGAGCAAGCGGAAGCCAAGCGCAAACAGCGCAAGGAGCGCATGTCAACCCAAGCACCCCACCCACCCGCCCCTTCAACCACCGTCTGCCCCACCTGTGACGGAGACTGTAGGTCCCGCATTGGACTCATCAGTCACCTGAGAACTCATTGTTAGTGTGGAAGCAAGTCATCCTCGGTTCCGAGGGACTGCCGAAGAAGAAGAATGATGCGGAGATGCCGGTGTTGGACTGGGGTGGACAAAAGTGAGAAGTCGCACAACACCAGGTTATAGTCCAACAGCTTTATTTGAAATCACGAGCTTTCGGAGCACTGCTCCTTCGTCAGGTGAAGTGAAGAAATACCCGAAAGCTTGTGCTTTCAAATAAAGCTATTGGACTATAACCTGGTGTTTTGCGACTTCTCAGTAAGAAGGAGAAGATTGAGAAAAAATTGGCAACACTAAGTCCGGGCAAGAGGGGTCAGCATTGTACTGTCAATCTGTCCGAAACCTGAGCCTGGTAAAATTACTGCAAACAGCAACAATCTGTATTTATCCATCGCCCTTTAACGTAGTAAAACGTCCCAAGGCGCTTCACAGGAGCGTAAATCAGACAGAATTTGACATCGAGCCACATAAGATATCAGGACAGGCGACCGAAAGCTTGGTCAAAGAGGTCGGTTTTAAGGAGCGTCTTAAAGGAGGAGAGAGAGGCGGAGAGGTTTAGGGAGGGAATTCCAGAGCTCGGGGCCCAGGCAGCTGAAGGCACGGCCGCCAATGGTGGAGCGATGAAAATCAGGGGATGCGCAAGAGGCCAGAATTGGAGGAGCGCAGAGATCTGCGGGGGTTGTAGGGCTGGAGGAGGTTACAGAGATAGGGAGGGTTGTAGGGGCTGGAGGAGGTTACAGAGATAGGGAGGGTTGTAGGGCTGGAGGAGGTTACAGAGATTGGGAGGGTTGTAGGGCTGGAGGAGTTTACAGAGATAGGGAGGGTTGTAGGGGCTGGAGGAGGTTACAGAGATAGGGAGGGTTGTAGGGGCTGGAGGAGGTTACAGAGATAGGGAGGGTTGTAGGGGCTGGAGGAGGTTACAGAGATTGGGAGGTTTGTAGGGGCTGGAGGAGGTTACAGAGATAGGGAGGGTTGTAGGGGCTGGAGGAGGTTACAGAGATAGGGAGGAGTGTAGGGGCTGGAGGAGGTTACAGAGATAGGGAGGGTTGTGGGACTGGAGGAGGTTACAGAGATAGGGAGGAGTGTAGGGGCTGGAGGAGGTTACAGAGATAGGGAGGGTTGTAGGGGCTGGAGGAGGTTACAGAGGTAGGGAGGGTTGTGGGGCTGGAGGAGGTTACAGAGATAGGGAGGGGGCGAGGAGGCCGTGGGGGGATTTGAACACCAGGATGAGAATTATTAAATTCGAGGCGTTGCCGGACCGGGAGCCAGTGTAGGTCAGCGAGCACAGGGCGGGGGTGACAGTAATAATCTAGAGGACATGAGCTCAAATCCCACCATGGGTTGTTTGACATTTTGAATTCAGTTCGAAAAAGATGTGGGAAATAAAAATCTGGGATCATTAAAAGTGACCCTTAAGCTGTCAGATTGTTGTAAAAACTCAACCGGCTCACTGACGTCCCCCTTTAGGGGGAAGGAAACCTGCCGTCTTTACCCAGTCTGGGCCTACATGTGACTCCAGTCCCACACCAACGTGGCTGGCTCTTCACCGCCCCTGGAAGCGGCCGAGCGAGACACTCGGATAAATCAAATCAGAGGTTGAAGAAGGCGGCCCACCACCACCTTCTCAAGGGGCACCAAGGGGTGGGCAATCAATGCCGGCCCGAGAATGAATGAAAAACATATCGGGCCAGAAATTCAGCTCTCCGGCTTCCTGCGAGTGCAAGAATCGCACGCGTACTTACCTACCGCGCCTGCCGTTGTGCTTCGGGCCCGCGAGGAATTCGGCTCCTGGGCCTCCTGCAGCTGCCGGCGCGCAGTGCTTGCGTATCCCAGGGGCGCAGTTAGTTCGAAGCGTCCCCTGGGATCACGTGGGCCATGGAGAGCCAATCGGAGCAGGGAATCTCCATTCATCGATTTTGACAGGAAGACCTGTCAAATCTATGAATAGAGATCGGCCCCAAAACCTCACTTAAACTTCAAATAAATTTTTTAAAAAACCATCACATTTTTAAAATAACTATAAATGACATAAATTAACTACTTTAAACAAAAATTTTAATTTTTGAAAAAATTAATTTAACGGTGCTAAAAATAAACTTACCTTTCTTTAAAGTATGTAAAAAAGATAAACCTGTTGAAAGAATGTTTAAATTGTACTTAATTAACCACTTACCTTGTTAAAAACAGGCCTTGCGCCTCCTTTTTAAAAGCGCAGCTTCTCCATACTTACCCTCACGGAGAAACCTGAAAAAAAACCCGAAGTTTGCTGCGTGCGCGCAGCCTCTCCCGCGCACGCGTTCGACTTCTGAACCCCTTCCTTCAGGGGAACGGAAGTTCCGGTTTCCCGCGCATGCGCAGTGCATGCAGGAAACCGACACTTCAGGTGGCCTTACGGGTGAGTACACAGCGCGTACTCACCCGACAACAGCCGAATTTCTGGCCCCATGAAGACCACGGGCTGGATTTTGATACTGGGGCGGGTTGGGGTCGTGTTATCCACCCGCCTGCCATTGGATGTGGGAGATTGATGCAATTTTCACCTAATTGGGCAATTGAGTTCCAGCATGTGGGAACCCATGAACCAATTAGTGTTTTCAGTCTGAAAGTCGCCTCTGATGATGTCATCATTGCTGCTGTATTTGAAGGTCAGAGACTGCCTGGCCTTTGCTGTGAGAGGACCTGCAAAATGAGCAGCAGCAGTCCTAAGTCTGCTCCCAGATATTTTTACACCAGAGAGAGAGAGAAAGATCCAGCCAAATGTGCTCCCGCCAGGTTCACGTAGAACAAGGGTTAAAATCACAAAGGCCTTTCAAAATGGCATTATAGAGCCAATTTAGTGCTTGTTAAGGGCCTTAACAGCCTATCCCACCTCTTAAAGGCGGGACGGAGTCGGGACCAGCAGACACGATTTCATGAAAATTGCGTGGAGGCGGGATGGAGGCGGACTTGTGCCCGCCTGCCACTTTTCACAATTTTAACCCCCCCCCACACGCCTCCAAACCCACCTCCACGGGTCAATGAAAATCCAACCCCAAGTCTTGACCATGATGTGGAGATGCCGGCGTTGGACTGGGGTGGACAAAAATGAGAAGTCGCACAACACCAGGTTATAGTCCAACAGATTTATTTAATTTTACAAGCTTTCGGAGCTGTTCGCTCCTTCCTCAGGTAGAGTAGCTGTGAGAGAATCTCCCAGAATTCACAATATAAGCACAGAAAAAATCTATTCAAATCTTTCCCTACATCAAAGACACACTAAGAGCACAGCCAAGACAATGAGATGTGTCCCAGGGGGTCCAACGTGTCAAAACACCTGCTGGCTGCATATCCTGTCAATTTGTGTTGGTTCTTGTGTCAGTCTTGACCAGTCACACGGGACAACACTGACCCCTACTGGCACAGTAACAGGACAACATGGTCGACTCAAGGTGATTTATTAACCCCGCGCTTCCACTTAAGAGTGACAAGGGGTGACTCAAAAGGGGGCCAATTGTGATGCCCCCCCGGACTGAGATCGACCAGCTCAGCACCAGCCAGGGATTGGACCGAGATCTTAGCCCGGTGTTTAGACAGGACAATCTGATCTTTTGATTAATGTTACACAGGAACAGGAGGAGGCCCATTCAGCCCCTCGAGCCTGTTACACAGGAACAGGAGGAGGCCATTCAGCCCCTCGAGCCTGTTACACAGGAACAGGAGGAGACCATTCAGCTCCTCGAGCCTGTTACACATAAACAGGAGGAGACCATTCAGCCCCCTCGAGCCTGTTACACAGGAACAGGAGGAGGCCATTCAGCCCCTCGAGCCTGTTACACAGGAACAGGAGGAGGCCCATTCAGCCCCCTCGAGCCTGTTACACAGGAACAGGAGGAGGCCATTCAGCCCCCTGAGCCTGTTACACAGGAACAGGAGGATGCCATTCAGCCCCTCGAGCCTGTTACACAGAAACAGAAGGAGGCCATTCAGCCCCCTCGAGCCTGTTACACAGGAACAGGAGAAGGCCATTCAGCCCCCTCGAGCCTGTTACACAGGAACAGGAGGAGGCCATTCAGCCCCTCGAGCCTGTTATGTGGGAACAGGAGGAGGCCATTCAGCCCCCTCGAGCCTGTTACACAGGAACAGGAGGAGGCCATTCAGCCCCCTCGAGCCTGTTACACAGGAACAGGAGGAGGCCATTCAGCCCCCTCGAGCCTGTTACACAGGAACAGGAGGAGGCCATTCAGCCCCTCGAGCCTGTTACACAGAAACAGGAGGAGGCCATTCAGCCCCCTCGAGCCTGTTACACAGGAACAGGAGAAGGCCATTCAGCCCCCTCGAGCCTGTTACACAGGAACAGGAGGAGGCCATTCAGCCCCTCGAGACTGTTACATAGGAACAGGAGGAGGCCATTCAGCCCCCTCGAGCCTGTTACACAGGAACAGGAGGAGGGCATTCAGCCCCCTCGAGCCTGTTACACAGGAACAGGAGGAGGCCATTCAGCCCCTCGAGCCTGTTACACAGGAACAGGAGGAGGCCATTCAGCCCCTCGAGCCTGTTACACAGGAACAGGAGGAGGCCATTCAGCCCCTCGAGCCTGTTACACAGGAACAGGAGGAGGCCATTCAGCCCCTCGAGCCTGTTACACAGGAACAGGAGGAGGCCATTCAGCCCCTCGAGCCTGTTACACAGGAACAGGAGGAGGCCATTCAGCCCCCTCGAGCCTGTTACACAGGAACAGGAGGAGGCCATTCAGCCCCTCGAGCCTGTTATGTGGGAACAGGAGGAGGCCATTCAGCCCCTCAAGCCTGTTACACAGGAACAGGAGGAGGCCTTTCAGCCCCTCGAGCCTGTTACACAGGAACAGGAGGAGGCCATTCAGCCCCTCGAGCCTGTTACACAGGAACAGGAGGAGGCCATTCAGCCCCTCGAGCCTGTTACACAGGAACAGGAGGAGGCCATTCAGCCCCTCGAGCCTGTTACACAGGAACAGGAGGAGGCCATTCAGCCCCCTCGAGCCTGTTACACAGGAACAGGAGGAGGCCATTCAGCCCCTCGAGCCTGTTATGTGGGAACAGGAGGAGGCCATTCAGCCCCTCAAGCCTGTTACACAGGAACAGGAGGAGGCCTTTCAGCCCCCCGAGCCTGTTCCACCTTTGCTCCATATCCTTTAATACCCTTACCCCACAAAAATCAATCGATCTCAGTTTTGAAATTTTCAATTGACCCCCAGCCTCGACAGCTTTTTGCGGGACAGAGTTCCCGATTTCCTCGAAGCTTTGTGTGAAGAAGTGCTTCCTGACATCACCATTGAACGACTTTCCCAAACAAATCTGAAAACAAACGGGCTCTTAATCACCCGATTGGTGACGGTCAGGTAAACTGCCTTTCTATCCTGTCTCCAATATTTTTAATAACTCATAAATGAAAATGGTGAAAGAAAATGGGGGGGGGGGAAAAATCACTCGCACCTTTTTTTTAAAAACGCCTCCTGTGATTTTTCTCTCGGGCTTTTGCTCGCAGTAACTTTCTGGAGATGAATCTTCAATCCCTGGAAACTCCAGGCCAACCCTGGCGGGCTTGGTAACAGTGGACAATGGGAATCTGACACAGGCATTTTAAGGTGATCATTAAGTAGCAAGATTTGACGCCGTTGGACTATTGAGAAAAAGCTTCGATGCTGGGGATGTTGGCCTGAGCGAGAACACTGACGTTGGTGCGCCTATCCTGCCAATGGATTTGCGGGATCTTGCGGAGGTAGCGTTGGTGGTACCTCTCCAGTGCTTTGAGGTGCCTGCTGTACATGGTCCATGTCTCTGAAGCATACAGCAGGGCGGGTATCACTACTGCTCTGTAGACCATGAGCTTGGTGCCAGGTTTGAGGTCCTGGTCTTCAAACACTCTCTTCCTCAGGCGACCGAAGCCTGCACTGGCACACTGAAGGCGGTGTTGGACTTCATCATCGATGTCTGCCCTTGTTGACAGTAGGCTCCCGAGGTATGGAAAGTGGTCCACGTTGTCCAAGGCCTCGATCAGCTCCGATGGACGGGCCACATCGTCCGCATGCCCGATACGAGACTCCCAAAACAAGCGCTCTACTCGGAGCTCCGACATGGCAAGAGAGCCCCAGGTGGGCAGAGGAAACACTTCAAGGACACCCTCAAAGCCTCCTTGAAAAAGTGCAACATCCCCACCGATACCTGGGAATCCCCGGCCCAAGACCGCACAAAGTGGAGGAGAAGCATCCGGGAAGGCGCCGAACACCTCGTGTCTCTTCGCCGGGAGCAAGCGGAAGCCAAGCGCAAACAGCGCAAGGAGCGCATGTCAACCCAAGCACCCCACCCACCCGCCCCTTCAACCACCGTCTGCCCCACCTGTGACAGAGACTGTAGGTCCCGCATTGGACTCATCAGTCACCTGAGAACTCATTGTTAGTGTGGAAGCAAGTCATCCTCGGTTCCGAGGGACTGCCGAAGAAGAAGAATGATGCGGAGATGCCGGTGTTGGACTGGGGTGGACAAAAGTGAGAAGTCGCACAACACCAGGTTATAGTCCAACAGATTTATTTGAAATCACGAGCTTTCGGAGCACTGCTCCTTCGTCAGGTGAAGTGAAGAAATACCCGAAAGCTTGTGCTTTCAAATAAAGCTATTGGACTATAACCTGGTGTTTTGCGACTTCTCAGTAAGAAGGAGAAGATTGAGAAAAAATTGGCAACACTAAGTCCGGGCAAGAGGGGGCAGCATTGTACTGTCAATCTGTCCGAAACCTGAGCCTGGTAAAATTACTGCAAACAGCAACAATCTGTATTTATCCAGCGCCCTTTAACGTAGTAAAACGTCCCAAGGCACTTCACAGGAGCGTAAATCAAACAGAATTTGACATCGAGCCACATAAGATATCAGGACAGGCGACCGAAAGCTTGGTCAAAGAGGTCGGTTTTAAGGAGCGTCTTAAAGGAGGAGAGAGAGGCGGAGAGGTTTAGGGAGGGAATTCCAGAGCTCGGGGCCCAGGCAGCTGAAGGCACGGCCGCCAATGGTGGAGCGATGGAAATCGGGGGACGCGCAAGAGGCCAGAATTGGAGGAGCGCAGAGATCTCGGAGGGTTGTAGGGCTGGAGGAGGTTACAGAGATAGGGAGGGTTGTAGGGGCTGGAGGAGGTTACAGAGATAGGGAGGGGTTGTAGGGGCTGGAGGAGGTTACAGAGATAGGGAGGTTGTAGGGGCTGGAGGAGGTTACAGAGATCGGGAGGAGTGTAGGGCTGGAGGAGGTTACAGAGATAGGGAGGGTTGTAGGGGCTGGAGGAGGTTACAGAGATAGGGAGGGTTGTAGGGGCTGGAGGAGGTTACAGAGATAGGGAGGGTTGTAGGGGCTGGAGGAGGTTACAGAGATAGGGAGGGTTGTAGGGGCTGGAGGAGGTTACAGAGATAGGGAGGGTTGTAGGGGCTGGAGGAGGTTACAGAGATAGGGAGGAGTGTAGGGCTGGAGGAGGTTACAGAGATAGGGAGGGTCTGTAGGGGCTGTAGGAGGTTACAGAGATAGGGTGGGTTGTAGGGCTGGAAGAGGTTACAGTGATAGGGAGGGTTGTAGGGGGCTGGAGGAGGTTACAGAGATAGGGAGGGTTGTAGGGCTGGAGGAGGTTACAGTGATAGGGAGGGTTGTGGGGCTGGAGGTGGTTACAGAGATAGGGAGGGTTGTAGGGGCTGGAGGAGGTTACAGAGATAGGGAGGGTCTGTAGGGACTGGAGGAGGTTACAGAGATAGGGAGGGTTGTAGGGGCTGGAGGAGGTTACAGAGATAGGGTGGGTTGTAGGGCTGGAAGAGGTTACAGTGATAGGGAGGGTTGTAGGGGGCTGGAGGAGGTTACAGAGATAGGGAGGGTTGTAGGGCTGGAGGAGGTTACAGTGATAGGGAGGGTTGTGGGGCTGGAGGTGGTTACAGAGATAGGGAGGGGTGTAGGGGGCTGGAGGAGGTTACATAGATAGGGGGGGTTGTAGGGGCTGGAGGAGGTTACAGAGATAGGGAGGGTTGTAGGGGCTGGAGGAGGTTACAAGGATAGGGAGGGTTGTTGGGGCTGGAGGAGGTTACAGAGATAGGGAGGGTTGTAGGGGCTGGAGGAGGTTACAGAGATAGGGAGGGTTGTAGGGCTGGAGGAGGTTACAGAGATAGGGAGGGTTGTAGGGGCTGGAGGAGGTTACAGAGATAGGGAGGGTTGTGGGGCTGGAGGAGGTTACAGAGATAGGGAGGGTTGTAGGGGCTGGAGGAGGTTACAGAGATAGGGAGGGGGCGAGGAGGTCGTGGAGGGATTGGAACACCAGGATGAGAATTTTAAAATTGAAATGTTACTTAACCGGGAGCCAGTGTAGGTCAGCGAGCAATGGGAACACGGGTCTTGGTGCGGGTCAGGACACAGGGGCAGCAGAGTTTTGGATAATCTCAAGTTTACGGCGGGTGGAAGGTGGGAGGCCGGCCAGGAGAACGTTTGGAACAGTCACGTCTAGAAGTAACATCCAGACTGGTTTTCTCTGTCTCCCTCCGTCAAATGTGAGACAGGGAGAGAGAGAGAAAGAACCATCAAATGTTTCAGCACAGAAGGAGGCCCATCTCTCATAAAGAACTCTCCTGTTGGACCCATTCCCCATGCCCTCTTCCCATTCTACCCGCCCCCCCCCCCCTGTCGACTGTCTGCCTGTCCCATTTTCCCATTCGGCCCATAAGCACATAAGAAATAGGAGCAGAAGTAGGCCTTGAGGCCTTGACAGGGTAGACACTGAGAGGCTGCTTCCCCTGGCTGGAGAGTCTAGAACTAAGAGGCACAGTCTCAGGAGAAGAGGTCCTCGAGCCTGCTCCGCCATTCAATAAGATCATGGCTGATCTTCTACCTCATCTCCACTTTCCCGCCCGATCCCCATATCCCTTGATTCCCTTAATATTCAAAAATCTATCGATCTCTGTCTTGAATCTACTCAACGGCTGAGCCTCCACAGCCCTCTGTGGTAGAGAATTCCAAAGATTCACCACCCTCTGAGTGAAGAAATTTCTCCTCATCTCAGTCTTAAATGGCCGACCCCTTATCCTGAGACTGTGACCCCTGGTTCTAGACTCTCTATAGGAACTTAAGAAGGTAGAAACATGAGGAGGCCTTTCAGCCCCTCGAGCCTGTTCCGCCATTCAATGAGATCATGGCTGACCTGCCACCTAACTCCATCTACCCGCCTTTGGCCCACATCCTTTAATACCTTTGGTTAACAAAAATCTATCAATCTCAGATTTAAAATTAACAATTGATCCAGCATCAGTTGCCGTTTGCGGAAGAGAGTTCCAAACCTCTACCGCCCTGTGTGTAGCTTAGGGTCCAGGTGGCTGAAGGCACGGCCGCCAATGCTGGAGCGATGGAAATCGGGGGATGTGCAAGAGGCCAGAATTGGAGGAGAGCAGAGATCTCGGAGGGTTGTGCGGCTGGAGGAGGTTACAGAGATAGGGAGGGTTGTAGGGGCTGGAGGAGGTTACAGAGATAGGGAGGATTGTAGGGGCTGGAGGAGGTTACAGAGATAGGGAGGGTTGTAGGGGCTGGAGGAGGTTACAGAGATAGGGAGGGTTGTAGGGGCTGGAGGAGGTTACAGAGATAGGGAGGGTTGTAGGGGCTGGAGGAGGTTACAGGGATAGGGAGGGTTGTGGGGCTGGAGGAGGTTACAGAGATAGGGAGGATTGTAGGGGCTGGAGGAGGTTACAGAGATAGGGAGGGTTGTAGGGCTGGAGGAGGTTACAGAGATAGGGAGGGTTGTAGGGGCTGGAGGAGGTTACAGAGATAGGGAGGGTTGTAGGGCTGGAGGAGGTTACAGAGATAGGGAGGGTTGTAGGGGCTGGAGGAGGTTACAGAGATAGGGAGGGTTGTAGGGACTGGAGGAGGTTACAGAGATAGGGAGGGTTGTAGGGCTGGAGGAGGTTACAGTGATAGGGAGGGTTGTAGGGCTGGAAGAGGTTACAGAGATAGGGAGGGTTGTAGGGGCTGGAGGAGGTTACAGAGATAGGGAGGGTTGTAGGGCTGGAGGAGGTTACAGAGATAGGGAGGGTTGTAGGGGCTGGAGGAGGTTACAGAGATAGGGAGGGTTGTAGGGGCTGGAGGAGGTTACAGAGATAGGGAGGGTTGTAGGGACTGGAGGAGGTTACAGAGATAGGGAGGGTTGTAGGGGCTGGAGGAGGTTACAGAGATAGGGAGGGGTGTAGGGGCTGGAGGAGGTTACAGAGATAGGGAGGGTTGTAGGGCTGGTTGAGGTTACAGAAATAGGGAGTGTTGTAGGAGCTGGAGGAGGTTACAGAGATAAGGAGGGGTGTAGGGGCTGGAGGAGGTTACAGAGATAGGGAGGGTTGTAGGGGCTGGAGGAGGTTACAGAGATAAGGAGTGTTGTAGGGCTGGAGGAGGTTACAGAGATAGGGAGTGTTGTAGGGCTGGAGGAGGTTACAGAGATAGGGAGGGTTGTAGGGGCTGGAGGAGGTTACAGAGATAGGGAGGGTTGTAGGGGCTGGAGGAGGTTACAGGGATAGGGAGGGTTGTAGGGGGCTGGAGGAGGTTACAGTGATAGGGAGGGGTGTAGGGGCTGGAGGAGGTTACAGGGATAGGGAGGGTTGTAGGGGGCTGGAGGAGGTTACAGAGATAGGGAGGGTTGTAGGGCTGGAGGAGGTTACAGAGATAGGGAGGGTTGTGGGGCTGGAGGAGGTTACAGAGATAGGGAGGGTTGTAGGGGCTGGAGGAGGTTACAGAGATAGGGAGGGTTGTAGGGGGCTGGAGGAGGTTACAGAGATAGGGAGGGTTGTAGGGCTGGAGGAGGTTACAGAGATAGGGAGGGTTGTAGGGCTGGAGGAGGTTACAGAGATAGGGAGGGTTGTAGGGCTGGAGGAGGTTACAGAGATAGGGAGGGGGACGAGGAGGGATTCGAAAACGAGGATGGAGAATTTTAAAATCGAGGCGTTGCCAGAGCGAGAGCCAATGGAGGTCAGCGAGCACAGAGCGGGTGATGGATGAACGGGACTCAGTGCGAGTTAGGACACGGGGCAGCCGAGTTTGGGATGACCTGAAGGAAAATTCTAGGGTTCGTAGGGTTTAAAACAGGTAGCCAATCTTTCAAGGATCGGCGGTTAAACTTGAATTGAATTTTGAATTTAATAAAGGGTCTGCGAACTTTCCAACAGGACGTCCTTGCTCCAATAAGTCGGGGAATGAAAATTGGGCGGCCGAACTAAACTTAAATGCCTGTAACTTTCAGCCGGGAAGGCCGTGCACGTTCCAGGTGAGGCAATGCCTCAGCTGCCTTTGAGGAAGGAGCTCCATTCCCTCCTCGTTACGAAGGCCTCTCATCCCTGGGATTATCCTTGCGAATCTGGTGATTGGCAAAAAGAACCAGAGATGACACGAGGAAAAAAAAACATTTTTTACGCAGCGAGTTGTTGTGATCTGGAATGCGCTGCCTGAAAGGGCGGTGGAAGCAGATTCAATCGTAACTTTCAAAAGGGGAATTGGATAAATACTTGAAAAGGAGAAATGTGCAGGGCTGTGGGGAAAGAGCAGGGGGGAGTGGGGCTAATTGGAGAGCTCTTTCAAAGTGCTGGCACAGGCACGATGGGCCGAATGGCCTCCTCCTGTGCTGTAAGATTCTATGATTCTAATCTCTTCAGCACCCTCTCCATGACCTTGACATCCTTCTCAAAGTAGGGCACCCAAATATATACAATTATGCATAACGTGTGCGTATGAGTCACGAAACTGGACTTGTCACTGAATAGCTGTATTGCAGCCTTTGTGTCCACAGAAGTCAAATATAATATAATTTGAGACTCATTTTTTTAACATTTATAAAGCGCTGGTTAGGCCACAACTGGAGTATTGCATCCAGTTCTGGTCACCACACTTTAGGAAGGATGTGAAGGCACTTGAGAGGGTGCAGAGGAGATTTACCAGAATGGTTCCGGGGATGGGGGATCTTAGCTACAAGGACAGGTTGGAGAAGCTGGATTTGTTTTCATTAGAGCAAAGGAGGTTGAAGGGTGATTTGAGAGAGATGTACAGGATTATGACAGGTTTGGATAGGCTAGATGGGGAAAGGCTGTTCCCACTAGTTGATGGTACAAGGACTAGGAGACACAGATTTAAGGTTTTGGGCAAAAGATACAGGGGGGATGTGAGGGAAAACTTTTTTACGCAGCGAGTGGTGAGGACCTGGAACTCGCTGCCGACGGAAGTGGTGGAAGCGGAGACACTCAATGTTTTCAAGGGGAGACTGGATGGGCACTGGAGGGAAATAAACTTGCAGGGCTACGGGGATAGAGCGGGGGAATGGGACTGACTGGATTGCTCTACAGAGAGCCGGCACGGGCTCGATGGGCCAAATGGCCTCCTTCTGTGCCGCTATGACTATGACTCCTTTTCCAATAATCAGTGACCCTCAAATTTAAAAAGAAATTAAAATTTAACCTCGCCAGCCCTGCACGCCAAAGCAGGATGTGCCTGCCTGAAATTAATCTTCTTTTTTTTTTAAACATAAAATTGTGTGTTTATTTGTGCTTAGCCCATTTATAGTCTTTATTTTTAATTAGATGTTATTTTTGGGGGGGGGGGGCAGTAGGCCTCAGGCCTGCTGCATCTCCATGGTAACCGGTTTGCCCCTTGACCCCTGACTCGCTTAAGATGGCGGACGGTCAGTATATTCTATTTTATTTGCAAATCTAATTTATTTTTTGCTGATTTATCGACGGGCCGCCGCCTTATTTTGTGGAAGTTTTATTTTCTGAGGGGAATTCGGGTTTTGGTTTTTTTTTAATTATTTTTTTTAAGGGCGTTTGGTGACGTCCGTCAGCTGCTGATTGGCCGGCGGCTGAGGCGGACCGGCGCTGATTAGCCGGCGCGGCTGTCAGTCAGCGCGGAGGGCCCCGCCCCTGAAGGGCTCAGCCCGGAAGTGAGGAGATTCGCTGATTGGCCAGGACCTGAGGAGTGGGGTGGCCAGGGCTGGGCGGCCGGGGCTCAAACTGGCCTCAGGTGACTTCAAGTGGTCTTAGGTGACCTCAAGTGGCCTCAGGTGGTCTTAGGTGACCTCAAGTGGCCTCAGGTGGTCTTAGGTGACCTCAAGTGGCCTCAGGTGGTCTTAGGTGACCTCAAGTGGTCTTAGCTGACCTCAAGTGGCCTCAGGTCGTCTTAGGTGACCTCAAGTGGCCTCAAGTTAGCCCCATTTGGTCCTCTTTCATCTCTGGTGGTCTTTGGTGACCTCAGGTGTCCTCAAGTTAGCCCCATTTGGTCCTCTTTCATCTCTGGTGGTCTTACGTGACCTCAGGTGACCTCAAGTTAGTCCCCTTTGGTCTCTGGATGTCTTAGGTGACCTCAGTTGTCCTCAAGTAGTTCCCTTTGGTCTCTGGTAGTCTTAGGTGACCTCAACTGGCCTTAGGTGGTCTCTGGTGACCTCAAGTGAGCTCAGGTGACCTCAAGTGAGCTCAGGTGACCTCAACTGGCCTCAGGAGTGCTCAAGTGGCCACGAGTGTCCTCAAGTGGCCTCCAACCATGAGGGTGCTGAACCGGTTTGAGCCGGCGTTCTACGCCCCCCTTTGCATGACCTCCGTCATGACCCTATTGGTCTCCCTGGAGATGGTCTACATCATCCTCACCGACCCACGCCTGGCCCCTCCACCCGGGATGGGCTGGGTTGACGCGGGGCTGGGCTCGGACCCCTGGGGGTCTCCTCGCCCCGCGGCGGGGTCGGTCCTGGCCCTGGGGGCTTGGCGCATCCTCCATCTCACTTTCCTGGCCTTTATCCTGGGCAACGTGGTTGGCAATCTCTGCCTCTTCATCAGGAGGAACCCCAGCATTCGTGGGGTGTTCCTGTCCGACCGGGCAATGGGGCAGGGCTGGGGGTAAGTATTTTGTCTTTGGGAGGAGGAGGAGAGGGGTAAAAGTTGGTTGGTGTTGTGGGAGAGAAAGGACCGGGGTAAATGGGTGCGGTCAACTGCATGGAATGATGGGAGGTCAAGGATGTTCCTCTCCAGCCAGGAGGACCCTGATTGATTAAGTAGACAGATTAAGTGAGTGGGCAAAACTGTGGTGGATGGAGTTCTGTGTGGGGAAAGTGCGAGATCTAAGAAAGGGTATTTTCTAAATGACGCGAGACTAAGAATTTAGGTGTCCCCATGTACACAAATCGCTAAAAGCTACTGGAATACAAAAGACAGGTTGTTATGGTTCAGTTGTGCAGAGCTTTCATTAGACCCCATCTGGTTCAGTTCCGGGCCCCGCACCTCAGGAAGGATATACAGCACTGGCCTCGGAGAGGGAGCAACGCAGATTGACCAGAACGATACCCGGGGCTAAAAGGGTTAAATTACGAGGACAGGTTGCACAGACTGGGCTTGAGTTTAGAAGATTAAGGGGTGATCTAATTGAAGTGTTTGAAATATTGCAACGATTCGACAGGGTAGAGAGAGAGAAACTATTTCCTCTGGTGGGGGGAGTCCAGAACAAGGGGGCAGAACCTTAAAATTAGAGCCAGGCCGTTCAGGGGTGATGTCAGGAAGCACTTCTTCACACAAAGGGGAGTGGAAATCTGGAACTCTCTCCCCCAGAAAGCTGTTGAGGCTGGGGGTCAATTGGAAATTTCAGGACTGAGATGGAGAGATTTTTGTTGGGTCAGGGTATCAAGGGATATGGAGCAAAGGCGGGTAGATGGAGTTAAGATACAGATCAGCCATGATCTGATTGAATGACGGAACAGGCTCGAGGGGCTGAACGGCCTCCTCCTGTTCCTATTGATCCAGTCAGAGGTGCCACTTGTCTGCCAGGACGGCAATATGGGGAGCACTGAACTATGGGAAACAGAGGACCCAGCCAGATTCCCTGACCCTGAAAGATATTCCTCGACGAGGGGACTGCAAAGACCATAACGGACGTAGGGGCAAAGCGGAGAATTCAGCTCGAAACGCCAGGAGAGGGCGGAGAAACCTGGGCTTTTCAGCTTAGCGAGGAAGCCTCTGAGAATGGATGCTAGAGATGTGTGGGATTGTTAAGGGGACAGAAAGAGTTAACCCCAAAACTGCGGGATCAGAACAAAAGGATACGGCTGTTTGATGTGATAAAATGTGTTTGTTGGCCCTGGTCTGCTGGACAGGGAATGTAAATGCTTCACGCGGATTCGTGGAATGAATGGGGTTTGGCCTATTGGGATTGTGTACAATGGGAGTGAATGGAAGGGGTTGGGTCCATTGGGATTGTGTACAATGGGAGTGAATGGGAAGGGGTTTGGGTCCAGTGGGATTGTGTACAATGGGAGTGAATGGGAAGGGGTTTGGGTCCAGTGGGATTGTGTACAATGGGAGTGAATGGGAAGGGGTTTGGGTCCATTGGGATTGTGTACAGTGGGAGTGAATGGGAAGGGGTTTGGTCCATTGCGATTGTGTACAGTGGGAGTGAATGGGAAGGGGTTTGGGTCCATTGGGATTGTGTACAGTGGGAGTGAATGGGAAGGGGTTTGGGTCCATTGGGATTGTGTACAGCGGGAGTGAATGGGAAGGGGTTTGGTCCATTGGGATTGTGTACAATGGGAGTGAATGGGAAGGGGTTTGGTCCATTGCGATTGTGTACAGTGGGAGTGAATGGGAAGGGGTTTGGGTCCATTGGGATTGTGTACAGTGGGAGTGAATGGGAAGGGGTTTGGTCCATTGGGATTGTGTACAGTGGGAGTGAATGGGAAGGGGTTTGGTCCATTTGGATTGTGTACAGTGGGAGTGAATGGGAAGGGGTTTGGTCCATTGCGATTGTGTACAGTGGGAGTGAATGGGAAGGGGTTTGGGTCCATTGGGATTGTGTACAGTGGGAGTGAATGGGAAGGGGTTTGGGTCCATTGGGATTGTGTACAGCGGGAGTCAATGGGAAGGGGTTTGGTCCATTGGGATTGTGTACAGTGGGAGTGAATGGAAGGGGTTTGGGTCCATTGGGATTGTGTACAATGGGAGTGAATGGGAAGGGGTTTGGTCCATTGGGATTGTGTACAGTGGGAGTGAATGGGAAGGCGTTTGGGTCCATTGGGATTGTGTACAGTGGGAGTGAATGGGAAGGGGTTTGGTCCATTGCGATTGTGTACAGTGGGAGTGAATGGGAAGGGGTTTGGTCCATTGGGATTGTGTACAGTGGGAGTGAATGGGAAGGGGTTTGGTCCATTGCGATTGTGTACAGTGGGAGTGAATGGGAAGGCGTTTGGGTCCATTGGGATTGTGTACAGTGGGAGTGAATGGGAAGGGGTTTGGTCCATTGGGATTGTGTACAATGGGAGTCAATGGGAAGGGGTTTGGTCCATTGGGATTGTGTACAGTGGGAGTGAATGGGAAGGGGTTTGGGTCCATTGGGATTGTGTACAATGGGAGTGAATGGGAAGGGGTTTGGTCCATTGGGATTGTGTACAGTGGGAGTGAATGGGAAGGCGTTTGGGTCCATTGGGATTGTGTACAGTGGGAGTGAATGGGAAGGGGTTTGGTCCATTGCGATTGTGTACAGTGGGAGTGAATGGGAAGGGGTTTGGTCCATTGGGATTGTGTACAGTGGGAGTGAATGGGAAGGGGTTTGGTCCATTGCGATTGTGTACAGTGGGAGTGAATGGGAAGGCGTTTGGGTCCATTGGGATTGTGTACAGTGGGAGTGAATGGGAAGGGGTTTGGGTCCATTGGGAACCTAGACAGGTCTGAGTTTATTTGGGATGGACTCCTGGACAGAGTAGTGGATGTAAAAACCTCCAGGAATGGGTTTGAGGAAGCGAATGGACGTGTGTCTCTGGGTGGAATTAATATGGGCCGATCGGCGTTGCTCTGGGCTTGCGAGCTGTGGCGGACAGTGTTTGACGTGACCCTGACTGTCTTTCCTCGCAGGTACTGCTACTTGTGTGAGTCGCACACCCCCCTGCGCTGCTCGCACTGCCACGACTGCAGGGTCTGCGTCCTCCGTCGCGACCATCACTGCGTCTTCTTTGGCCAGTGCGTGGGCCTCGCCAACCATCGCTACTTCCTGTGCTGCGTGGCCCACATGTGGGTGGGACTGCTGTACGCCATCGTCCTCAACGCCGAGATCTTCATGGAACTGCTGCAGGAGGGGCTCTCCCTGCACAGCGTCTTCCTGCTCCTCATGCCCTGGGTGATGCTGGTCACAGGTGAGTCAGAGTTATACAGCACCGAAAGAGGCCCTTCGGCCCATCGTGTCCGCGCTGGCCATCAAGCCCTGTCTATTCTAATCCCATTTTCCAGCACTTGGTCCGTAGCCTTGTATGCTATGGCGTTTCAAGTGCTCCTCCTAAATGCTTCGTGAATGTTGTGAGGGTTCCTGAGGGTGAGCAACGCGAGGTTTCCTTCTCGACAGGACACCAACTGAGGAATCAGCAGCAGCCCCCCTCCCTATCTCTGTAACCTCCTCCAGCCCCTACAACCCTCCCTATCACTGTAACCTCCTCCACCCCCTACAACCCTCCCTATCACTGTAACCTCCTCCAGCCCCTACAACCCTCCCTATCTCTGTAACCTCCTCCAGCCCCTACAACCCTCCCTATCACTGTAACCTCCTCCAGCCCCTACAACCCTCCCTATCTCTGTAACCTCCTCCAGCCCCACAACCCTCCCTATCTCTGTAACCTCCTCCAGCCCTACAACCCTCCCTATCTCTGTAACCTCCTCCAGCCCCTACAACCCTCCCTATCTCTGTAACCTCCTCCAGCCCTACAACCCTCCCTATCACTGTAACCTCCTCCAGCCCCGACAACCCTCCCTATCTCTGTAACCTCCTCCAGCCCTACAACCCTCCCTATCTCTGTAACCTCCTCCAGCCCCTACACCCCTCCCTATCTCTGTAACCTCCTCCAGCCCTACAACCCTCCCTATCTCTGTAACCTCCTCCAGCCCCCACAACCCTCCCTATCTCTGTAACCTCCTCCAGCCCCACAACCCTCCCTATCTCTGTAACCTCCTCCAGTCCCTACAACCCTCCCTATCTCTGTAACCTCCTCCAGTCCCTACAACCCTCCCTATCTCTGTAACCTCCTCCAGCCCCTACAACCCTCCCTATCTCTGTAACCTCCTCCAGCCCCACAACCCTCCCTATCTCTGTAACCTCCTCCAGCCCCTACAACCCTCCCTATCTCTGTAACCTCCTCCAGCCCTACAACCCTCCCTATCACTGTAACCTCCTCCAGCGCCCACAACCCTCCCTATCTCTGTAACCTCCTCCAGCGCCCACAACCCTCCCTATCTCTGTAACCTCCTCCAGCCCCTATAACCCTCCCTATCTCTGTAACTTCCTCCAGCCCCCACAACCCTCCCTATCTCTGTAACCTCCTCCAGCCCCACAACCCTCCCTATCACTGTAACCTCCTCCAGCCCCTACACCCCTCCCTATCTCTGTAAACTCCTCCAGCCCTACAACCCTCCCTATCTCTGTAACCTCCTCCAGCCCCTACAACCCTCCCTATCACTGTAACCTCCTCCAGCCCCTACAACCCTCCCTATCTCTGTAACCTCCTCCAGCCCCTACAACTCTCCCTATCTCTGTAACCTCCTCCTGCCCCTACAACCCTCCCTATTTCTGTAACCTCCTCCAGCCCCCCACGCTCCCTATCTCTGTAACCTCCTCCAGCCCCACAACCCTCCCTATCTCTGTAACCTCCTCCAGCCCCTACAACCCTCCCCATCACTGTAACCTCCTCCAGCCCCACAACCCTCCCTATCTCTGTAACCTCCTCCAGCCCCTACAACCCTCCCTATCTCTGTAACCTCCTCCAGCCCCAACACCCCTCCCTATCTCTGTAACCTCCTCCAGCCCCTACAACCCTCCCTATCTCTGTAATCTCCTCCAGCCCCTACAACCCTCCCTATCTCTGTAACCTCCTCCAGCCCCTACAACCCTCCCTATCACTGTAACCTCCTCCAGCCCCCTACAACCCTCCCTATCTCTGTAACCTCCTCCAGCCCCCACAACCCTCCCTATCTCTGTAACCTCCCCCAGCCCCTACAACCCTCCCTATCTCTGTAACCTCCTCCAGCCCCTACAACCCTCCCTATCTCTGTAACCTTCCCCCAGCCCCTACAACCCTCCCTATCTCTGTAACCTCCCCCAGCCCCTACAACCCTCCCTATCTCTGTAACCTCCTCCAGCCCCCACAACCCTCCCTATCTCTGTAACCTCCTCCAGCCCCTACAACTCTCCCTATCTCTGTAACCTCCTCCTGCCCCTACAACCCTCCCTATCTCTGTAACCTCCTCCAGCCCCTACAACCCTCCCTATCTCTGTAACCTCCTCCAGCCCCTACACCCCTCCCTATCTCTGTAACCTCCTCCAGCCCCCTACAACCCTCCCTATCTCTGTAACCTCCTCCAGCCCCACAACCCTCCCTATCTCTGTAACCTCCTCCAATTCCGGTCCCTTGCGCGTCCCCCCCCCCGCCCCCCCCCCGATTTCCATTGTCTTCGGTCCCTGCCACAAACTCCATTCCCGAGCCTGTGACAAAGGTAAACTGTCCCTCCTCGTCCTTCTCGACTTGTCTGCAGCCTTTGACACGGTTGACCACTCCATCCTTCTCCAACGCCTCTCCACCGTCGTCCAGCTGGGTGGGACTGCCCTCGCCTGGTTCCATTCTTATCTAATCGTAACCAGAGAATCACCTGCAACGGCTTCTCTTCCCGCTCCCGCATCGTTACCTCTGGTGTCCCCCCAGGATCTATCCTTGGCCCCCTCCTATTTCTGATCCCCTTGGCGACATCATCCGAAAACACAGCCTCAGTTCCCACATGTACGCTGACGACACACAGCTCTACCTCACTACATCTTCTCTCGACCCCTCCATGGTCTCTAAATTGTCAGACTGCTTGTCCGGCATCCAGTTCTGGATGAGCAGAAATTTTCTCCAATTAAATATCGGGAAGACCGAAGCCATTGTTTTCAGTCCCCGCCACAAACTCCGTTCCCCACCTAATGACTCCATCCCTCTCCCTAACATCTGTCTGAGGCTGAACCACACTGTTCGCAAACTTGGTGTCATATTTGATCCGAGCTTAGCCCCGACCCCGTATCCTTTCCATCACTAAGACCGCCTACTTCCACCTCCGTAACATCGCCCGTCTCCGCCCCTGCCTCAGCTCATCTGCTGCTGAAGTCCATGTACACCACATCAACCGCATTGCCCTCATCAACCCTCTCTGTTACCTCATTAAAAACTCAATCAAGTTAATTAAACACGATTTGCCTTAAACAAATCCGTGCTGGCTTTCCTTAATTAATCCACACTTGTCCAAGTGACTGTTAACTTTGTCCCTGATTATTGTTTCTAAAAGCTTCCCCACTACCGAGGTTAAACTGACCAGCCTGTAGTTGCTGTTTTATCCTTACACCCCTTTTTGAACAAGGGTGTAACATTTGCAATTCTCCAGTCCTCTGGCACCACCCCCTTATCCAAGGAGGATTGGAAGATTATGGCCAGTACCTCCGCAATTTCCACCTTTACTTTCCTCAGCATCCTAGGATGCATCCCATCCGGTCCTGGTGACTTATATACAGTCACCAGGTATATACAACTACCTCCTCCACTCCTTGACCCCTCCAGGACATCCTCTCTCTCCATCACTGTCACATTCTCCTTAATCAATACTGACACCCCACCTCCTTTCTTTCCTTCCCTATCTTTCCTGAACACCTTATATCCAGGAATATTTAGTATCCAATCCTGCCCTTTTTTGAGCCTGTCTCTGAAACCTCCTCCAGCCCCACAACCCTCCGAGATCTCTGCGCTCCTCCAATTCTGGCCTCTTGCGCGTTCCCCGATTTCCATCGCTCCACCATTGGCGGCCGTGCCTTCAGCTGCCTGGGCCCTGAGCTCTGGAATTCCCTCCCTAAACCTCTGTGGAGACCAGAACTGTGCACGGTGATCAGAAGTGTACATGGTACTCCAAGTGTGGGATATGGAGACCAGAACTGTGCACAGTAACTCCAAGTGTGTGATATGGAGACCAGAACTGTGCACAGTGACTCCAAGTGTGGGATATGGAGACCAGAACTGTGCACAGTGACTCCAAGTGTGGTCTAACCAAGGTTCGATACAAGTTTAGCGTAACTTCTCTGCTCTTCAATCCTATCCTTCTAGCAATGAACCGCAGTGCTTTGGTCTTGCTTTTTATTTGATGGCCTTTGTTCCCCTGCGTTGCTCCGTTATTTTAGTGACTTGTGTCTCTTGTCTCGCCTCTGCTCGGACAGGTCAGGTGGGCCTCTCCGCCTTCTTGTTTGCGTTCGTGGCGGACACGTGCGTGGTGGGCTTCCTCTTCGTCTCGGCCTTCCTGCTCTTCCACCTGCAGCTGCTGCGACGCGGGCAGACCACAAGGGAGTGGAGCGCGGGGCGCAGCGGCACCTACGACCTGGGCTGGCGGAGGAACACGGCCGAGCTGCTGGGCCAGCGCTGGTACCTGGCCTGGCTCTGCCCCCTCGTCCCTTCCTCGCTGCCCGGCGACGGCATCACCTTCGAGGTCAAGCCCTTCCTGGCCCACCAGCCCACCAGCCTCTTCTGAAAACTGCTCCACGTTTCCCCCCGCCCCCCGCTTGCCATCCGACCATCTCGCCAGGTAAGGTACCAGCCTCGAGGGCGTGACCCTCCCGGCGGGCGGGGTGCAGTAGCAGGTTGACCGGGGCGATCACGGGGCTGAAAGGGTTAAATTACGAGGACAGGTCGCGCAGACCAGGCTTGTGTTCCCTCGATCAGGGGCTGAGCTGACGAGATGTTTAAGATGATTCAAGAAAGTCTCCCATTTCTCCCGCGCCTTTCACCACCTCAGGACGTCCCAAAGCGTTTCACAGCCAATCAAGTACTTTTTTTGAAGTGTGGTCACTGCTGTAATGTGGGAAACGCAGCAGCCAATTTGTGCACAGCAAGCTCCCACAAACAGCAATGTGATAATGACCGGATCATCTGTTTTTAGTGATGTTGGTTGAGGGGTAAATATTGTCCCCAGGACACCGGGGAGAACTCCCCCTGCTCTTCTTCCAATAGTGGCCGTGGGATCTTTTACATCCACCTGAGAGGGCAGACGGGGTCTCGGTTTAACGTCTCATCCCGAAAGATGGCACCTCTGACAGTGTGGCGCTCCCTCAGTACTGCCCCTCCGACAGTGTGGCACTCCCTCAGTACTGCCCCTCTCACAGTGCGGCGCTCCCTCAGTACCGCCCCTCCGACAGTGCAGTGCTCCCTCAGTACTGCCCCTCCGACAGTGCGGTGCTCCCTCAGTACCGCCCCTCCGACATTGCGGCGCTACCTCAGTACTGCCTCTCCGACAGTGTGGCACTCCCTCAGTACTGCCCCTCTCACAGTGCGGTGCTCCCTCAGTACTGCCCCTCCGACAGTGCGGCGCTCCCTCAGTACCGCCCCTCCGACAGTGCGGCGCTCCCTCAATACGGCCCCTCCCACAGTGCAGCACTCCCTCAGTACTGCCCCTCCGACAGTGCGGTGCTCCCTCAGTACCACCCCTCCGACAGTGCAGCGCTCCCTCAGTACCACCCCTCCGACAGTGCGGCGCTCCCTCAGTACCGCCCCTCTGACAGTGCGGCGCTACCTCAGTACCGCCCCTCCGACAGTGCGGTGCTCCCTCAGTACCGCCCCTCCGACAGTGCGGCGCTCCCTCAGTACTGCCTCTCCGACAGTGTGGCGCTCCCTCAGTACTGCCTCTCCGACAGTGTGGCACTCCCTCAGTACTGCCCCTCTCACAGTGTGGTGCTCCCTCAGTACTGCCCCTCCGACAGTGCGGCGCTCCCTCAGTACCGCCCCTCCGACAGTGCGGCACTCCCTCAGTACTGCCTCTCCGACAGTGTGGCGCTCCCTCAGTACTGCCCCTCCGACAGTGTGGCGCTCCCTCAGTACTGCCCCTCCGACAGTGCGGTGCTCCCTCAGTACTGCCCCTCCGACAATGCGGCGCTCCCTCAGTAGTGCCCCTCCGACAGTGCGGCGCTCGCTCAGCACTGCCCCTCCGACAGTGCGGCGCTCCCTCGGTACCGCCCCTCCGACAGTGCGGCGCTCCGTTAGTACTGCCCCTCCGAAAGTGCGGCGCTCCGTTAGTACTGCCCCTCCGAAAGTGCGGCGCTCCCTCAGTACTGCCCCTCCGACAGTGCGGCGCTCCCTCAGTACTGCCCCTCCGACAGTGCGGCGCTCCCTCAGTACTGCCCCTCCGACAGTGTGGCACTCCCTCAGTACTGCCCCTCTCACAGTGCGGCGCTCCCTCAGTACCGCCCCTCCGACAGTGCAGTGCTCCCTCAGTACTGCCCCTCCGACAGTGCGGTGCTCCCTCAGTACCGCCCCTCCGACATTGCGGCGCTACCTCAGTACTGCCTCTCCGACAGTGTGGCACTCCCTCAGTACTGCCCCTCTCACAGTGCGGTGCTCCCTCAGTACTGCCCCTCCGACAGTGCGGCGCTCCCTCAGTACCGCCCCTCCGACAGTGCGGCGCTCCCTCAATACGGCCCCTCCCACAGTGCAGCACTCCCTCAGTACTGCCCCTCCGACAGTGCGGTGCTCCCTCAGTACCACCCCTCCGACAGTGCAGCGCTCCCTCAGTACCACCCCTCCGACAGTGCGGCGCTCCCTCAGTACCGCCCCTCTGACAGTGCGGCGCTACCTCAGTACCGCCCCTCCGACAGTGCGGTGCTCCCTCAGTACCGCCCCTCCGACAGTGCGGCGCTCCCTCAGTACTGCCTCTCCGACAGTGTGGCGCTCCCTCAGTACTGCCTCTCCGACAGTGTGGCACTCCCTCAGTACTGCCCCTCTCACAGTGTGGTGCTCCCTCAGTACTGCCCCTCCGACAGTGCGGCGCTCCCTCAGTACCGCCCCTCCGACAGTGCGGCACTCCCTCAGTACTGCCTCTCCGACAGTGTGGCGCTCCCTCAGTACTGCCCCTCCGACAGTGCGGCGCTCCCTCAGTACTGCCCCTCCGACAGTGCGGTGCTCCCTCAGTACTGCCCCTCCGACAATGCGGCGCTCCCTCAGTAGTGCCCCTCCGACAGTGCGGCGCTCGCTCAGCACTGCCCCTCCGACAGTGCGGCGCTCCCTCGGTACCGCCCCTCCGACAGTGCGGCGCTCCGTTAGTACTGCCCCTCCGAAAGTGCGGCGCTCCGTTAGTACTGCCCCTCCGAAAGTGCGGCGCTCCCTCAGTACTGCCCCTCCGACAGTGCGGCGCTCCCTCAGTACTGCCCCTCCGACAGTGCGGCGCTCCCTCAGTACTGCCCCTCCGACAGTGGGGCGCTCCCTCACTCCTCCACTAGTGTCAGCCTAGATTTTTGTGCTCAAGTCTCTGGAGTGGGACCTTGGAGAGGGAGCAGGGCAGATTCACCAGAACGATACCCGGGGCTAAAAGGGTTAAATCACGAGGACAGGTTGCACAGACTGGGCTTGTATGCCCTCGAGTTTAGAAGATTAAGGGGTGATCTAATCGAGGTGTTTAAGATGATTAAAGGATTCGATAGGGTAGATCGAGAGAAACTATTTCCTCTGGTGGGGGGAGTCCAGAACAAGGGGGCAGAACCTTCCAATTAGAGCCAGGCCGTTCAGGGGTGATGTCAGGAAGCACTTCTTCACACAAAGGGTGGTGGAAATCTGGAACTCTCTCCCCCATAAAGCTGTCGAGGCCGGGAGTCAATTGGAAATTTCAAAACGGAGATTGATAGATTTTTGTCGGGTAAGGGTATTAAGGGTTGCGGAACCAAGGCGGGTAGATGGAGTTAAGATGGGGCTTGTAACTATAATATAAACTAGATATTTACAAGAAATAATTTTGTGTTTTCAGATGCGGACATGGCCACTGAGTTGAAGCCCCCCCCCCCCCCCCGCCTCTCGGCCCCCGAGTCACCTTGGACCCTTCACAGCGAGCTCCAGACTGCTCCCGCTATCGAAAGGATTTGCTGGCCTGTGTTGGGAAGGTGACTGACTGCTTCGAGTGCCTTGTCGAGACCAAAGTGCCTTTTGTGTCAGGAGATTGAGCGGATTTTAAAAACTAAAAGCCCAGCAAATAATTTCCCGCCCCGCGAGCTCGCTCTCTGGGAAAAATCAGGAAATTCGACGAAGAAACACTTGTCGTTTTGGGGGGAGTTTGGTTGGTTGTGGGGGTTGAAGGGGGCTAGTCGAATTTCTGGGGATAGGCAGGGATCGTTCTTCCAAACTGTACTGTACCTTTAAGAGCTCTCGAGCCCCCCCAGAGCACTCGGACATAGTGGAGATCTGGACCCCGCTCTCGATAAGCTGGGGAGGCTGGTGGGGGGCGCTAGTTGAAAATGTGGAGTCAGAAATGGCTCGATTTTTATAGGGGGAGCTTACGGAACCAGTTCGGGCAGATGGGAGTTAAGTTACGGGTCTGTCGGAGCGAGAGTCAATCGTGTATCATTTCACAAGTGTTTTTTTTATATGCAAAGGGATTGCCGCGATTATGATGTATTGCATGTGGTTGTACTTTGTGCCGAATGAATATGGAAATATAATGGTCACTGGAATCGAGTGACGGGTGCTGGTGTTTGATGATTGCTCTCGTACTCGGTCAGGCGTCACTGCGCAGCACCCTGCGCTGTAATACCGACCGGGAGTCATGGGGAACCGGGGACGGTGGCCGGGGTCTGGGCAGGGGTGCTACATTTTGTCATCGGTGACTCGGGACTGAGTACAGTCCACGGTTCCTGCTCCTGATCGCCCTCCCGTGCGCGCGCGCGCGCAAGTGCTTGTGTGAACATCAGGGCGTAGACCGGATTGGATTTGGCTGCGACGCCCGACGCAGTCAAATAGTGCCGCTCCGCTCACCACCCGG
>CM059450.1:30091941-30100796 GCA_030390025.1 Squalus acanthias | reverse complement strand
AGGCCTTAGAGAGGGTGCAGAAAAGATTCACGAGAATGATTCCAGGGATGAGGGACTTCAGTTATGTGGATAGACTGGAGAGGCTGGGGTTGTTCTCCTTGGAGCAGAGACGGTTGAGAGGAGATTTGATAGAGGTGTTCAAAATCATGAGGGGTCTGGACAGAGTAGATAGGGCGAAACTGTTCCCGTTGGTGGAAGGGTCGAGAACCAGAGGACACAGATTCAAGGCGATTGGCAGAAGAACCAAAGGCGACATGAGGAAAAACTTTTTTACTCAGCGAGTGGTTAGGATCTGGTATTCACTGCCTGAGAGGGTGGTGGAGGCAGACTCAATCATGGCTTTCAAAAGGGAGTTGGATAAGTACCTGAAAGAGAAAAATTTGCAGGGCTACGGGGGAGTGGGACTAGCTGAAATGCTCTTGCAGAGAGCCAGCACGGGCTCGACGGGCCAAATGGCCTCCTTCTGTGCATTCTATGATTCAAAGATTCAGCACCCTCTGAGTGAAGAAATTCCTCCTCATCTCAGTCCTAAATGGCCGACCCCTTATTCTGAGGCTGTGACCCCTGGTTCTAGACTCTCCAGCCAGGGGAAACATCCTCCCAGCATCTACCCTGTCAATCCCCATCAGAATCTTGTATGTTTCAATGAGATCACCTCTCATTCTTCTAAACTCCAGAGAATATAGGCCCATTCTACACAATCTCTCATCATAGGACAGCCCTCTCATCCCAGGAATCAATCTAGTGAACCTTCGTTGCACCGCCTCCAAGGCAAGTATATCCTTCCTTAGATAAGGAGACCAAAACTGTGCACGGTACCCCAGGTGTGGTCTCACCAAGGCCCTGCACAATTGTAGCAAGACTTCCTTACTCTTGTACTCCAACCCTCTTGCATTAAAGGCCAACATGCCATTCGCCTTCCCGGCTGTGTGTTGCTGGGCATCAGTCTCTTGTGTCCAGTCACCATACGGAGCGTAGAGTGAAGAGCTGAAGAAGACAACACTGCCTTTGTACTTACGTGAAGAAGATGAAGTGCTCCACAAAGATGTAGAGGAAGAGGAAGATGATAATGTACCAGTAACCTGTGGGGAACACGAAGAGTCAAGTGTTACGGGTTACGGAATAAAGCTGTATCCCGCCGTTCACCACGTCCGGACATCCCAAAGCGCTTCACAGCCAATGAAGATCATGGGTGATGATCTACCTCCACTCCACCTTCCTGCCTGATCCCCATGATTCCCTTCCTGTCCTTATTCTCCCGGGTTTGCTCGCTGAAGTCAATCTTCAATTCCTGGAGACTCCAGGGAGCAACTCCGAATTGGAAGCCCCCTCCTCCTCCCCGCCCCGCCCCGCCACCACCACACACTGCCCATCCCGAGTGTGAGTGTGGACAGTGAGGGTCGCACCCAGTCCTGTCCCCATTCACACACTTTCCAACAAGGGTCACTAGATTGTGATCAAGAGCTGATACCCTGCCTTGATAAAGGAAAGACAGTCTCCCATTTCTCCCGCGCTTTTCACGACCACCGGACGTCCCAAAGCGCTTCACAACCAATGAAGTACTTTTTTTTTTGAAGTGTGGTCACTGTTATAATGTGGGAACCGCGGCAGACAATTTGTGCACGGCAAGCTCCCACAAACAGCAATGTGATAATGACCAGATCATCTGTTTTTAGTGATGTTGGTTGAGGGATAAATATTGGCCCCAGGACACCGGGGAGAACTCCCCCCTGCTCTTCTTCCAATAGTGGCCGTGGGATCTTTTACATCCACCTGAGAGGGCAGACGGGGCCTCGGTTTAAACGTCTCATCCGAAAGATGGCACCTCCGACACTGCAGCATTCCCTCAGTACTGTCCCTCCGACAGTGCGGCTCCCTCAGTACCGCCCCTCCGACAGTGCGGCGCTCCCTCAGTACTGCCCCTCCGTCAGTGCGGCGCTCCCTCAGTACCGCCCCTCCGACAGTGCGGCGCTCCCTCAGTACTGCCCCTCCCACAGTGCGGCGCTCCCTCAGTACCGCCCCTCCGACAGTGCGGCACTCCCTCAGTACCACCCCTCCGACAGTGCGGCGCTCCCTCAGTACTGCCCCTCCGAAAGTGCGGCGCTCCCTCAGTACCGCCCCTCCGACACTGCGGCGTTCCCTCAGTACTGCCCCTCCGACTGCGGCGCTCCCTCAGTACTGCCCCTCCGACAGTGCGGCGCTCCCTCAGTACTGCCCCTCCGACAGTGCGGCGCTCCCTCAGTACTGCCCCCTCCGACTGCGGCGCTCCCTCAGTACTGCCCCTCCAACAGTGCGGCGCTCCCTCAGTACTGCCCCTCCAACAGTGCGGCGCTCCCTCAGTACCGCCCCTCCGACACTGCAGCGTTCCCTCAGTACTGCCCCTCCGACAGTGCGGCGCTCCCTCAGTACTGCCCCTCCGACTGCGGCGCTCCCTCAGTACTGCCCCTCCAACAGTGCGGCGCTCCCTCAGTACTGCCCCTCCAACAGTGCGGCGCTCCCTCAGTACCGCCCCTCCGACACTGCAGCGTTCCCTCAGTACTGCCCCTCCGACAGTGCGGCGCTCCCTCAGTACTGCCCCTCCGACAGTGCGGCGCTCCCTCAGTACTGCCCCTCCGACAGTGCGGCACTCCCTCAGTACCGCCCCTCAGACAGTGCGGCGCTCCCTCAGTACTGCCCCTCCGACAGTGCGGCTCTCCCTCAGTACTGCCCCTCCGACAGTGCGGCTCTCCCTCAGTACTGCACTGGAGTGTCAGCCTAGGCCTTTCCTGCTCTGTGTGTGTGTGTGTGTGTGTATGTGTGTGAGTGTGAGGAGGGTGGGCTCAGTACCACACTGCAGTGCATTGAGCCACTGGGATGCGCCGGGGCCGAGGCGCACCTTTAAGAGGCTCTAGTTATGTCGGTGTACCTGCATCGCGACTTGTGAAGTACACCAGCGTCCAGTCGTCCAGAGTGAGGAGCTGGAAGAGCGTGTAGACCGTCGAGAACATGTTTCCAAACCGGTCCGGGTCAGATTCAGCAAACAGCTCCCGGAACATGATGGAGAACACAACTGCACAGGGCGTGAGCTAAGGAATCTCAGTGATCAGCCCCCTGGGGTTAGAATAAGGAGGAAGTCAACTCCTTGGATAATAAGTCTCAATGGGGTAGAGGCACAAAGAGATCCAGGGCTACAGATACACAAATCACTAAAAGTAGCAGCGCAGGTTAATAAGGCCATATAGAAAATGCCAACCAAGCACTGGGCTTCATTTCTAGAGGGATAGAATTGAAAAGCGGAGATGTTATGTTAAACTTATATTGAACCTTGGTTAGACCACACGGAGTTACTGTGCACAGTTCTGGTCTCCATATCCCACACTTGGAGTTACTGTGCACAGTTCTGGTCTCCATATCCCACACTTGGAGTACTGTGCACAGTTCTGGTCTCCATATACCACACATGGAGCACTGTGCACGGTTCTGGTCTCCATATACCACATTTGGAGTTACTGTGCACAGTTCTGGTCTCCATATCCCACACTTGGAGTTACTGTGCACAGTTCTGGTCTCCATATACCACACATGGAGCACTGTGCACGGTTCTGGTCTCCGGCGCTCCCTCAGTACTGCCCCTCCGACAGTGCGGCGCTCCCTCAGCCTGGATTCTGTCTCGGGAGTGGGGGCTCGAACCCATGACCTTCTGACTCCAAGGCGTGGGAGAAGAGAGAGAGAGAGAGCTGCCCACTGAGACACGGATGACACAGTTTGGCTGAAACACACATCTTAAGAATTGAGTCTTGGGCGAAGTATAATGGATAAATTGAGCCTTAATAAATTGAGCCATGAGCACTGCCCCCTAGAATGCTCCTTGGAATGAGGTGGGAGTGGGCTGGCATCTTGCAGACCCTCCGACACGACACTGAAGGATACCGAGGTAACTCAACATTAGGACGATGATGGCCCCCATGGACTGGAGGGACTGCAGGCAGGTCAGAAAGATGGTCTGGATGTTATCCAGGAACCTGCAAAGGAAGAACATCACAATTAGGAGTGGACTATCTTGGAAGGGCTGGAGCTACTGGTCACACCCTTGAGCACGGCGGACAAATGGCTTCCCTAATCGCTGATCGAATTCATTCTCAGGCAGAGGGCGTCTATTGCCCCTGTCCCTAGCCGCCCCTCGAGAAGGCAGTGGTGAACCGCCGGCTTCAACCGCTGCAGTCCCGTGCCGTGAAGGCACTCCCACAATGTTGGGGTTGGCGGCTCCAGGATTTGGACCCAGCGGCGATGAAGGAACGGCCGATGTACGTCCCAAGTCGGGATGGTGTGTGTGTGTGTGTGTGAGACTCAGAGGGGGAATTTGGAGGTGGTGCTGTTCCCATTGCACCCGCTGCCCTGGTCCTTCTAGGTGGTGGAGACGGCGTTGGGTCTGAAAGCAGAGTGTTGAAGACTTGGAACGCGTTCCACATGACACTCTCCAAGTCCAGTCCCCCCTCTCCCTCTTTTGTCGGAGGATCTATATCGTCTGGCACTGACCATCCTCTGGTATCTTGGCCAGGAGGCTGTTCATAGTGTGTGAGCCGTAACACTGTCGGCAGGATATTTGACTCGAGAGGGCACCACAACCCAGCTCGATCTATCTTCGTCCAGCATCCAGTACCTCCACCTTCCAGCCAGGATCACTATCATCAGCAGTCAGGAGCAGGAACCCGGGCCGATCTTTGCCATCCCGAACTCTATGGAGGTCAAGGTTCGATGGTGGAGATGTGAGGAGGAATGAATATTCTGGAGTTAGGTTTGCTTTCCTTTGGGAAATAGGAGCTATTTACGCAGAAGTTTCGGGAGATTCAACGGGCGGGGAGACTCCGTGATAGGGGAGAGTGTCCATGGGCTGTGGGAGATTCAACGGGCGGGGAGAGTCCGCGAGAGGGGATAGTGTCCATGGGCTGTGGGAGATTCAACGGGCGGGGAGAGTCCGCGAGAGGGGATAGTGTACATGGGCTGTGGGAGGAGATTCAATGGGTGGGTAGAGTCTGTGATAGGGGAGAGTGTACATGGGCTGTGGGAGGAGATTCAATGGGTGGGTAGAGTCTGTGATAGGGGAGAGTGTACACGGGCTGTGGGAGGAGATTCAATGGGTGGGTAGAGTCCATGATAGGGGAGAGTGTACATGGGCTGTGGGAGGAGATTCAATGGGTGGGTAGAGTCTGTGATAGGGGAGAGTGTCCACGGGCTGTGGGAGGAGATTCAATGGGTGGGTAGAGTCTGTGATAGGGGAGAGTGTCCACGGGCTGTGGGAGGAGATTCAATGGGTGGGTAGAGTCCATGATAGGGGAGAGTGTACATGGGCTGTGGGAGGAGATTCAACGGGCGGGGAGAGTCCGTGATAGGGGAGAGTGTACATGGGCTGTGGGAGGAGATTCAACGGGCGGGGAGAGTCCGTGATAGGGGAGAGTGTCCATGGGCTGTGGAGGGAGATTCAACGGGCGGGGAGACTCCGCGATAGGGGAGAGTGTCCATGGGCTGTGGGAGGAGATTCAATGGGCGGGGAGAGTCTGTGATAGGGGACAGTGTCCATGGGCTGTGGGAGGAGATTCAATGGGTGGGTAGAGTCTGTGATAGGGGAGAGTGTCCATGGGCTGTGGGAGGAGATTCAATGGGTGGGTAGAGTCCGTGATAGGGGAGAGTGTACATGGGCTGTGGGAGGAGATTCAATGGGTGGGTAGAGTCTGTGATAGGGGAGAGTGTCCATGGGCTGTGGGAGGAGATTCAATGGGTGGGTAGAGTCTGTGATAGGGGAGAGTGTCCATGGGCTGTGGGAGGAGATTCAATGGGTGGGTAGAGTCTGTGATAGGGGAGAGTGTCCATGGGCTGTGGGAGGAGATTCAATGGGTGGGTAGAGTCCGTGATAGGGGAGAGTGTACACGGGCTGTGGGAGGAGATTCAATGGGTGGGTGGAGTCTGTGATAGGGGAGAGTGTCCATGGGCTGTGGGAGGAGATTCAATGGGTGGGTAGAGTCTGTGATAGGGGAGAGTGTACATGGGCTGTGGGAGGAGATTCAATGGGTGGGTAGAGTCTGTGATAGGGGAGAGTGTACATGGGCTGTGGGAGGAGATTCAATGGGTGGGTAGAGTCCATGAGAGGGGAGAGTGTCCATGGGCTGTGGGAGGAGATTCAATGGGTGGGTAGAGTCCGTGATAGGGGAGAGTGTCCATGGGCTGTGGGAGGAGATTCAATGGGTGGGTAGAGTCCATGACAGGGGAGAGTGTCCATCGGCTGTGGGAGGAGATTCCATGGGTGGGTAGAGTCCGTGATAGGGGAGAGTGTACATGGGCTGTGGGAGGAGATTCAATGGGTGGGTAGAGTCCGTGATAGGGGAGAGTGTACACGGGCTGTGGGAGGAGATTCAATGGGTGGGTGGAGTCTGTGATAGGGGAGAGTGTCCATGGGCTGTGGGAGGAGATTCAATGGGTGGGTAGAGTCTGTGATAGGGGAGAGTGTACATGGGCTGTGGGAGGAGATTCAATGGGTGGGTAGAGTCGATGAGAGGGGAGAGTGTCCATGGGCTGTGGGAGGAGATTCAATGGGTGGGTAGAGTCTGTGATAGGGGAGAGTGTCCATGGGCTGTGGGAGGAGAGTCAATGGGTGGGTAGAGTCTGTGATAGGGAAGAGTGTACATGGGCTGTGGGAGGAGATTCAATGGGTGGGTAGAGTCTGTGATAGGGGAGAGTGTCCATGGGCTGTGGGAGGAGATTCAATGGGTGGGTAGAGTCTGTGATAGGGGAGAGTATCCATGGGCTGTGGGAGGCGATTCAATGGGTGGGTAGAGTCCATAATAGGGGAGAGTGTACATGGGCTGTGGGAGGAGATTAAATGGGTGGGTAGAGTCTGTGATAGGGGAGAGTGTCCATGGGCTGTGGGAGGAGATTCAATGGGTGGGTAGAGTCTGTGATAGGGGAGAGTGTACACGGGCTGTGGGAGGAGATTCAATGGGTGGGTAGAGTCCATGATAGGGGAGAGTGTCCATGGGCTGTGGGAGAAGATTCAATGGGTGGGTAGAGTCTGTGATAGGGGAGAGTGTCCATGGGCTGTGGGAGGAGATTCAATGGGTGGGTAGAGTCTGTGATAGGGGAGAGTGTACATGGGCTGTGGGAGGAGATTCAATGGGTGGGTAGAGTCTGTGATAGGGGAGAGTGTCCATGGGCTGTGGGAGGAGATTCAATGGGTGGGTAGAGTCTGTGATAGGGGAGAGTGTCCATGGGCTGTGGGAGGAGATTCAGTGGGAGGGTAAGAGTCCATGATAGGGGAGAGTGTCCATGGGCTGTGGGAGGAGATTCAATGGGTGGGTAGAGTTCATCATGGACTCCAATGTTCCCTCTCTGGCCTGGATCTCCCCCTACATCTGCGACCTCCTCCTGCCCTACAACCCAGGCACCCTCGTACCTCGAACCGCAGCCTATTGCATCTTCCCTGGTCCTGCACACTCCACCATTGCCATCCAGTCCTTAACCCTCTCTCGGCCTCTCCACTTTGTCAACCTCCTGACTTTAAAGCCCCCTCTTTTACCCCTTCCATCCTCCCTCTGTTTGTGTCGCTCTCCTGGCCCGGCCTCCCACCCTCCGTAAACTCCAGCTCATCCCAAACTCTGCCTCTGCCCCGTGTCCTAACTCGCACCCAGTCCTGTTCACCCATCAACCCCTGTGCTCGCTGACCCACATTGGCTCCCGGTCCGGCAACGCCTCCATTTTAAAATTCTCATCCTGGTGTTCAAATCCCTCCATGGCCTCCTCGCCCCCTCCCTATCTCTGTAACCTCCTCCAGCCCTACAACACTCCCTATCTCTGTAACCTCCTCCAGCCCCTACAACCCTCCCTATCTCTGTAACCTCCTCCAGCCCCTACAACCCTCCCTATCTCTGTAACCTCCTCCAGCCCCTACAACCCTCCCTATCTCTGTAACCTCCTCCAGCCCCTACAACCCTCCCTATCTCTGTAACCTCCTCCAGCCCCTACAACCCTCCCTATCTCTGTAACCTCCTCCAGCCCCCTACAACCCTCCCTATCTCTGTAACCTCCTCCAGCCCCCTACAACCCTCCCTATCTCTGTAACCTCCTCCAGCCCCTACAACCCTCCCTATCTCTGTAACCTCCTCCAGCCCCTACAACCCTCCCTATCTCTGTAACCTCCTCCAGCCCTACAACCCTCCCTATCTCTGTAACCTCCTCCAGCCCCTACAACCCTCCCTATCTCTGTAACCTCCTCCAGCCCCTACACCCCTCCCTATCTCTGTAACCTCCTCCAGCCCCTACAACCCTCCCTATCTCTGTAACCTCCTCCAGCCCCTACACCCCTCCCTATCACTGTAACCTCCTCCAGCCCCTACACCCCTCCCTATCACTGTAACCTCCTCCAGCCCCTACAACCCTCCCTATCACTGTAACCTCCTCCAGCCCCTACACCCCTCCCTATCTCTGTAACCTCCTCCAGCCCCTACAACCCTCCGAGATCTCTGCTCTCCTCCAATTCTGGCCTCTTGCGCATCCCCCGATTTCCTTCGCCCCGCCATTGGCGGCCGTGCCTTCAGCCGCCTGGGCCCCGAGCTCTGGAATTCCCTCCCTAAACCTCTCCCTCTTTAAGACGCTCCTTAAAACCGACCTCTTTGACCAAGCTTTTGGTCGCCTGTCCCAATATCTCCTGGTGGGACTCGGGGTCTGATTCACGCTCTTGTGAAGCACATTGGGACGTTTTACTACGTTAAAGGCGCTATATAAATACAAGGTGGTGCGTGTAATGAGTGCTTGTCTGATGCTGTGTTGGGTCCCTTCCCTTTCAAGTGAGTTGTGTTCTTGTAGTTCTTCATTCGGGCACCAGCAGA